>BMAC01000020.1:2194750-2213821 GCA_014905375.1 Phtheirospermum japonicum
TGGGATTGAATATTTGCTTCTTGAGAAAATTATTGAAGAAAAAAGCAGGACGTCACCGTTTCATCCCCACCCTTTCGATTTTATTATTATTATTTTTTTTTTTTCCGAGCAGAAGTGAAATATTATAGGCAAAATGCAAGAGGAATTGGTAATTCGATATCATTAAAAATAACGTTCCCCCTTTATTCCAAGCCAGAGATGTTTGAGTTTGAAGTTTTGCCGCAGCAAGGTTGTAATTTAATATAATTAAATATAGAGGAAATGATTCAAAATACTCATTTTCTAAAAATAAATTTTTTTTATATTCATAAATGAACAAAAGATATTTTGTACCCATTATTAGATTAAAAAAATTTAAAATGTTCTTACTTGTAAAAATGGAAGATCAATCCAAACAATATCAATCCTCTCAAAACTAATCCCCAAATCCATCAAATAATAATTCATCTTCTCCGGCAGAAATAATAATGATACCGGCACACTTACCTGAGAAAATCGACGGAAAGACTGGCAAAGCTAAAAAGAAGAAGTTCGACACTGACCCGCCGCCTGCCCGAGGCACCTTCAAATTAAGCCAATTAATTTTGTTAATTTTTTTTTTTGTTGGGATTTTCCGCTATTGAAATTGGGTCAAACTTTTGCAAGTTGATTTTTTTTTAATACATTTGGGGTGAGTAGTTATATTTGGTTCGATATATTGTTTCATATTTGGGGTGAAAGGTGATATTTCTGTGTTTATATGTTTGGGGCGAGAAGTGATAAAAATTTGGGTAGAATAGTTTAATATTTTGGGCGATTAGTTTTATTTTGGTCGAGCAATACAAATATTTGGTTTTTGAAGTGTTTTTATGTTTGAAGTGAGAGACGATAAAAGTTTGGGGCGAGTAGTTTAAAATATTTGGGGCGAGAAGTTTTATTTGGGTCGAGTAGTTTAAAATTTTAGGGCGGGATAGTTTGGGGAGAGAAGCGATAAAGGGCGATTAGTTTAAATATTTGGGCGAACAATTTTATTTGGGTCGAGTAGTTTAAAATTTTGGGATGGGATAATTTGGGGAGAGACGATAAAAGTTTGGGGCGAGTAGTTTAAAATAGGGGAAATTGTCAAATAGTACCCAGGTGGAGGTCCATTTGTCAATTAGTCCTTCATTCAATTTTAAATCAAATAGTACTTATATTTTGCCAAATAGTCCAAAATTGTGATATGAATATACCACAATACCCTTACTATTAAAATAGCTAATAATAATACTAAGGGGCAATTGCCAAATACTACATAGGAAAAAATATTTTTATCAAATACTATAACTAATTATAAAAAATGTCAAATAATCCAATCACAAATATACAATTACAAGGTTACCCTTAATAATAATAATATAATAATAATAATATCAATAAACAATACACCACCACCTCCCGCCAGCCACCCCACCGCTGCTGCTGTCCGGCCGCCGGAAAAATTTTCCCGGTAATAATTTTTTTTTTTTACCCAAAAAATATAAAGTTAGAAATATCACTATAAAGTAAGAAATTTTTAATAAGAAGTTTTCTTACTTTTTCATACATAAAGTATGAGATTTTCCCTATAAAGATTTTTCTATAATAAAGATTTTTAATTTATATTCAAAAAAATCTCATACTTTATGTATGAAAAAGTAAGAAAATTTCTTATTAAAATTTCTTACTTTATAGTGAGATTTCTAACTTTATATTTACTGGGCAAAATAATAATAATAATAATTTTCGGCGGCCGGTCGGCGGCTGCCGGACAGCAGCAGCGGCGGTGGGGGTGGCCGGCGGGAGGTGGGGGTGTATTGTTTATTGATATTATTATTATTATTATTAGGGGTAACCTTATAATTGTATATTTGTGGTTGGACTATTTGACATTTTGTATAATTAGTCATAGTATTTGACAAAAATATTTTTTTTCCTATGTAGTATTTGGCAATTGCCCTAAAATATTTGGGGAGAGCAGTTTTATTTGGTTCGAGTGGTTTTAAATTTTGGGGCGGAATATTTTGGTCCTTTTATACTACAAAAATGGGTAAAAAAGATGTATTGTTCGCTTATGGGTAAAAAAATATTTACATTGATTAAAAGGATAAAAAGACAAAGCCTCTTAAATATAATTAGTGCAACATCATTTAATATACTTAGTATAACATTCCACCTCTTCACGAAATAAAATGCACTTTATTGGTATGAGTTTACCAATGAAATCAATTAATTTTTCTTAATAAGTCTCATAATTTGGGGTGTTATAATCTACCTCTCTTAAACTCGCGGTGTCTTCGTCGCAATTAAGCAATCTCACGACCTATTACCAAACGTTGAGATTCTAGATGTGGATTGTAGTCGTGGGCTATTCTGATCTTGGGCTCAGGTGGTTACTACGGATTCAAGAGTTGTAATCGTGGGCTATTTCGATTTTGAGACCCTTCTACTGGGGCTTTCTCTCTCACGAGATATCTACACGCGCTACAACGTTGGCCTGCATAACACTTAATTCCCGATTTTTTGGATGACAATCAACTCTGATACTATTTATAACGCCCCAATCTACCTCCCTTAAACTCGCGGCATCCTCGTCGCGCTTAACCTATCTTTGGATTCATTATCAGGCATTGAGATTCTAGAGTTGGGTCTTGCGAGTTGTAACCGTGGGCTATTCCGATCTTGGACTTCCTCTCTATTGGGGCATTCTCCCTCATGGACGTTCCACACGCGCTGTAACCTTATCCCGCATATCACTTAGTTCTCGTTTTTTGACTGGCAAACGACTCTGATACCATTTGTAACGCCCTAGGATCGCTTCAGACCAGATGGTTAGTCACAATGTACCAACACGATTCTTCTCTCAATCACGTAATGCCCCAGGACCCCCCTTTAAACCTGACGGTTAATCTCATTGTATTAACACGAGTCTTTTCTAGTGCGCTATCTTCTCACTCATGCCCTATCTTATACTTCCCAATGGGTCGCCCATCCCACTTCTACTAGGCCAAACACGCTTAACTTTGAAATTTTGATGAGAGGGACAAAAAATGCACATTGTTGGTATGAATTTACCAATCAAATTTATTAAAAATTTTTAGTTGGTCTCATAATTTGGGGTGTTACACTTAGTGGCAAACTTGACAACTAATTAAAAAAAAAAAAAAAGAAAAAAAAGGCAATTTAATCACATTTTTTGGCGATAAAAAAATAGTTAGGTAGATTCTTTCAATTTTCAGCAAAAGTTGCCGATTTTGACATAATCAATGCCGACGTGGTAAAAAAATAAAAATAAGAAAATTCATTAAAAAACTAGAAACTTGTTTTAAAAATAAAAAATTATTTTAAAAAACCATTTAGAATACTAAATTAGAAACTAGGAAATTACAAAAAGGTATTTAAAATATAAAATCAAAAACAGATCATAAAGTTTTTATTATAAAATTTGGGATTATTTTAAATATGTAAGCAAAAATATATAAAATAAAAATTAAATATGGAAAATATTTTTTAAAAACCATAAAATTGATTAACTATGTTAAAAAATTTAAAATATTAAAATTGAAAGAAATCTGGATTTTCTTTTATAATATCAAAAATTATTTTACATATGAAAAGGGAATGTATTAAGAAAAATATTGAAAATATCTTATTATATCTGAAGTTTTATTAACTATCAACAAACATTTTAATTATAAAACGGTTTTTCAGATTTCTTAAAATATTTTTCCATATTTTATTTGGTTTTATATTTTACATATTTTTGAAAATATTTAGTATAACTTTAAAAAAATTATAAAATATTATTCCATGTTTTTCTATTTTATATTCTAATTATCCTCGTTTTACATATTTAAAAAACGAATTTTAAAATATTATTACAGATGTTTTTTAATTTTATAATTTAATAATATTTTTTGGTATATTTAAAATAATTTCAGATTTTATAATTTGTTTTCTGATTTATTTAATTTTATATTAGATAATTGTACATTTCAAAAAAATTCTAATCTTAATAACTTTTTTTATCTTTTATTATTAGTTTTTGCCACATCAGTATTAACTAAGTTTAAATTTATCCAAATCATCAAGTTTCCTCAGAAATTGAAAGATTCTGGCTAATTTTATTTTTCCGACAAAATAGCAGTTAAATCTTTTTATTTTTATAAGTTATTAATTAAATTTTCCAACAAACATATTTTGTAGTATTGAATTATCACCGCCCTATGTTACTGGCTATTTGCAATTTTGATAACAAAGCGTAGCCAGAGACAAGTATAGCCCTATTTGGTTACATAATGACAGATCCAGATACATTTAGCACTCTCGGTTTGCCAAATAACAAACTGTAGCCCACTGGCAAATAGCCCAACTTGGTTACATAACGAGAGATCCAAGTACACTTCATAGGACTCTCGGTTTGCCGTTTATCTAGAACACGATACATTATTACAACAAAGGAGCAATCCTTGAAAATATTGCAAAGAAGAAAGATATCAGCGAACCGAAACAATTATGTGCATGCGATCTTCCTATAAAAGTGAACTAATATATGACCCCTCGATATTCCTGAAAGGCCCGGTAGCCGTCTACTTCTTCTCATGGGCCTCTTAAGTTGGTTCCCGGTGCTATCGAAGTACTGCGCACGACCCTTTGTTCTTCGCAATGATCCATCCCCCGCCATCCTTGCGTTGCCGCTCACACTCCCCCGCCATCCAGTTGCTATGATCCACGCATCTAGCCATGCCCCGGATCTAGTCCCCCCACGCTTCGCTCGTCATTAGCCCGGGCCATGAGGGCAGTGGTGGAGCCAGGATTTAAATTCTACCCAGGCTAAAGTATTTTTAACGGAAAATAAAATAATATGTAATAAAATAAACACCATTAGAGCTTTACCCTTATCTTGCACAATCACAATAAGAAAAAGGAACGGGGGATTTTGACAGATGATCAACAAGCTCGACAATTTATTACATTAATCAAAATAAACAAGCTTGATAGTATATTAGCATTGAAGGAAAGTGAAAAAAATTGTAAGTAATTATTGGAACCAAATTTCTTATCATCGTTTTTAATTATACGACTAGTGAGAAGTGAGTAACTAATATATTTACAAAATTAGAATTAAGGAATTAGAATTAGATGAGATTGAATCCCGAAAATAAAATGAAATTCAAGTTGCTAAATTACAATGAAGGAATTAGAATTTAGGATTTAGGATTAAAATATTGAATGTTGAATTTATGAATTCTGAAAGCTTACCTATCAATTGTGGAGCTTCTAAAACAAGATAGAAATTGGATAAATATTTTTGTTTTGTTTGAGACGTCTGCCTCTTTATTCGATTTTTTTTGTCTTCATCTTCCTCTACACCTCTCTGTATCTCTCTCGTTTTTTGTTTTCAAATTGAAATTTAAGGAATGTCTAAAAAGCCAATACCAAAATACGTTTAACTAATTGAGATTGATACTATTGGGTTAAATTAATTTTTAATTAAGTGATAGTGTGGATTAGATTGGACTTAGTGGGCTGCCGTATTAATAATTAAAAAAAAGTAAAACACCACCGGGGCTAATTTATGCTTGATCTAAATCTAAAGCATAAAAAATAAATAACTAGCCTTAATATACCTTCGGGCCACCCGGCTATAGCACGGGTAATGCAATGAATGCCTCCGCCCTTGCATGCGGGTAACTCCCGCATGTCCTTTCGCACCCTACCTGCAGTCAGTTTTTGCCGCTCGGCTATCACACCCATCACCTGGTGCCTCGTGCTTGAGTCAGCCATATAAGCGCTGTTTCCCTGCAATCCTGCCTACTTGGCCCGCATCCATGAGCCTCGGTTCGCCGAAACATCCTCCCAACGCCTTGCTCTAAGTGTGCGCGCCATTGCTGCGCACTAATGGACTCGTACGTCCTGGTCCTTCATAACTCTTGACAATCTCCCCCATCAAAGTCGTAGCCGCCCTCGACACGACGCTGCTTCCAAAACCTGCCTTGGAACAGTCCATCGTCGCTGGCTCCATCATACGACCAGCAATCATTCTCGACAAGATTGCCCTCGACATGACACTTGGGAAAGAAGGTCTTGTCCCATTGCCATGAGCCTTGCTGCTAGTTGGCACATCTCCGTGTGGCGTGGTCTGCACACGCTCACTCGTTCCTTGCTCAACTCAGTTTGGGTAAGCAATCTTTACCCGATCTAACATGTTGATCTCCCAAGTTTCTTGAGGTGTTGCCTTGCCTCTTGAATCTTCCCTGCTCACACTTGGCTTTGCCCTAGACTTTGAGCTCCCCATAATGGTATTCATGCACTTATCAATCCATGGCATAATCGATTGGTTCTTCTCGTGCATCTCTTCAGCCTTTGCCTTATCCTGGATCATCGATGGTTTTACCCCTGGCTTCGCATCTGCCTTGGTCGTGACTAACTTACCTATCGACTTATCTGACCCGCCCATTGGAGTGACCACCAACGTACTAATAATTTTGTTACGCACGTCCCCATACGTCGCCTCCTCCCTTACTAGCACTGGGACTTCAATGTCCCCAATCACGATCATCACTTGTGTCGGCTCCCACAATACTGATCTGATTGTTGCCTTGCTGGCTTCTTGGCTTGATCTCATGTCTTCCTTACACATCTTGTTTGATTCTTGCAAAGATTTCGCAAGAACCGTCACTTCCTCTCCATGAAGTCTCATCTCCCTAAGTTCTTATTGGGTTGTGCTACGCTTGACCTCAGTATGGAAACCAATCCTCCTGTAGTTTGTATCCCTACAAGAATAGCACCCCTTTGGGAGTACTGGGCGTGCACCCCGTGCGATATGAGCTCCTTCCATTAACATTGACATGTCCTCCTAGGTGCTACCAATCTTCATCCCATGAGATCCCATTGTTCCAACAATCCTTCCTCCATACGACAATGCTGTGCACTGCGCATGCTTCCCCTCCTTGGTAGGAGATATGCTTGCCTTTAAGTCGCCGCATCCTTGTAGACTTAGGCCGGGTTTGAGACACACCCGTGCCTCTATGAGTCAACATGGTGGTGGTGGTACAGCGCCATAGTCGCCGCTTGGCCACTGATGAGGGTTATGACTCCTCTTCGGAGGCCAATGATGACTCTCGTCCCTTCCCTGCCTTTGGGTGGCATTTGGGTGGAACTACTCCCTTGCCTATGTTCATTGAGCCTTTTGGTGGACCGATCGATAAATACACTGGCTTCACAAACTCTGTTTCTATGAATTTTGGCCTGACTAGCGTTGTGTCTTTCCCTTTATCCCTCAAGGTGATGACCGCCATTGTGTCTTCTCACCCTTACTTGATAACAATGTCGTTAGTGGTAATGCCTCCTAACAGTTTGCGAACCCCAAAGTACTCACCCACCCGATCGCTGAGTCTTGCATACTCGTTTCTCGCTATTAAATCACTGTTTGAGACTGGATAATTATTTTTGGGTTTATCGACTCCACATGAACCACAACAAGCCTTTCCATAAGCCTGCCCCACATGCCATACCCCTTGGCAGTTAGCTCCCTACTAAATCTTTGTCACTTCCATGAATCAGGCTCCCCTGGTACTTGGCCAACCACGCCGCTTGTGTTACGGCATCTGACATGTCCCGTGTCTGCTGCTCTCCCACCCAAATCTACAGCCCAGAGGGTTATTTTGCCTCGAGCCATATCCCTCGTAGTTGAATCACCTTCAAAACCACCTGACGAAGTCCACACATGATTTAGTTGAGGTGGTGCCTCGTACCATCTCATACGCATGCATCCATAGTAGTACATCATCGATCAGGAAGTTCAGAATAGTTCACCAGCTTGGTGTCATCGTCATTGATTCCAACGACATCAAAATACGGTCCTTACTTGTGCAAGAAGCTATGTACTCCTTGATTGTACCTCAACCCCTCGTACAACTCTGAATTTTGAACTAGTAAACACTTTGGCGTCGCATCCCCCTCATTGAACTTGTCCCTCATAGAGTCGACCTCGCAAACCATCAGGTTCTTGTCTTGCGCCCCCATCACCCCGGTCCCCACCTGGCGCTACGATCCTCCTGAATAATATGAGTCAATGACTCATTAATGGGGCCTGTTATACCTACACACCACCAATCTCTAAGTAGTGAAATCCAGGAGACAAGGAGACATATCCGATCTTCGATGCCCGCCAAAACACCCATTTGGCTTTGGATTTCGCCTGCCGTTGAGCTACACGCCTGATTCGGGATATGTGTGGCCCCGCCACCAGATCCTGTCGATGCCCACATGGGTGATGTGCCGACTCCATCCTTCAAATCTTCCACGATCAGATTTGCTTACAGGTGCCATCGACCAAATTAAGGTTTTCGCGTGCCACAACAAGAGTTGCCTAGGTGAACTTGGGTATTCACCAAATCTCTATCTGCCATAGATTCTCCTGTCACCATTGTATCTCTAATTTCTTCTCTCATCTCATGGTTGTGGAACCAGATCTGCCTCCAATCGAACAGTGGGCTATATCTAGTAAGACCCCAATCTCCGAACCCAACCGATCCAGCAGGACTAGAGCAACTAGCTATGATATCACCTATCATGGCCCAACGATTATGATGCAACTGAAATCGGCCATGCGGCACTAGGCATGACTCAATCTTGGTGTTGTTCATGAAAACAACCATCATATAAAGCCCTATAGAGATATAATTGAGAGGAAAAGAAAATAAGAAACAAGATTAAATGAACAAGAGTTGAGGAACTAATTCTTTCACTAATAATCTCGAGAACTCATTGATAATAATACAATATGAACGAGGGCCTATTCATACCACTACAAAAGAACACAAAAATGGTGACAGAAATTACCGACGGAATGCCACCCTTTCGTAAAAGTCCAGTCTTACCGACGGCTTTCCCGACGATTAGAATTATCGACGGCTTACCAACGGACGGAGTCCCTCGGTAGGAATGTCCATCGTCAAGTTCTCGGAAAGATGGCTGCAATTTAGCCCACTCAATATGATGACGAAAAATTTCATCGACAATTTTAAAATAAAAAGAAAATAATCAGATTTTTATTTGCCTACGGAAATGTAGCTTTCGGCAAAGCCGGATTTTATTTACCGATGAATTCTTTCCGTTGGGAATGCCGGATTTTTTTTACCTGCGGGTTTACCGATGAAAATGTGTCCATCAGTAAACTTGATAAAACAGCAGCCCAGACTACAGACTGTTTCATTCACAAAAAGCAACAACAACAAAAAACAAAATCGGGAGAAGGGAGCCAGAGGACATGCTGGAGAAAGGGAGAAGGGAGCACACACACCAGAGCACCGCCGGAGCACCGTCACCGTCACATATTAAGGTATGTTAGACTTTTAATTCAAATTTAATATTTTTTTATTTAGGATTTTAATTTAATTTAATTTGAATTTAGGAATTAGGTTTTGAGAAATTTAATTGGGGGTTCTATTTAGGAATTTAGGATTGATTTGTGCAATTGTGAATGGTTTTAGGTTTAGGGTCCATTTATGCAATTAAGTTTTATTTAGGGTTTAATTTATAATTATATATAATTGGATCTAATTATAAATATTTGTATAAAATTGGGGCTAATTAGGCGTTAGTATTCATTTAGGGTTCATTTTTGCAATTATAGTTTATTTTAGGGTTTAATTTATAATTATTTATATATTAGGTTCAATTATATAAATTTGAATTAAATTAGGGTTTGATTTGTAGTTTGGGTTCAATTGTGCGATTATGCAATTATCTTTTAAAGTATATGTGATGGTGGTTTTTAAATGCCGTGATGTCGGTTGTGTTTAA
Source organism: Phtheirospermum japonicum (assembly GCA_014905375.1). Lineage (NCBI taxonomy): Eukaryota > Viridiplantae > Streptophyta > Magnoliopsida > Lamiales > Orobanchaceae > Phtheirospermum > Phtheirospermum japonicum. The sequence goes on from BMAC01000020.1 coordinate 2,204,558, forward strand.
TGTGTGTTATGATTTTTTATTATATATACATTATGATTGATTGATGTTGTGATTGGTTGGGTAGACGTCGGTGATGACGTGGTGTACGGTGCCGGCCGAGAGGTTTCGTTCCTCCAATAACGGTTTTCAATTTTTCTTTAAAAATGATGGTGGTTTTAAAAAGTTTTAATAGTTGGGGATGGTGGTTTTGAAATGCTGTGGTGATCGGTATGTGGATGTTGTGTTTAAGATATGTTATGGTTTGTTGATATTGTATACAAGTAACTGATTGGTTGATATTGTTGTTTTTAAAATTTGTATGATTAGTATAGTAAGAACAATATGTATTTTCGACTCGTTTGATTCGATTTAGTATCAAATAGAGAGTTTGATACTGAATTTTGAATTGTCCCATTTTTGGACAGTTCGAGAATGTGGGTGTAGTATGGTTATGTCTTATGCGTATGTGTTATGTTGACTTTGAAATTTTGGTTTATGCATCTTTCTTTTGTTCTCGAGTGCACTGAAATATATGTGTACTTAGAGAATTAAGAGGAAATGCTGCCAAAATTTTGAAGCCAACAAAAACGCATATTTTAATATAATACATACTACTAACATTCTTGAATAGGATAGAATCCTTACCAATAATTCAAATTACTCTTCTTCCTCGTAATGCTGCTAAAATTTCGCCACCCACATTCTTTTCCTCTCACGAAAGAACGATCGATCATTCTAGCTAGTATCACAAATAATTAACACCCTAAATTATAGGATGGATAGTACTGACCGTAGTTGGATGTACAAACGACGAGGGGATGACAAATTCCTTTTGAATACATTTGTAAAATGGGTGGAGAGTTTTGTCGAACTTGCACTCACGCATGATTCTACAAAGAGTGATGGTGCTAAGTTGAAATATCCTTGCAAACAAATTAAGTGTAAGAATCATAGTTACCGTGATATCAATGACATCAAATATCACCTATGTGCCAAAGGGTTCGTTCCCGATTATCATATTTGGATTAATCATGGGGAAAAGTAGATCTTGTGTCATCGCGTTGTGATTTTGAAGTCGAGGGATCATCTTCCACCATTCCTGAAGGCTTAACAAATATGTACATAAATATGGTGCAAGATGCTGCCGGACCTGATTTCGAGATGAATGATGATGCAAAAGAACCGCCTAATCCTGAGGTACAAAAGTTTTTCGATGTGTTGGAATTTGCAAAACAATCTTTGTATCCAAATTGCAAAAACACACCCAACTCTCTTTTGTTACCCGCCTTATGAATTTAAAGTCAGAAAATGGCATTTCTCAAATATGTTATGATCAATTCATTGATCTAGTCAAAGAGATTGTGCCTAAAGACAATAAAGTTGCAGATAATTTTTACGAAAGTAAAAAGCTATTTGTATGGGTTTATCGGTGGAGAATATAGATTGCTGCAAGAATAACTATATGATCTACTGGAAGGATGATTGTGAACTCGATAATTGCAAGTTCTGTAAAGAACCCCGGTTCAAATCCGCGAAGCAAAGAAGCGTAAAATGACGTAAGTCCAAATTAGTTGGGTACAAGAAGATGTACTACTTTCTCTTGAATCCACGTTTGCAAAGATTGTGCGCATCTCCGGCTACATCGAAATATATACGGTGACATGCTGAACACGTAGTCGACGATGGTGTCATGCCTCACCCGTCAGGCTTGGAGACATTTTGATCAAACTCATCCAGAGTTCGCTACTGAAGCTCGAAATGTCAGATTAGGTATATGCTGATATGGATTTCAACCTTTTGGTAGTTTCGGGTTGTAATATTTATCGTGGCCGGTAATAGTCACACCTTATAAACTTTCACTCTAGATGTGTATGAAAGAACAGTATATATTTCTAAGCGTTCTTGTTTCAGGTCCCAAAAACCCTAAGGACGAGTTGGATGTTTTCCTACAACCTCTAATTATAGAGTTGAAACAGTTGTGGATGGATGGTGCTGACTCGTACGATGTGTCCAAGAAGCAGATTTTTCAAGTTGCGGGTAGCCCTTATGTGGACAATTAGTGATTTTCCCGCATACTCCATGTTGTCGGGTTGGAGTACGACCGGTCGAACTACTTGTCCATATTGCATGCAGCGATCTGATGTATGTACTCTGAATTTTAGAGGAAAACAATATTAGTTTGATAATCACCGAAAGTTTCTAGAATGTTATCATCACTCTCAAAAAGACAAAAAAAAAAACTTTTGAAAAAATAGGAAGGTTGATGTTCCCCCGCCAAATATTTGTTCAGGAGTAGAGATATTGGTTGAGATAGATAGACTTGGCTTCTGAAGGTCACTGAACTAGAAGAAGAACGTGTTAATGCTCAAATTGCAAAGACGAGCAGTTGGAAGAAAAGAAGTATTTTCTGAGATCTTCTGTACTGGAGAACAAATTTAGTTTGTCATAAATGAGATGTTATGTACATTGAGAAGAATGTGTTTGATAATGTGTTTAATACGGTGATGAATGTGAAGGGGAAGACAAAAGATACGTCAAAATCAAAAGATGAGTTGAACGACAATTATTTTCGTCCATCACTTCAAGCTGATGACTCGGGAAGTATCCTAAGACTTCTTACACACTCAATAAGAAGTTAAAAATTACTTTGTGTAAATGGGTTAAGACTCTTAAATTTCCAGATGGTTACGCTTCAAGTTTGGGACGCTGCGTCGATCTGAAAGGATTGAGATTGCATGGGATAAAGAGTCATGATTGTCATGTGTTTATGCAACGATTAATTCTGATTACTTTTCGAGAACTACTCCCCAATCCAGTTTGGAAAGCTCTAACAGAGTTGAGTTTGTTCTTCAAAGACCTGAGTGCAAGAGTTATCGAAACTTGTGATATGGCTCGTTTGGAAAAAAATATTCCTCTAATCTTGTGCCAAATTGAGAAGATCTTTCCCCTGAGCTTTTTCGACTCAATGGAGCATATGCCGATCCACTTACCATATAAGGCAAGAATTGCTGGTCCAGTGCAGTATAGGTGGATGTATCCTTTTGAAAGATATCTTCGTAAACTTAAAAATAATGTAAGGAATAAATCAAGTGTCGAAGGCTCGATAGCAAATGCTTATCTAATTGAAAAGGCGTCAACTTTCAGTTCGTACTACTTTGAAGATCAAGTCTCCACTAGAAGAACAAATTTGAAGTGTAATGAAGATGTTCAGAATGATGGAGATGATAATGATGAGATTCTATCAGTATTCAAAAATTATGGTGAACCCTTCTCACCCGTAGCAGGAAAAAAATGGTTGTTAGATCAAGAGTTTGATGCGGCGAGAAAATACGTATTACTAAATTGTGATGAACTCGAAGATCTTATCAGGTATAATTGATTATAAAAAATATTCTACGTATTACATGATGTAATTGATTATAACAATATTTTTCTTCGTTAAATATGTAGCCTTTTCACGGAGGGTATCAAACGCCAACAACCGAACATTTCAAATGAAGAATTAAATGGAAAACAAGAAAATGAATTTCCCATTTGGTTTGAAAACTACGTGAGTCAAGTTTTGTGAGGTTTTTTTTATATACATATATTACGTATTTGTATTTGGATAATGTAACTTTACGTCATATAGTATAGACCCGAGATCCCTTGAATAGTGTAACCAATAATTAAATTAAGAGTCTAGCATTCGGTCCATCGCGTTGTGTGACTACATTCAATGGCTGGAAGATAAATGGATACACGTTTCACACGATTGCATACGAATCAGAATGATCTACATCTAACATTGAGGTCTGTATAAAAGGATCAACTTATGGAGAAGATGAATGTGACTATTACAGTCGTTTGGTAGAGATTGTTAAACTTGAATATTCAGGGTCTGTAAGCACACTCTTGTTCAAATGTGAGTGGTTTGATCCGACTCCAACACGCACGAGAGTGCACTCTCAATATAAACTTTTCGACGTTCATCATAAACGTAGATTCAATCATTACGAGCCATTCGTACTTGCGGCCCAAGCTACTCAAATTATTGCCCGTATCCGAGTTTGAGATGAGACATTGTCGACTGGTTGGAAGTTTGCATCTATCAGAGAAAAAAGAATGAACCGATCTTGTAGGATTCCCAAGAAATTTTTCGGTTTCTTCCGGAAGCAGAAGATGGCGAGATCAACAATAGATTTCATAGAAAAGCGAACGCCTGAACAATCATTTCAAGAGGATGTTGTTGAAATGCATGGTGCAATCCAATTGGAGGATGTTGATTTTTAACTTAATGATCCACTTTTTGATGATGTCAATACCGAACTTGTCGATGATGCTGTCGATGATACGGAAAATGAGTTTATAAGCGAAGAAGAGACAAACGAAGACGATTAGTTTGTAATTTATGTCGGTTAAGGTTATAACGTTATATAATTAATTAATATAATATAATACTTTAATTTTAATTATTTTTAATTTAATTTCAATGTGTTCGAGGTCGTTTAGATGAGGGGGAAGAGTATTGTTGGAGCTGGTCGTTCAGGATCAGGTGGTCATTCAGGATCATCTGGTCCCTCAGGTTATGGGTGTTTCGACTCCTCGTCGTCACAGCCAGTTTTTTCGACCTCCTCTGATGACTTGGTCGACCATTTGGACGACGTAGATCTGGATGGACCGACTCCTCATGAGTCCGTGCCAGACAGACCGCCTATTTATGATGAGTCGTGTGGACTAGGGGGAGGCATCCTTATTTATATTATTGGTCGAAGGTAATTATTAGTATTTAATAGTTTTTATTAATAATTATATCTTTATGAATTGTAATCAACTCCTAAAAAGAACTTCATTTTAATTTATATATTTTTAGAGTGCGGAGTAGCTCTACAGATTACCTGCGATTCTTAGACGGGTCCTCGAGGCTCGTGTGCACCCAGGTGGATGGAGGTATAGGCATATTCCTGAGCATCATCGTCACACGTGGTGGCATCTGTTCCAGGTATTTACATTAAATACAAACTTAATTTATTGAATTACATATATTATAATTTGTGTAACTAATTAATTGTTTTATGTTATCTTAAATATGTTTTATTGTACAGTTTATGTTATTGGGACCGAAGGTGATATTCTGATGATACTATGTGCCAAGCCTTTTACGTGTCGATATCTTATGCTTGGGCTAGCCATCTTAATGAGTGACGGCAGCAGCATGATGCTAAGGGAGAGATACCAGTTGCTGTCGACGAGCAGATCTGGAGGGCTTAACAGGAGGCGTGGGCGAGGCCAAAGGTGGTTGAGAGATCATGGAGGACTAGTAGAAATAGGATGAGCGAGCCAGAAGATCCTGGTATTGGGATATCGAAGCATAGAGGCGGGTCTTGGGGGCGAATCGCATACGAGATAACATCGCAAGTTAAATATATATTTTTATGTTTACAAATTTATAATTTAAATAATATATATATATATATATATATATATATATATATATATATATATATATATATATATATATATATATGATAAATAATAAATTAATTGTTACAGCGGGAGGAGGACGGGTAGGGAACCCACTGCGTACGAACTTTTGGAGAGCAGACGTGCGACATCACATGAGTCTGACACGTTTGTCGACCCGAACGACGTCTATCTCTCAGTTGTCAGGCCCAAGAAGGGTTGTCGATTTGGGACGCCCAAGAAGGTTCGTCGATTTAGGACAAAATCGCTCGCCAAAGAGTTCGATACAGGCTCGAACTCTACGTCATCCCAGCAGGTCAATCCTCGTCTGGTGCAGTTGCAGATGCAGTTCGAAGAGGCTGAAACGATGCATCAGGAGAAGTTGCAGATGATACGGCTGGAGTCTCAGAATGAGTTGCAGAGGATGCGCGAGGCACAGGCGCAGTTCCAGTTGGATTGCTAGCAGCGACTCCAACGACAAGTTGAGGAGCGTATTAGGACTGCGATGGCCGCGATGGGAGCCACAGCCTCCGTCCCCCCCCCCCCTATGCTGATTAGATTGATCTTGAGATGTTGGATTATTTTTGTAGAATTCATTTTGAATTATTATTGTCGAATTCATTTGATTCTGATTCATATTTATTATTTAATTTATTTTGCATTTGTATTTTTTTTTTTAAATATTTGTAAATGGGTGGATGAAAAAAAAAATAGGTTCATTATTTCAAGTAATAAAAATAATATTAAAAAATGAAAATACATTTACCGACGACTTTCATGTCCGTCGGTAATATTAAACAGTATTTTTTTATTTAATTAATTACCGACGGGCATCAGATCCATCGACAGGGATTATTTATTTATTTATTTAATTACTGACGGTAACCAGATCCGTCGGTAAATCAATTATTTATTTATTTATTTAATTACCGACGGGCGTAAAGTCTGTCGGTAAATTCAAAAAAAAATAGGAATCCCGATGGCATCTTATTGGCAGTAAGATGCCGTCAGAAAGCCTTCGATATTTGCCGACAGGTAAGAAATTTGTCGACAATTAAAATTACCGACAAAGGATTCGCCGACAGTTATTATCCGTTGGTAATCCGTCGTTAAGTGGTTTACCGATGAATATGGCCGTCGACGAATCCGGTAATTTTTATAGTGTACTATAATCCTACTTGTGATTAGGGTTGGTATTCCCCTTCTAGAAGCTTTGACTCCTAACCCAACTATGTGGCCCATGAACATATATGGTAAAACCACCTAGTTAAGTAGTTCTAATATTCCTAATTAGAAGAGTCCCTAAATAGACTACATTTTAACAAGGATGAACCTAGACACCGATAATATGGAAACTAGATTACAAGAGATTCTCAAGACAATTGGGAGTTCCGGTTGGGTTGTGGCTTTGCAGGTTGGATAGGCCTAGTAGCCGCCTACTTCTTCGCATGGGCCTCTTAAGTCGTTTGGCCCCCGAGCCGCGCACGACATCCTTTGTCGTGCCTGAGTGTGAGTCGAGTGGAATGTTCTTCGCAATGTGCCTATCCTTGTGTTGCCGCTCGAACTCTCCCGCCCTCCGGTTGCTATGATCCACGCATCGTGCCATGCCCCGGATCCAGTCCCCGCACACTTCGCTTGTTATCAGCCTGCGCCATGAGGGTAACTCCCGCACTTCCCAGTGCGCCCTGCCCGCAGTCAGTCTGCGTCGCTCGACTATCACGCCCAACGCTCGTCGCCTCGTGCCCGCTTCGGCCATACACGCGCCACCTTCCCCGGCATTCCCACTTACTTTGCTCGCATCCATGAGCCTCGGTCCCGCCGCAATATCCGCCCAGCACCTTGTGCTAAGCGTGCGCACCATTACTGCGCACTCAGAACTCGTACCATCGAGTCCTTTGTCACGACTCATGACATTGGGCTGATAATACGTAAATGTTAATGCTTTTTATTTCTGATTGACATTTTGGTTCAAAATGATGAATTACAATTGTTCAAACATTTTTTTAAAAAGAAGACTGTCCAAACATATTTATCAAAAAGACTAATGTTCAAATATCATATAAGTATATGGATTATTATATTTTTATTAATTTGTAGGTAAAACTAAGAATGTCTTCTAAATATTTTCATAGAGGCAAGCACAACACAATAAGATATCAATTGGTGATGATTTGGTGATTAAAGAAAAACAAAATCACATTGACAACGAGGAAGCGAATACGGGCATCAATTTGGACTAGTTATGTTGTCGATTGAAAAGAATTGACTTAAAAAAGATATATATGAATTTGGTAAATATTTTTGCTTCTAAAACAGCTTTTCTGAAAGTTTTCATGTAATTATTTCAAATAGTTTTGCTAACTTGTTTAAATGCAATACATAGTTTGTGATGCATTTTTTTGAATTGTTTAGTATATTTGTTGAGCAAACTTCGTCATGTTGTTATTCACAAGTTTCTAGATCATTGGTGAATTTATATCATCAATAGTAAGAGACCCAAATTTTCATTCTCGCAGACCTAGTTAAACACAAGTGCGACTCTCTTAATCTACATACGATGAATGGGCCAGTTGGTTACTATGTTTCTCACCCACCAAAAAGCAGGGAACTTACACAATTCACACCCAATGTACATATGACAAGAATATTTCTTCTTAAAAGCAGGGAACTTACACAATTCACACCCAATGTACATATGACAAGAATATTTCTTCTTATCAGTGCGGTAGCTCTGAAAAGACAAATTGCCTATCTTTTCGTTTGGACAAAGTAAGGGCCCTTCTCATCTCCTACGAGTCGTCCGGCGGAAAAGACTTTTTGAATGGACTTGGGATCGTCGATCTCTTCCTTAAAGATTGAGATGAGAAGATGTCGATCGATGGTGTGAAAAGACTTCCGGATGTCGAATTCCAAAAACCAGCGAGAGGTTCCCCACTCTTCTTTGATCCGTCTTAGGACCGAGTGGCAGCCTCGACCCGAGCGGAAGTGCGATGTGTCTGGAAACTCGGGATCGTAAATGGATTCGAGTACCATTCTGATCGCCTCTTTCATGATCCTTTCTGTTGTGGTTGCTCGCCGCCCGGTACCCGCTATTCGGTCGCACGCGGAAACGTCGTTTTTTCGTCGTCGAGCGTCGTTTAGGCCCGGACAGTGATGAAGCCTGTCCGTAATTAGCCCGTCGCAGCCCCAATCCACCGTTCCACAAACTGCCTCCAAGCCTCCAAGCTTCAGCCCCTCTGTCCAGCCCGGCCRYGCCCGAACAGATTGCTTTTTCAGGTCCGACAGCAGCTCCGTGAGCCCCGTTCGCTTCCTGGCAGCAGCCCGTTTGATGGAGTTCCTGCAATTCACGCCAATCAACAAATTACAAATAGGATTAGGCAATTAATTGACTAATTGAAACGATTACCGCCTTTTTATCTTGTCGATGGTTTCGAGAACAGTACGGGATCGCCGTCCGTTGTCGGTTGAGGTTCGGAAGGAGCGGCACCGGGATGAGATCAGAGATGATCRGGCTCAGGGATCCAAAAAATRGGTCCTTTCACTTGCAACAGAACCGAAGCACCTTGACTGTAACGAATCGGGARGYCACCCAGCTCTACACTGCRGGTAGCAGCCCCGGAAAACCGCCCGMTCAGACCCTAAGCCCCCTCYGTTTTACAAACGGCAACACTAATAGACACTCACAAAGAATTCGAAAGTCCACAAAGTAAATTAGGTTCAGGTGTTGTGTATTCAACGGGAAAATACACGGTTTCCTTTTATACTGGACGGAAAAAGGAGAGAGAGCAAGGTAATCGCACCAGAACGCCATAGATATCGGGGAGGAGAAACCAAGAGGGGCGA
>BMAC01000020.1:2216998-2227671 GCA_014905375.1 Phtheirospermum japonicum
ATTTTCGGGGATGGGGAAACAGGGAATTGAACACGTTGTTGTTTGCCATACACACAAGTATCACAAAAAGGCATATCAGAAATTTTATCTTTACCAAAACACCCATGTTTATGCAAAATCTCTAAACCTTTACTACTCATGTGTGCAAGACGTTTATGCCATAAAAAAGTATGATCAGCAAGCACAGAGTTCGCATAATTAGGCATGGATTCAAATTCAACAGTGCAAACATATAAATTTCGCCGCTTTTCAGCTTTGAAAACAACAAGAGAACCCTTCATTATTTTCATAACACCATTCCCCCACCTACCTTCTAACCCATCATTCTCGAGTGCAGCACAAGATATCAGGTTATGACATAAATCAGGCACATGACGCACATTTTTAAGAGTTAAAGCATAACCAGAATCAAACTTTAAACGAACATCACCCAGACCAACAACCTTGCATACTTTCTCATTTGCCATAGAAACATGCCCATGCTCAACTTCTTTGTAATTAGAAAACAGATGTTTATGAGGTGACATATGAAACGTGCATGCAGAATCGACAAGCCACTCATTATCACATAGATTAGACCGCACAGAATTCACATTATCATGCAATTCATCAGACTCAATAACCATATAAACATCACCCATGTTGTTCTCATTACAAGACACCATATTAGCATGGTCAGATTGTTGTTGCTTATTTTTCTTAGGACATTCTTTAATATAATGATTAGGATCACCACAATTATAACACTTTCGACCACTTGGACGAGATTTAGACCTACTCTTGCCTTTGCCTTTCTTTTTAGAAAAACTTTGAAAATTTTGGTTATTTTGATTAGTGGAGGTATGAGGGTTTTGAAAACGGTTTCTCGACCGACCTCTAACAAAATTAACCTCAGCGTGACTGTTACTTCCTTTATTAGCTTTTAAATCCAATTCTTTACTTTTCAACCCATTTATTACCGTGTCAAGACTTACCTGATCTCTTCCATATTTAATAGCAGATTTTACGTCATTATAAGAATCAGGAATGGCATTTAGAAGCACAATAGGGGAATAATCGTCAATGTGTTTATCACCAGTTTGTTTTATATCCAAAACAAGTTTCGTAAAAACATCAAGATTATTATCAATATCTTTTGACAAATCGAGTTTAAACCTAAAAAATTTTTCAAGTAAGAAAAGTTTACTCGGCAAAGACGTTTCGGTGTAAAGTTCTTCCAATTTGTCCCAAAGTTCTTTCGCAAAATCAAGTTTAACACATTTGCGTAACACAGAGTCAGACAAGTTTAAAATAATAGACGAATACGCAAATTCGTCAAGTTCGGCTTTTTTCTCGGGTGTAGTACCCGGAGTAAAAGAAGAATCGATCGCTTTAAACACTTTTTGTTGAACCAAAATACCTTTCATTTTTTGTTGCCAAATTTGAAAATCACCTTTTCCGTCAAACGGAGCCAAATTAAAAGATGAAAGAGACGTCATTTTTAAAACACGAACGTTTTTGAAAAAACGACACAAATGAACACGGAGTTTCAAGAAAAATGCACAAAGCACATAAAGAAGGCAATAACAAACATCAAAAGAAGGCATACACGAAGCAAATTARGAACGATCAATAAGACGATAAACAAATTAACGAAATATGATAGCTGGCACGTAAAAAGCAGAATATTTCAACAAAGTAATTCAGCGAATAATTCAGCGAACACAACACAACATGAAATAGGATAATTCACTAAGATATAAATCACTGGCAGCAGGATAATAACAACGAAAGTAAGTCAACGATAGGCACGCAGCACGTTCGACTAACCTAGAACTATCCTATAATCTACCAGCTAGATCCCAAGCAATTAAAACCCGCTACAAGCGGTATTTATACTACGAATCGAAAAAACGAGAGGTTTAGCCTCTTTACCAGAGCGGGATCCCACGTAGGGACCCCAATCCACCGGAGCGGTGGACGACGAGCGCTCTGATACCACTGTTGTGGTTGCTCGCCGCCCGGTACCCGCTATTCGGTCGCACGCGGAAGCATCGTTTTTTCGTCGTCGAGCGTTATTTAGGCCCGGACAGTGATGAAGCCTGTCCGTAATTAGCCCGTCGCAGCCCCAATCCACCGTTCCACAAACTGCCTCCAAGCCTCCAAGCTTCAGCCCCTCTGTCCAGCCCGGCCCGGCCCGAACAGATTGCTTTTTTCAGGTCCGACAGCAGCTCCGTGAGCCCCGTTCGCTTCCTGGCAGCAGGCCCGTTTGATGGAGTTCCTGCAATTCACGCCAATCAACAAATTACAAATAGGATTAGGCAATTAATTGACTAATTGAAACGATTACCGCCTTTTTATCTTGTCGATGGTTTCGAGAACAGTACGGGATCGCCGTCCGTTGTCGGTTGAGGTTCGGAAGGAGCGGCACCGGGATGAGATCAGAGATGATCTGGCTCAGGGATCCAAAAAATCGGTCCTTTCACTTGCAACAGAACCGAAGCACCTTGACTGTAACGAATCGGGACGGCACCCAGCTCTACACTGCTGGTAGCAGCCCCGGAAAACCGCCCGTTCAGACCCTAAGCCCCCTCGGTTTTACAAACGGCAACACTAATAGACACTCACAAAGAATTCGAAAGTCCACAAAGTAAATTAGGTTCAGGTGTTGTGTATTCAACGGGAAAATACACGGTTTCCTTTTATACTGGACGGAAAAAGGAGAGAGAGCAAGGTAATCGCACCAGAACGCCATAGATATCGGGGAGAGAAACCAAGAGGGGCGAGGTCAAAGTGGCTGGAATATTAGGGTTAGAAAACCTCTTTAAATGGTGGATACAACGGTCCAGATCAACGAGCCAGCCGTGGACGGTCAGGAATAGTCAAGACACGGGTCAAGGTCTCGGGCGGGCTCTCCTCAGGGTACGATCCAGGCGGGTGTTGGGCTGGGTGCAGATGGGCCCGGTAGAGACTGAAAATGGGCCTGATCAAGATATTCATTTTGGGCCGTATCTTAACACTTTCTATAGGTAGAACTCCWGTGAGCGGTCTAAACTTCGATCCTTATTTCTTTCTTCATATTGTAAAGGGGGGCAAAGCGGCCTGCAACTCCATCGAAGTAAGCTCTGGACTGCTCCCATTCCATTTATAGAGAATATGCCCTACTACCGAGGGACAAAATAACTATTAGATGTAACCTTATCCAAGCCTTGATATACCTGGCCCGTCATCGAGAAGATAACTTTCCAATGGCTGTAAAGGAGTGAGCCTATCCGTTTTCATGGTTTATGTTGCTCCCATTTTGCTCGCTGCTATTACGAGAATCACTTTTGCTTTCTTTTCTTCTGGCTACTAAGATGTTTTAGTTCGTCGGACCCATTTACACTTTATTGGATTCGGGAGGGGGATTCAGATTTCTTAATTTAGGGAGACCGCATACTTAAAAACAAAAGTAACTATAGTAAAGGGCAAGAATTAACTTGTGTTAGAGCAGGGGGAAATATAAGTTTTTAACTTCTTCGTTGTCGCAGTAAATTTGTGAGAGAGAGATCATGAGAGGAGGGAAAAACTAGAAGGAAAAAGAAGTGTCTTTTACTTCTTTATTGTTTCGGTTAACTAGAGTGGGAAAATTAAAAATAAAATGAAAAAAAACTTTTTGTCCCCCAAACTATTTCGATTTTCACAGTTTACCATACAAGTTTTTTTTTGGGACAAACTACTATCTGAACTATGTGTTTTTTGCAACTTACCCCCTAAAATCAGAATTTTGGTGGTTTGGATACCAAATCCGGTTTGTTAAGGTTTTTTTTTTGATAACTTCACTCCTTATTTCTAATCCTCCCCCTTTCTCCGCCCTAATCTACCATTCTACAATAATAACGGCACGACGATTCTTTAAGCCGCGAAATGTCGTTGCTGATCTTCTTTGCCATGGAGAGGAGGTCCGTCGTGCCGTTACCATTGTAGAAATGGTAGATTAGGGCGGAGAAATGGGGGAGGATTAGAAATAAGGAGTGAAGTTACCAAAAAAAATCTTAGCAACCCGAATTTGGTATCCAAAACCACAAAAATCCTGATTTCAGGGGGTAATTTGCAAAAAACATAGTTCAGATGGTGGTTTGTCCCAAAAAAAAGTTCGTATGGTAAACAGTGAAAGTTGAATAGTTCGGGGACAAAATATTTTTTTTCCCAAAATAAAATTAAAAATTGTTCAGAGATAATTATATTATTGGGGAAATCAATTAATATATAAGCCTAATATACAAAAAATATTTTTGAAAATTTTCGGGGTGGTGGTGCCTCCCGGAAGAATTGTAGATCCGCCCCTACTAGGTTTAGATTTAGGAATCAAGTATGTTGGGACTTTTCTTACATTAGTAAACATGCATTTGATTATGGCTCTTTTGCTACATCACCAATTTCTTATCCGTTATTTTGATTGTATACAACAAGAATTGATGGAGCTACAGCTCGTAGAGCGGGGCACGTGGTGGAAAATCTCATTGGATCGTGATTAATTAATTTTTATTATTTTTATTATAATTTTTTAAATTATATTATTAAATATTTGAAATTTTGGGCTATACTCTGGTCAAATTGTATTGACGGGTCACTCATCATGCCAGAATTTTATAATTAAAAATAAATATCTAGTTATATTGTATAACTACTTTTGAGTATGAAAAATAATATTTATGAGTAATTTTATAAATTTACGAAAAATCAATATTTTCAAATACAAAACCAAAACATTATACAAATATTTTTGAGTACAAAAATCAATATATCATAATACGCCAGGTTCAAGTGTTGATGTTAACAAAAAATAATATTTTAGAGTACAAAAATTAATACACAATACTAAGACTTATGAGCACAAAAACCAATACATCATACCAACACTTTTGAGTACAACATCGTAGTACTTGGTCAAATGAGTACAAAATCTACAAAAAAAAAATTAAAAAAAATCAATACTGTCGAATACAAAAACCAATACAACATATCAATACTTTCGAGTACAAAAAATAATATATCATAATACCAAATCTATGAGTACAAAATCTACGATCAATTGATAAACACGATTTTTACGTGCATATTTGAACTTATTTCACTAAATTTCGACTATTGATTATGTATTAACAATTGTTTTAATTTTATTTCATATTATTTAAAAGTTGTTATGTGCTTGCTCGTTTCATAGGACTTTTGATCAATATTGGATACTTTTGATGATTTAGGCTTAAAGGTGTATGATGGAGTGAAGAGTCAAGTGTTTGGTGTTAAAAAAGTGAAGTTAGGAGTCCATTTGACCCAAGATCAGAGTTAGCCCCGAAGATTTCAACAATCTGCAATTAAGTCGACGGTAGTGGTCAATCGTAGTGACCGCAATGTTGATCGCTACAAACGGAAGATTTTTCAGCAATGGTATCGCGACCGCGACATAGCCCGAACTAGCGGGTTGTTCTTTAGTGTACGTGTCGTGACTTGTGTAGCGGTCGCGACTCCAAAACCGTTATAAATCGCCTTAATTTCAACTTTAAAGCTGAGATAGGACTTAAGACTATAAGTATGAAGCCTAAAAGCCATCCAAAACAATCTTAGAGTTGAAGATTACACCATAGTGAGGATTTGAGTGATAGTTGGGAGATTTGGAGCAAGTTTGAGCAATAATTACGAAGAACACGAAAAAAAAGTGGATCATTTACGAAATTCTCGGGTTTAAGATTATTTCTTTTCGTTTTTCTCGCTCATGAAGTGCTCGATGAGTTGTCTAAATAATATTTTAGCTATATCTAACTAATTTCTTAGTATTTCGAGGTTAGAAACGATGAGTGTTGATATCTTGTGAATTCTAAGTCAAGTATGATCATTTCATTAGTATTGTGTTTGTGAAGTATTGAATTATATTGTAATGGTTGATCGTCATTTATGATTGTTGGGATTTAATAAATCAAATCCAGAGACGAGATTTATTATTAAGCTTTCAAATACAAAACACTAACTAACAAGATCGATATATTTGAGATTACGTGAAGTTTATAAATTTGTCAATTCTTTTGGAGTTATAAGTACAATTTTAAGCAGATATATTATTTTGTGCTTGTGATCAACGGTTTAATCAGTTCGACAAAAATATTAAACTATTTACGTGATTAATTTATAGTGAATTGAATAAAACTGATATTTGATGAATTGAAATAAAATTCATTGAATCAATCATTGAATCGAAACATCGAAATACCTCTCTCTAATTGATTATACTCTTTACTTTGCAATGAGAGTTGATCTTTTAAGTAGTTTATATTATTATTTCATGTTCTTTGATTATTTATCGATAAAACAATGTCATTCCTTTTATACTAGTTTAAATAAAATTAAATTATCATAATTGTATTGCTTATTAATTCTAAATTATCGGTTCTTGTGTAAAATGAGTTTTCTCGTCATATCCTACATCTACATTATAGACTTTTGGTTAGTTTATAAATAAAACCAAAAACAAAAATCAATATTTTAGAATAAAAAAATCAATACATCATACTAATACTATCGAGTACAAAAATTAATACATCGTAGTATCAGGTTAGATGAGTACAAAATCTTTCGAGCACGAAAATCAATATTTCATATCAATACCTTCGAATACAAAAATCAATATATCATATACCAGGTTATATGAGTACAAAATCCAATATAGCATACTATTGAAATCAAATCACTTGATCATAAGTAGAAAAATCAATACTTATAAGTACAAAAACTAACATATTATAGTATCAAATGATATGATTCATCATTATACTTTCACGTACAAAAATCAATAAACCATTTAATGAGATCAGATTATCTAGTTATCAATAGAAATATAAATAATTTCAAATACAATAGTATCGGATCAAATATGATGAGTGGTCAAGAACAATAAAAACAACGGTATTTTACTTAAACAAGTACGAAATGGAGTTGAATGTTTTTCCTTAAATGGTTTCTTTAATTTCAATATTTGGTATCTTAAAATTATTAAAACGGTGGATCAGAATCCAGTCAATTGTGTGCACCAAAAATTGGATAATGAAATAAATAATACAAAAGTAAATATAAATTGATAAAATATAACATATTCCAAAAAAAATTTTAAAAAAATGGATCGGGATGCTTTTGTGAAGAGAGTCCCGCCTATTAAATTAAATAAAAAAGAAAAAAAAACGGGTCGCTTTTGTGAATAGCGTCTCGCACCATTTAATTTTAAAGAAATTAGGTGGCCGAATTGAAAAAAATAAGTTGGGGGGCCGGGACACTATTGCCACCAACGTCCCGGGGTCGAAATGTAAAAAAAAAAAAAGAACCCTTAATTTCGGGACGCTAGTGGCAACAACGTCCTGGGTCAAATTGAAGGAAAAAACTACTTTTGGGACCGGGACGCTGTTGCCACCAGCGTCCCAGGTCAATTTCTCAAAAAAAATAAAACTTCCCTTTAACCCTAATCCTACCTCACGTCTCACCCCAACAAGAACATTTCTTCGTTTCCTCCTTGAACACAGCAGCAGCTCCCAGCTCACAAGGTTATTTCTAACTAAAAGTTTTTATTTATTTTAAAAAATTATTTATTTGATAAAGTTTTTATTAATTGCTCTCAGAAATAATTATTTGTTATTGATGGTGAATTATTCATTTGTTGTGAAATTGAGTATAGTTGTTAATTTTCTTGTATATATTGAATTTATGTTTGCTAATTTTAGTTGTAAATATTTATGGAAATTGATTTGATTTGTTTGTGAGAAAAATATTAATTATGTAAAATTTTGAATTTATTCGTTTTGTGTTTAGTTGTTAATTGTTAATGAAAATTGACTTTATTTGCTTGTGATGAAATTATTATTTATGTGAAAATTTTAATTTATTCGTTTTGTATTTAGTTGTTAATTATTTATGTATTGGATTTATTTATTTGTGAAAAAGATTTCTAATTATGCGAGTATTTGAATTTATTTATTTTGTGAGAACATTGTTAATTATGTGAAAATTTTAATTTATTCCTTTCATGTTTAGTTATTAATTATTTATGAAAATTAATTTTATTTATTTTTGAGAAAATTATTAATTATGTGAAAATATTAATTTATTAATTTTGTGTTTGGTTGTTAATTATTTATGAATATTGAATTTACTTATTTTTGAAAAGACTTCTAATTATGTGAATATATGAAATTATTTATTTTGTGAGAAAATTGTTCATTATGTGAAAATTTTAATTTATTCATTTCGTGTTTAGTTGTTAATTATGTGAATATTTGAATTTATTATTGGGACATTTGTATATTTTAGAAGTAATCGTACATATGATGAATATTTCTTCTGGAAATAATTATGACACGTATGCATCAATGCTGCGAGATGAGTGTGGAAGAACTACTATCGACTATGCAAATTTAGATCTCACCGAACATCCCCCACTTGTGATTCCGGACTATATTGTTGATTACTTTGGACCAGATGAAGGTTGCATTTCTGAAAAGAGTTTACATGAAATAGATGATGGTGATGAAACAGACGAGGAATTATTTCAGTTGGGTGGTAGTATACCAAATGAAGATCATTTTGAACCTACCGTACTTGAACGTGGCCTACAACCTATAAACGAGTGGATGGAGGATCAGAACTCTACAAGGACATACCATTTTTTGATTACGACTACGAAGACATTCCTATTGATTCTATTGGTGTCCCTCAATAGGACTACTACTACGACAAAGACGACGGAGTGTTGAGAAAATGCATGATATTCAGAGATAAAAAAACATATGATGTGGGCTGCTAAAGATCACTTTGTGCGTGTCACCAAGTGTGCGTATAGAGTGGTGCAGAGCAACCCAAAGTTTTAGAAAGTTGTTTGTAATTCGAAACCACTTAGGGAGAATCACGTAGATATTCGGAATCCATTAACTAGCGAATCACTTGAATGTAGATGGTGTATCTGCGCTAGTTTTCGTAAATAAAAGGGTGTTTGGGAAATCATAAGATTGGATTATGCGCACAGATTTCTTGCATCTCTTACACGTGATGATCACCCCAATTTGTGTAAAAATGTGATTGTTATGCTCATTACCACTCACGTTGAGAAATATCCGTTATATAGCGCTTTGCATGTCCAGATTGTTGTCGAATAAGAATATGGTTATAAAGTGCCATATCATGACAAGGTTTACGATGGACTCGTAAAAATGTGTACGGGTAGTGGGAGCAGTTGGTCCAATATTTACCAAAATACATGGAGGCCTTGTAGACATACATCCCAGGGACAGTGGTCGAGTGGCTACACAAATCTTCGAGAATACCCGTTGTGCATATGTTAAAATTTGTATTTTGGACATTTCGATCATGTATTGAGACTTTTAGACATTATTGTATAGTAATCAGTATTGATGGAACTTTTTTAGTTGGAAAGTACAAGCACACGTTGTTGATGGCATTCACAATTGATGCAAACCTACAAGCCATTACACTAGCTTATGCAGTTGTTAATTTAGAGAGTTATAACTCGTGGCATTGGTTCCTTCACATGGTTGAAAAACATATTGTTCGCGTCATAGGAGGGGTTTATCTTATATCTGACCGACATGCCGAACTACTTAGTGCACTAGAACAAGTTCCGGCATTCTAGCCACCCGTTGTATCCAATTTTTTGTTTACGACATGTCTCTTCTAACTTCAATACGCATTCTAAGTCTGTGAAATTGAAGGATATGTATTTCAAAACTGGAGCAGAACCCAAAGTTACAACCTTCTATAAAATAATGGAGCAGATTAAAGCCATTGATCCAAAAGTATTTGCATACTTTGATGACATTGATAAGAGCAAGTGGGCACTGCCCCACGACGGCAACAATCGGTGTGGCATCCTGATGACCAACATGTCTGAGTGCATCAATAGAGTGATGAAACGTATTAGACGGCTTCTAATAACTACTTTCATCCGAATCATATTTTCCCAAAGAACACAAAATTTTTATAAATGCTTGGCCGATACTACAAGAGTCGATAACATGCAATAAATTTGGCCTGATAAAATATATAGCATATTCAGGTCAAGACAGCATGCCGGGTCGATAGAGCAGTTCGTAGTCGAAACTTTTGAGTGTTCTTGTCGAGTGCAGAACGCTTTTGTGGTAGATGGTTGAGTGGTATTTCGTGCTCTCATGCAATCCGAGCATGCATCTATTTCAGAGTGAATCCTCGAGTTTACGCCCAATATTACTATAGCACTATTGCATGCCTACTTACATACTCTGTTGGGGCTTTTGAACCATTGACCGACGTGGAGGACTGAAATGAAGCAAGTTTTGTATTGGTTCATGATCCAAACACTAGAAGGCGTAGAACTGTTGGACGACTCAGGAGCAGTAGGATCCACTACGAAATAAACCATTCACAAATACGCGCAAGAAAACAATATCGTGTGTAAGAGGTGGCTAGCACATCACAAGGCGGTGGACGTTCTAGTTCCATACACTGATGTTAGATTAGGCGATAATGTTTCAATGAATCCGATGTTGTAATTCGCTTTTCTTTTCTGTTGACAGACGTTTGACACTACTTGATGTTGTAGTTCGCATTGCTATGTGTATTAATAATTGTTGTTGTATGAGTTCCTTAAGTAATATTTATCTTGATGTTGTTGTTCGCTTTTT
>BMAC01000020.1:2247788-2281749 GCA_014905375.1 Phtheirospermum japonicum
TTTTCTTTCCTGGGCCTCTGCGAGTAAGTCTTTGGCCACTTCAGGTCTGGATGCTTCTCGATTGCCTGCAAGATTTCTCCCTGTGGGGTTGCTAAAGGAGTGTATTTATCAAAGCGGGGCCTCCCTCCTGACAGGTCTGGCCTAAGTTTTTTTACAGTTCCCCTGTCCTCGCGATCATGCCTCTCTCGCTTCCTCTCTCCCTCATCCTTAATCTTCAAAGCTTCTTCCAAATGGATATACTTTTCTGCTCTCTCCAAGAGCTCCCCAAATTTCAGAGCTGGTTTCACCACCAACGACTGAAAGAAATCTCCTCGTCTCAAACCTTGCGCTAGAGCATTCACCAACAGCTCTTCAGACGCAGAGGGCACTTCTAATTTAGCGGTTGTAAACCTGTTGATATAAGCACGGAGGCTCTCATTCTCCTTCTGCTTTAAACTAAAAAGTTCAAGCGGCATTTTCTGCAGCTCGTGAAATGGTGTAAAAAAGCTGAGCTGAACTCGTCAAAATTGCTGATAGACCTCGGCGGCAGCTGACTAAACCAGAGCTGCGCTGATTTAGTAAAAGTCATCGGAAAGACCCGACACATGATAGCGTCCGAAAATTTATGTAGAGCTGCCGCGATCTCGAAGCGACTGAGATGGTCCCACGGGTCCGTAGTTCCATTGTACTCGAAGCCTAGGGAGCGATATGAAGTCGGCACATCATCTCGCATAACTTCCTCAGTGAACGGCGTACCCCTTCTAGCTGGAACCACACTACCATACGCCATTTTTCTCTTAAACTCCCTCACTTCTTTTTGCAAACTCTGCATTTGTGCAGCCAGACCTGGATTGGTTTGGTCTGAAGTCTCACTGTCAGAGGTGGAGAAGTGCTCTTCCCCATCATGTAAGGGAGCCCGATCCGCCTGTTGTCCTCGTAATGGCTCCGTTCCCACCACCGGGACAGTCTGCGCTGGTGGTGTGTTGGATGGCGGCGTCGCCATCTCCACGAACTTCTTTTCTACCGCCGTCTCCACGGCTTTGCCGATCAGCTCAGAGAGCTGCAGAAGGAAGGATTCGTTAAATGAACCACCCGTAGCTGGCACAGATCTACTGAGCGGGGGCGACGTAGCGCCTGGTGCAGTCCCTGTCGACGGCGCTGTCTCTCCTGGCCCCATCGCCGACGTATCTGTCGACCTGGGCATCCCCCATGGTGCGGCGGAACTAGGGGTTCCACCAAGCTCACCTACCAAGTTCCGCCGTAAACCGTCTGAAGCCATGAAATAATCAGAAAATCTCATGCCTTAACTTGATCGCTTTCCCACAGACGGCGCCAATTGTTTCAGCCCAAAAAGTGAGCTATCCGAATAATGCTTGAAAGATCAAGAGCTTCCTGAACCTACACCACAAAAACAGGTTAGAAAGGACCACCGGTGATTTTCCGGTGGAGACCTCTCCGATYCTTAAATCAGTAATCGTTTGAGGTYTTTTTCAGAAAGAAAGCAGGAATGCTCAAGAAAAATGACATACCTCTCTCAGCCTTGGGGCTGAGATATTTATAGTTTTTCCTCACGGGGACCCCAGCCGGGATCTAAGGAACACACGGCGCGAATCAAGGGCCGTTACGCAACAAATRRTGACAAGTGGTCCCACTTGTCTCTTCGCTGGGAATCTAGGAAACAGTTCTCCCTTATCCAAGGTCCTCCTTACTTCCTTCTCTCAATCTGACCCAGTCCATAATATTCCGGCTCTTCTTTTCTCTCCTCCTCGCTGTTCAACAGGTCAACTCTTGCTAACAATGAGGAGGAGCTCTATTCTTCAGGGGACTCAACCAGGTCTATTCCCCAGGTCAGGTTAAACTCCACCCCTGGGATTTCAGCTGGGTATAATCTTCGAACCTTTAGTGACCTCGAAGATGGCTAAGCCGGGGATCTCAAGCGATAATCATCTCTTCCTAACATTCTGTTTTATCGGGAGGACTAATTAGATCTTTCATAGAGACGGAGTCACTACCCCTCTTCTTAAATTATTTGATTATTCTGAGCCAGAGCTACCCCAAACCAGGTCTGGCATATGTTTTGTCCTATCACTTGGGAGGTCGGGTTTTTCTTGGAATGACACAAGCAACACCGTTGGAGTAAAGGACGACGAGCACTGGAATTAATTTGTGAAAGTATGGGAATATGTGGTCACACACACACACACATACATATATATGTAGTTTGTTTGGTGTGAGGGTGTGGTTTATTTTAAAAAGTGAAATCTGCTATGTTCAGGAGGACGCCGGGGCTAAAAATATGCGTTTTAAATCATGGACACTATATGGGGATTGGTGTGATATATTTGGTAAGGATCGTGCTACAGGTGAAAATGCCCAGGGGTTCGCCGATGCCGTCGACGAGATCCCCCGTCACCCCGACGCAACAAATGGAGTAGACTACGATGTACCATCACGTTTCGAGCCTGGGAGTCCCACGGTGGAGTGCGAAAATAGAAGCCGTAGGCCTGCCGAGAGCAGCTCTACTGGCCGAAAAGGAAAACGTAAGAAACGCATTACGGACGAGCCATTAACCGAGCGAGTTTGTCAAATGATAGAAGCATTATGTGAGAAGACGGATACACGTCTTGGGGACCTTGCTCAACGTATAGGTTACGAGCAAGACGCCAAAAAACAACGGACTCGTGTGTTCGATTCAATGGCCTCGATGAATTTCCTAACAGTGGAACAAAAAATAGCCGTTTCGAAGAAGCTATGCACCAACAACGATGACGCGGACCTATTTTTCAGCCTGGACGAAGATAATAAATCGGTGATGGTGCGTATGCTACTGGAGGGCCGGCTTTAGAGATCATTGGTGTGTTTGGTCCATATGGAAATCAATACTCTGTTTTGCGTTAATTAAGTGACTCTACTTTACAATGTGTTTAGACCGGTAATCTGTATGATTTTGCTCCCTCACTCTCTTTTTGGACATTCCCAGTGTTTACTATGTTTTTTTATTTCCGACTTGTAGTTAAGGGGAGATTGTCACCACCATGTTTTATTCGGTTATGTATGTGTTCTTAGGTATCTCTTGTATCTTTTATGCTGCATAGGAAAAATGTTTATTTATTGATGTGTGGAACAGTGGCGTGCATTATGTGAGGAGATGCAAGAAAACACGTAGTTGAGGTAGGCGAGTCGTCGATCATATGCATGCGCAAAAGGTCAAACTTGCGGCAAAATTATGTTAACATATCTTATGAGTACATCATCARACAGAAACAGAATTGGAACTTGAAACTTGGTCCCCCATTCAACAATGYAAATCGATAGGAGTGTGTTATATAAAATATAAACAACCACATACAATGTTAATTAAACAAAGAATTTATGTAAACAAAAATTTAAATCTGGTAATTATCCAACGCCGTATCACCTTATTTGGGTTATACGGAATCAAATATGTGAGATTAAAATACCGTTTTTCATCAGTTAAGTTGAAAATAGTGAACAAGTTTTATAAATATAACTAAAAAAGTCGGGAGTCATATTAGTATATAAAAAGAAAATATAAGTTGGTTTAAAAGTTATACAAATACTCGAAAGTGAGAGTGGCAAAAACGAAATTGTACTGATTGATTATAAGTACAATAAAAGTTGGATTGCTCTTCACAATAGTATTAACCAATATAAAATATAATAACTATCCATAAAAGCTACATGATGAATAATATAGAAATTGAACAAATTAAAAAAATAGTATGAGAAATATTATGAATAAGTCCATGGTCATTTTTTTACGGCCATCACTCCAAATTGAACCTGGAAGGCCAATATTAAAAAGTAATAATAGTAACAATATAAAACAACGTAAAAATTACTATATTGACATCAGATATATTTATAACTTTTATTTTGTTCGAAAGCTTTTTAATTTGAACTCTAAAATGTGATCATTACAGATAATAAATGACTGCACAAACGATTAGACTTACGAGAGGGACGGTAATAAGGGCTGATTCGACTTGTGACTTTCAAGCATTAATGAAGGAAACAATATTCATTGCATTCATTGGCCATTTGATCTCCCAAAGATACGTTTCTCAGTTGTTTCCATCATTAGTGAGTATGGAGAAAGGTAGGTAAACGTCTTTCCAACTGAGTATGGGTAGGTTTGGACTAATTAGAGTAGTTAATGCAGTTAAAAAGTTATGTGGGTACAAAAGGAACGTTTCACTCACGGAAAATATATACTTTCTATATTTGCAAATACATAAACGATTTGAAGAACGATAAATCTGGTGCGAGGATCATATCCCTTTCCGTTTGTATATTTTTTAGTTTTTTTATACAACTATAATTCATTTTCTACCTCGTCTCCGTACTTCTTTCATTTGTAATATTTATTGTTTACAAACAAGAAATATTTGCAGGGCGCAGAGATGGTGAGGACTAGGAATCAGCGAGCCTGTGAACTATGGCAATGGATGAACTGGAACCGTGGAGTCCCGGGATACAGCCGGGATAATCCACTAATAATCAACGACAGCGATGTGTCGGACGAGGAAGAGAACGTCTCCAACCACGAGGAGCACGTATCAGTTCAGGAGGACAACGTATCAACCGACGACGAGGATTTGGAGGTTCAATATGACCCCGCTTGGGCTAACGAGCCCGTTGGTAATGCGGAAGCGCACGAGAAGCCAGTTCAAGCAAACGACGATGACGATGGTGGTGCGGCATCCACCGTCACTGATTAACATAAATCTCACTTCACTTTCCGAGGGTCTATTAATGTTTTATAAAATATTGTTACTTTAGTTCTTCTTAATATTTCAGTTGTCAAAAAGTGTCATGGTTTGTGCATGTTAAGGGGTCAACGCGATTAGTAGGATTTAATCGTTGTACTATGTAATTAGATGGTTTCTCTCTTCTACTAGTCTAGGGTTTAAGTGCATGGTTTCTCTCACCTACTGTGGTGTGATCTCCAAGTTTTCAGTGTATCAAAATGGATTTCCATCATCTTATATCATTACTATTATTAATCTGCTTGTGGATATATTTGTTCAGGAACTCAATATATAGTCCAGACCATATGCATAATGCAAAGGTTCGGCTTGGAACCATTCACACACAAAATATATATATATATATATAGTAAATCCAGACAAATACATAGGTAATCACGAAATAAAGACATCGCATCATATTAATACTTCACTACACGTGGGTTAATTGTAGCATGACACGTCGATTGGAAAATTGTCCACGCTCAGACAAACTAAATTTGTTTAACAAACACACAGCGAGAATTAAAGGAAACAACGAAAATAACAAATTACAAGCCGAGATTGAACCGCAACCAACGTTCGGAAACCGGTGGGACCCTAGCCGTCGAACTTGTTCGACCCCTTGCATGGGGAAGGAATGTACCGACGCGGTGTACGTCGTAGCGGTACCGGAGTCCGAGTTCCAGAAACACATGATGTGCTTTGGTGTGCGGGAGATGACCCTCGCGGCGGTGGTTGGTTAACGGAACTCTCAGACATGCAACCGGACCCTCCAGCTAGTTCCTCGCATAATTCACGTAAAGATAGGCCGTCTTTCGAATCGGATTCAACAATGTTGATGGGTTGCCGACGAGGGACAGTAGGCGGAATACCAGGTTAGACAGCCAACAAGGAGTCTTTGTCTTGAGAGGACAAGTTGATGACTACATCATTTGGGTTCGGTGATGAACCGTACAAGCCATCGAAGATAATCTGCAACTCGTCCCAATTCGGATCACCCGACACTTGGTAAGCAATGCAGAAGGGTTCTTTCTTTTACAAACACGTAAATAAAATTTTTGTAGTTGACCTATTAAGTACTTCAAAAATATAGAGAAAGTCGATAGGATCAAAACATATGATCAACCAAG
This sequence comes from Phtheirospermum japonicum, assembly GCA_014905375.1. Classification (NCBI taxonomy): domain Eukaryota; kingdom Viridiplantae; phylum Streptophyta; class Magnoliopsida; order Lamiales; family Orobanchaceae; genus Phtheirospermum; species Phtheirospermum japonicum. Next base: position 2,253,670 of record BMAC01000020.1, read on the forward strand.
CTGAACAAACCTCGAACATGGACTCCCAAGTTTCATAAGGTGCACTCATCATTTCGGACTCGCCGCAGTGTTTCACCCCGCGTTGGAGGAGCATCCAACGGAATACCCGATAGCGATTTTGGATCACGCTTAGCCTATCAACGCAGTAAGTGTAGCTCAGGTCCGTTCCAAATTCGATGTTGAGCATGTCAGTTCAGAATTGAATGGATGTGGTGTTTGACCGCCCAGGCTTGAACAAACCGAGGATGCGTTGGTCCACCAATAAATTGATGAAAAACCTATCGACGTCCTCGGTCCATTGTCCCCTATAGAGGTATTCTTCTTGATCGATGGGGTATATTGGGTACACGTTGGCCATTTGATCTTAGTGAAATTAAGAATTTTGGGTTTGCCCACAGTAGGCGCTTACCTTGTGTTGCGTTCTTGCAATTTTTAGTATTGGCATACTGCCTTTATAGAACACTCAAACAATTAGTATGGTGAATGGTGTAGGTGGTGCTTTTCTAGGGAAGTATGTAATAATACAGTGTGTTAGTGGGAAACAATACATCTTACAACAAGTCTTGTCTGCAAGCAGGGGAATATATTCCCAAATGGGCGAATTGTATTGTCAATTGAGGTGTGTTCAGTCATAATCCTTGCTARAATGACAAAGAATATATTCCTGACCAACTCATCACGGGACATCATTTTTATTTGTTTGTAATGAGACCATACTCAAGTGGGATTATGATAATTCAATATCCACACAGTGRCAAGCTCAGCTTTTGTGGAAGAGTGGCAAACATTTTATACTCATAGTACTGTTCCAATATTCCTCACATGTCATAACACAAAACTGTCCAAGAGGKATTATACCTACATATAAAATTGAACATACACAGGCACACAATGAACACATAAGCTACATAATACCTAACATTTAATAGTGAAGCTAATATACATACGTCCATCACAGGAATAAGTTATAGTGTACAAACAATTTTCACTTTCGAATCACCCACTATACTACATCGACAAGAATCCATCTTATATTAACACATAATTCTTCAACTAACACTATCCCATTACGACGATAAGGGTTTCTGCCTACATGACCATACGTGCACCAATTACACACCCACGGCAATTTGCATATTGGTGAATAATCCAACAGGATATCACAATCATAGTGACACACCACGAGTAGACGTTGCACCGTGTGACCAGGTCCAGACGTGTCTTGTAAGTGGCCAACTTAACTTTGTAGTTCTTCATACTTGCTGCTAATTGCTCGTTCGTGGCCCTTTCGTGATCATTCATCACAGGATCAAGCCAATGGAAGAAAGTACACTTCTGTTCCTGTCAACGCATAATTGAATATAACAACATTATTAAAACCAGTAGTTTATAATTTTCACAACTCCAATTTAATAGGTTCTAAACAAGATATTTTTTATAAACCTACAAAAACCAAACAACGGGGAAGCATGTATTTACCCCCCTTCGCGGACAAGACACAAGACGTCGTCCAGGATTCCTGCTTGTTTTAGAAATGAGGACTCTTACATCCATATCGCAGCTGCATTTAGTAGGGACCTCCTGATTACAAGTACAACAACGGAATGACGTATTGTACGTTTGGGACGACGAAGAACTCCGACTCGATCCCATCTTCTTTGGTGTTCGTGTTAGCTGATAAACCCATAATCAAGTTCAACTCAATTATTAAAGGCAGTACTCAATTGAAGATCAGAAAGTTTGATATCAACAAGTTCACAAATTTAACCGACAATAAAACTAAATGCGAACTATTCGATTGCCAAAATCATATCTAGAACAGGACACACGAAATTCCCCTCAACAAATAATGATTCAACTAATGGRTGACAATCAKAACCACCCACAATTGTTAATCGCGACTAAAARTAATCGATTAATCGTACGACYCCGCTAAACCTAAAAATGACGCTAAACCATACCTATTTGGATCATTTCTGCAAAGTGCGATGCCAAGATCTTAGTACAGAAAATACCTTTACAATTGGTATGGAATGRCGGTGTTCACGTTTGCTCTGGGGCATCAATCGCACMTTTCARCACAGTTACTCATTACATCGGCTCCTAGAAGTGTAATGTGGAGAAGGAGGGTTCGTGAAGGAGATAATACCACACACATTTKTGTGGACMGAGTTTAACCAATGTTATGCCAAGGGTGAATTGGTCAATTCTGTTTTTATCCCCAACTATCCCACCAACCGAACACTGTGTTCGCACTTTTGTCCCAAGATTTGGCATGTCCTCAATCGGTCGAAACGAACAAGAGACAAGTCTTTTACGACAGTGCTATCTTGTGATGGGAGACTAATTAGTGGAATCCCGTCAAGGTAAGCGAACGAGCCCGAAGACGTCACGAATGAATCACTATCTTGTTAAAAATATTATGTAACAAAAAATAGACATTTTGTTTAAAATAATATCAAAAATTATTATCTATCTTAAAAAGTATGAATTATCACTCAAGCTAACATAATTGATTCATGTTTTGCCTTATATAAGAAGGCCTCCGGAGGAGCCACATGCAGGGAAACTTGCACGTGGAAAGTATTATTGTGGGTCTTTTGACAAACACTCTAAGAATAGATCCACACCTAGATTTACTGTTTATGAGAAATTTTTGATAACTATGAAGTACGTAATTAGACTAACTCCAAGAGACTGTCTATCAAACTCCCTAAATCTTACTTCTTAAATTAATTCTCTCTATTATTTCAGACTCTATATCCCATTTTACTTTATCAGACTCTCTACTTATGTCAACTCCCTATTTTAGGGACCCCCTATTCTAATTTTACTACCAACAGACTCCCTATTTATAAAGATTTTATCATATATATATATAATAAAGCCAATTTAAATAAAAGTAAGAAGAAAATAATAGGGAGCTAAAGTTGCTCCTTACTTGTAGAGAGCTCTCTATTAATGTATTTATCTCCCTATAATAGTCAAAGAACCATTACGTACTCCACAGTCGAATGAATATCTAAGTAGCAAACACATAAACGTTCATTTAAAACATAATGAGCTTCAAATAAGGTTATTTGATAATGTCAAGGAAGGATCCAAACAAATTCTACCTTCATTTCCCGAAGGCTGTATTGCCCTGCACCCAGTGCACAATTCATTGTTCATCTAATTCCCACTTTAAATATTATACACCAGTTCTCATTTTAAATTTAAATTTTCTGTGTGATGAATATTAATATTTTGTGCGATAAATTCGCTCAACGCATATCATCGTATGGGTAGATCAAGAAAACTGCGGTAGCAGCTGCAACAGGAGCTGAATATGCAACAGCAATCCAAGGCCATTGATCACTCGCTCAAAACACAATTTTCACTTAACACGATATAGTACAATCATATTCATCACAATTAACAACAATATTCATAATACAAAAGCACAATTCTCTTTCTTGTTTCAATAAAAATCCAATGCAAAACATTCATATTTATCATAAATAAAACACAATTTTCAACTCTCTCAATATAAAATCAATATAGTATAATCGTTCACCGAATAATTCATATTCAGCACACAGAATATCTATATTCATCAAACAGAACACTAAATGAACCGAGAATAATTCATATTCAGCACACAGAATATCTATATTCATCAAACAGAACACTAAATGAATCGAGAATAATTCATATTCAGCACACAGAATATCAATATTCATCAAACAAAACACTAAATGAACCGAGTGTAAGTGTACTATATATTGTGCATCCAAATGCATGATATAATATGCTCTCGTTAGACCAGCCAGAGCAGGAATGAATTAGGTAGTGATTCCACACCAAAGGTCAATAAATAATTGAATGTAAAATGAGGATCCAAAACAAAAATATGGACATCACTAAGTAGCTGCCCACCGTTACTAAAAGTAAGCCAAAAGATCTCAAACTCGTATTTTCTTTCCATGAGAAATTAGTCTTATAAAAGACGCCTGGATCGCCAACAATCAACTCTTATCCATTGGTGTCAAAGAACATCCTGTAAACACTAAAACTAATGAGCATCCAATTGAAACTCTAGTGAAATTAATGAATATATTGTTGAAATTGATTGAATATCCAGTAACAAAAGGCCACTATTTTCAGAACAAAGTAATAAATAGTTATTTCCGTAAAGTAAACCTTAACTTGCTCGAACAATGTCACAGTCTAACAATATACACCTAGACCCTAGACCTACTATTTATGGTATATTTTAGATGAGCTTGAAAACATATAAAACTTGGGAAGGGGTTTCCATGTTTGCGACTCCACAATCCACTTATTGGGTTCAAAATCATTTCCCAACAATAAATTGACCAAAAATATTTTCATAAAAGTAGGAAAGAGTTGAAAACACGACCTTAAACTCGGCCAAAAAGGGGGCTCCCAGTGTCAAATGTTACCTTATAAACAGAGTTAGTTACCAAGTAAATACATAGAGCATATCAGTTTCTCTCGATGATTCCAAAAACAAAGCTTTCCTACTTTCCAAAATTACGTGGGTTTACAAGGGTTAGCTCAGGCTTGTAGATAAAGAAGAGTAACAAAATCTCAACATGCTGACAATCTCCTTCGCTTGTAGCATTTCAGAACGCCCTGGTTCTTGTTTTCGGCTCGCTTGCTATCACCAACTACTAAAGCGCACTCCAACGAAATCTTAGAGTGCAAAGTTGAGCAGCTCAGGGGAACAGTTGATTGGTTCACCTGTACACCACAAATAATTCACCATTAAAAAATAAGTAAGAAAATACAGACCGAGTTATTAAATCACTCTCAATGAAATAGTTTGAGCTAAAATAGTACCACCACAATGGCCGGCTCAGCTGAGCAGTGGCCATTCTCGTTGCTGGAAACCGTTGCAATGCTAAGGACAAAAAACACAATGATGATTAGGAGTAAAGCCCACATCTTGCATTAATCTGGAAATATGAGATGCAAACACATACATGAAGAAACATCGTGAAATAAACTTACAAAATTACATACAGCTTCATGTGCACTTCACTCACCTAGATGATATTGATTTCATTCTATTACAGAAAAATAAAACAATGGACCCAAAAAGTCTATTGGTTTGGAAATCATGGAAAAGCACATAAAGGTGTTTAGGAACAACAGAAACATCTAGTCATCATGATTTATTTGATTTGTGAATGTGAATACATAAAAATATATAATAATATGATACAACACTTTAACTATCTTGCACACATAAATATACATGACAAATACACCTAACACAAAACAATTAAACACATATTGATGGAGAAAGTACATATTTTGAGCCATCTAGGCTAGTGGTATTTGATACACAATTATTGAAACAAATAGCAAGAAATCTCATCAGTTAAATTACAATCTACTAAAATTAATAAAAACATTTGACAAATGCCCTAGTCTATGTGGGCTTCATCATATGAAATTATTCATTTTTGTATAGACCTAGAGTTATCTATCTAATAACATTTGATGCCCATAAAATAGGTACGTCACTCGAGTCAACTCGGTTTCAGCCCACCCAAATTTTATCTGGCTGGAAATCATTAGCCTTAACCCTAAAACTTCAGTTTTCGAGCTAGCCTTAGTCCGACAAGTTTACGAAAAAAATTCAACATCTATAATAATTCAGGCCATATTTATATCGGACTGGAAATCACTAGCTCATTGGTCCGATAAGTTTAAGGAAAAATTTCAACATCTAATAATAATTCAGGTCATATTTATATCGGACTGGAAATCATTAGCCCTAACCCTAAAACTTCGATTTTCGGGCTAGTCCATCGGTCCGACAAGTTTACAAGAAAAAAAATGATATCCACAAATTGCCTATTATGACCTATCAAGTTTCTAATTTTAATAATTAATACTAATTCTAAAATATAAACAATATTAGTCAACATTAATATAAATACTCCCTCTGCCCCCTCCATCGAAAAAGATAGGCTTGATTGCTATTTTGGGTTCCCAAAATGATAGGCTTGTTACTATATCAACTTCTTCATTTCGATGAATACCCTTGGGGCCAGTTTAATTGTATATTTAAAATCACACTTCCATTCGTCTAGATTAAAAACCAAATAGACAATGAATAAACAACTAGTTAACCATCAGGGCATAGATGGAAAAGATATATAAACCAATATTTTCTTAAATAATGTGAAATAACCATAAGCCTATCTTTTTGGGACGAATGAAGTATTATTTCAATCAGCAAATTCACTAACATAGTTCATGACCATAATTGAATAGATTGTTTAAGGTCAGTACTAATAGCTGAAATGCATAAATGCAATAAGAGGGTTAGTTCATGACCTTAATTGAAGAGATTGTTTACTATCAATACTAATAGTTGAAATGCATAAATGCAATAAGAGCTCACTCATGTCTGAATACACCTATTCATGTATTTGGTCAAAATATGATCACCAATAGTAAAGACAGATTTTGGTGTAGGGTTATAAAGCCTATTGGACCGGCCCACTCAGACCATCGTGATATTCGGTTCGTGCCAAGAAATATTGGACTAGAAGTCTTTAACCCAAACCTCACTTTTTTCTTGGACTATTCACTCCACCCATGGGCTTCGAACCGGATTGACATCTCTACCAATAAACAAATGTGTTCAGGCTAATTTATTAATTAATTGTTTATTCATCTTCTGCTAAATTTCCATAAAAGTTAGTATTGGTTAATGTAGTGTATTTTTAAATTAATTAAACGGAGGTGTACATGGAAATGAGAAATTAACTACATAATAAATGTGATAACAAGTTTATCTTTATGACACGACACCCAATAGGCATGACCTATCTTCGTAGGACGGGTGGAGTAATATTTTAGTGTGCATATGAAAGTAGTGTGTGGAACTCGCATAGCGTCGGGATTTTTAAAGTTTTGATAAAAATCTTCAAACCTTAATTGGTTCTCATCAACAAAATTAGCTAATCTTTCTATATAATTAGTTTTCATCAAATTTAAAAAGGTGATAACATTTACCTCCACTTGACGAAACGGTAATCCCAAATACTAGCGGATGCTTCTCTTGGTACACCTCCTCAACAATCATTTTCTCCACCGGATTAAAACTTGTAGCATTGACCATAATATTTGCCTTGTGCTCTTATTTCACTAGAAGAAAGTGTAATTATTCATAGTGTTTGGTCAAAATTGTGAGAACTTAAAAGTGTTATCTCTTCTTACAATTTTAGCTGTCTCACACTTTCTTAGTGAAAACATGTGAAGGTTCCTCGTCACTAAACTCGACCCGGGAAGGGGATGATAGATGATTTATCCTCCTTTTGATGATACTGAGAGGCCCGCAAATCCATTTGATAGATTTTCCAAGTGCTGATATCAACTTTTGTGAGCGGCAGCTACGCTGACTCTCCAGGATCTTTTAATGGACACCACAATTTGTTGTGTGTTGCCTATAGCGAGGCAAGAACCTTGGTATAGTAAAGACGCCGCAAACGAATGTCTCTTCGTCAATGATTTGCCTCACAAAGAGGACTTGAACAGCCTAAAGCGCATAAGAGAAAATTCTCAAATTTTATTAATCTTCAAAGTTGTCCACATTAATATATTTGCTCTCCACAAAAGATATTATTATTAACACGTACTGCTTGCTAGCTTTTTTTTTTTGGTCGCTTTTTACGCTAGCCCTTGCAAAATAAGTATCTCGTTTACCCGTACAGGAGTCCAACACCTCTAATTCATTTACGTGGACTTCATTGTTTTTGGTCATTGCCTTTCTAGGATAATTTTAAGGTCCAAACTACTTTTGAGGTTCGTAAAACTTGAGATTAGATTCATTTAAATAGTATAATTCATGTTTCGATTGAGTTTTAATAAAAGTATTGTTGTTGTAGGCATAGGATATCAAATCATGTCCATGGAAGTTATATTATTATATAAGTTATAAGACTTTTTTTTAGTACGTGCAGTATACGAGTTTTGTGGTTTTAGTACTTCTGGTTTTATTTCTGAACACTCAATACTTATAGTACACGGGGTATCGGGTTTGCTCTATTGGTGCTAAAATTGCTCCAATCAACAAAGCAACCAAGGCCTTAGGAATCAAGAGAGAGAGATGAATGATTGCATGAGAGGGAGGGAGAAATTAGTGAGTGGAGTTCATGACGAGAGGGGAAGAAAGAAAAAAAGAAAGAAAAATGTCTGGTCAGTTTGGGTTCAATGGCAAGATAATCTTGACCATTGATGATCAATGGTTAAGCAAATTGGGACGTTGACCATCTAATGGTCAAAATTAAAAAATAATTAAATTGAAAAGTAGGGCCGGACGTGGCGGTTGCAACAGTCCAAAATCAGATCGTTGATCAGCAACGACCACAACTAGGTTGTCGTTGATATATACACAATTTATGTGTGGCCGCCACACGGTAACTCTTCCTTGCGACAGTATCCTTTTCAAGCACATATTCATACTTTCAAGGTGTGTGTGTGGTGTGTCAACCCAACAGTCACCGGGTCGAACATGAAATACCCTAAGGCAGCCCTTCCTATGTCCGGTTTTGTGCCAGTTTTGGACCGATATGACCAATTAAAGGGTCCATTGACCACGAGCTGTTTCCGGTCAGGTTCGATATTTCGGTTCTCAATATCTAACTGCAAATACTTTTCTTAATTTTTGTGCGATACTCAGCTATTCCACAACTGACTTTGCTTGAATTATATCTGCGCAACCAAACAGCGTTTTCATTTGTGTTCATTTGTTTATAGTACCAAGCACGTACACAACTATACCTGTCAATAAGGAAGGAGCCTACAAATTTACTTGCCAAGTTGAGACAACTTTAACAGCCACCCGACTCCCCCTCCTCATCAAAACAATATAAGTAAATGAAGTAAAAGTCTAGAAACACAAATTTATACGAATTCTTTTTTTAGCTGTCATGACTAATTCTTTTTCTTTCTCTTTCCTTCTTGTTTAATGCACATAACTAATTATCGCTAATAACTCCTTTTTATCTTCAATTAATCCACATCTCTAGTTACTGTATAATGCATTTAGTAGTTACTTCCAGATTTTTTAACATAAAGGAAAGGCATATTGAATTTACCATGTCAATCCCTTCTCCACATTGTCAAGCTCCTCCACTACTTCACCGTGAAAATCTTCGGAAGCTGCACTGTTACTTTCTAGCTCCATGTTGACATTTTCGTTCACATGGTCACAACTAATTGCATGTGTTCCTGCAGAAAAATGCATTTGAAGATTGGTTATAACATTTTATTTTTTATTTTTTATTTACACCTTAAATTAATAGCTTACGCAAGTAATGTACCTGTCAATAGGCTTGATGCTACTGAGGAAGGATTGTTTGTTAGGTCTTTCTGGCAAAATACAGTCCCCTGGAAGTCTAAGAAGGTATAGCCCAGAAACTTTAATCTCTCTGTTTCATTTACCACAGAGAACCCAAATGCAGTGGTCCAAGTGTGCAGAACACTAGAAACAGCTGGCAAAACAAGCCTCTCTACTCCCAATTCAGCAAGTTTCTGCAAACCAATTTAGTGGACATATTAGCGAATATCATCTTAAATAATTGTCTACTTGCAGTTAAGAATAGGCTGTGCAGTTATTCGTATTTATACTTTCTTTTGAAATTTATGTTTCTACTATTATTTAGTAGCATCAACTGTAATGATTAGCAAGACCCAGCACATTCCCATTTTGGTCGGAGATGTTGCATGCTTCAGGTTAAGAACTTGAATAAAAGAGGGTTTTAAAAACTTCTAAAAATAGTAAGTCGTGTGCGCACCTTCTCAAGTTCATCCATCAAAATTCGACACATCCCTAGTCTACGATATTGAAACCGTGTTGCAACCAAAGGGACTTCTGCCACTCTTTTGCCATATATCCTGGAATAATTAAGACATTGGATTTAGAAGTGCACCAATAGAACAGGGGAAAAAAAAAGGGGAGGGGAATTAAGAATATGAAAACATATAACACCTCACTGTAGCTGCTGAGATCAATTCATCATTCTTCTCCAATAGTACTGTATAAAACCCTTGAAAGTTCAGACGGTGTAGCTCTGACCTGAAAATTAAAATATTAATATTATAATCTATCGGGCAATGGTATATCCTGAATATTAAGTATGATGAATAACAAAAAATAAAAACTGAAGGCACAGTAAAACACGGTTTTGGCATTTCACACTTGAAGAATTAGAATCCGACTCCAGTTCAGGTCGACTGTACTCTATCTACAAAAGGTAGTTTTTGAGTATGCTCGTTTTTAAATTGATTTTAAAAAATGGAAATTCTTTAGATGAAACGAAAAACAGAGGCTTAGTGCCAACGACTCTTGCGAATGAAATGGAAGGAAATATGAAATCTACATTGCAGATACATCAGAGAAAAACAAGGGGAAAACGAAAATGCTTTTACAGAGTTCATGCATCCACCTATAGCTCCATTATTCACCATCTCTTTGCTATAAATGCAGTTGAAATATATGTAGAGGCAGGCATATGATAGCAAGAACTTCCAATATCAAGCACTAACAACATAACATAATGAAATTTACTAGACATATTTAGTAATGCGTACACGGGGAAACAAAATAAATAATTAAAAAACACCAGGATGCACAAAAAAAGAAGATGAAATATCTCCACATTGTACATAGTAATAGACCATGCAGAAGGTACATGTAAATAATTAGGAAATCAAATTAGCATGCACACGAGATCTCACCATCTACTAAATATAACATCTTCGACCAGATCCCTTCTAGTGCGAGGCTCTTGGACAGGTTCAAAACATTCATGCATCACACTAAGAGCAACATTAAGCTTGCTGTAATCCTCAACTAAACACTCGCCATCAGATGTACCATGATCATAAGATTCAGGTTCTATGTATTTCACTAAAGTCCAGGTCAAGTTTTCAGTCCCTACGGGAAGTGGTTTTCTCAGAATTTTGCGCAGACCCCCGAATATCTGAAAAGGAGAAACAGGAATAATGAAAACTATAATGTGAGCAGTGTAGATGCTATTAAAATGTATGAAAAGTGAGTTAGGGTACCTGTTCACATGCATCTCCACAGAACCAATATCCTTCAGGACAAGGATTTAATATCCCTTTATTTCTGAGGCACTCAACATGATCTACATGAATTTATGAACAAATTAGAGAATCTACAGGATGGGATCTATTTTAGCTTCATCTGTACAAGTAAAAATGATCGAGATAACTTACATCGTTGCTCACACTGCCCACAAATGAGAACAGAAGAGTCTGTATCTCGTCCATTTTTCTCATCAAATCTGCCCTGGCCACAACTTTGACAACAGCACGACGGGCAGAACCAATCACCTTCGGGAACCTCCTGTAGAGCAATAAAAAAACCACAAGGAAATAGTTTTAATCAATAATTTTTTTTATTTTTTTTTTAAATTGTCTACTAAATAATCTCATAACTAAATAAGGGAGCACCTTTAAACCGAGGCATCGAGTATGAAACGAGGATGGACACTGATCGCACAGAACCAATTCACCTCCATAGTGACAGACAGTACATATGTAGTCATTTGCTTTATTGCATCGACGTCCCTTCATTTCTGACCCCAAAACTCTGTTGCTCATACGTTTTTTCAGCTGCAACTGGCAATCCAGCAAAGACCTTCCATCCTCCAAGAAAATATTCGCCGATGGCCTGCCGTTAGTGCTGCCAGCATGTGCTTCAAATTTACAAAGAGAAAATGTTTCTCCGCAGCAACTACACTTGATCCCCTCGCGTGCTACTCGGCCTTCTGCCAACGGAGGACCGTTATTCCTATTTTGATAATAAACTTTCGCTCTCGGCAAGAGAACATTATTGTCCATCAACCAAGACAACACAGTTCGAGGAGTTTGCGGAGTGGAAGATGCAATTTTTTCCCTGGCTCGTTTACTCGATCGCCGAACGGGAACTGAAGAATCGGAATTGATCAATCTTCTTGATTTCATCGATCCATTGGGTTTTTTTCTTCTCTTGTGCAATCTTTCTGAAACTTCAATGCTATGTGATTTATCACGTTTTCTCTTCTTCTTTAAAACTCTGGTTTTATAAGCTTCGCCTTCAACTGAAGGGGATATTCCCAGGGACTCCAATGGAAGGTGTGAGTTAGTTATGGACAAATGGTCATCACCGTAAGTTAGTGCATTCTCTTCAACACACCATTTGCATGCAGAAACAAGAGAGTAAAACAATGTACCACTTGGGGAGGTATAACGCAACTCCCTCTTCATTCCTTTCATGACGTAATAAAAAGACCAACCAATAGCAGTTAAGTGCTTCTTTGCTCTCATAGCTCTCAACTTCCCTTCCTCGTTTAAGGCACGCAATAAATTTTTGTTAGTTTGGTAGAGTAAATAATAATCCCTCACTGCCTCAGGGCAATAATCAGGCTCGATGACAAGATTATCAGGATTCGTATGCAGCTTGGACAGCTTTTTGGAAGCACGGGCTTTTCTAGCCAGTGGACGTGAATGAGTTTCTTCTGCCAATGGCTTTGGGCACATAAGCATTGGAGTTCCTGGTACCAGACGTGAATGAGTTTCTTCTGCGGATGGCTTTGGGCTCATAAGCATTGGAGATGCGGGTCCCAGCTCCTGAGGTACACGGTCAATCTTCATACAAACCGTAGTCAATGAAGGAAATAATTTCCCATCGGGGGAAAAATAACGGAGTCTAGTCATTGCCTTGTCTTTTAGATATTCGATTTTCCAGCCCAAATCCAACAGTTGTCTTTTGGCATTCAATCTTAATATCGGTGGAGGCCTTTTCTTCAACGTACACATCTTGATACACTCATCAAGGGCATTTGGGCAAAAATCCCCAGAAGCCATTTCAGGTACGAATGGCCTCCACTCGGTTCTCTTTCTCTGCGTTGAAACGCTGGGTCCCACATCAGGGGCTTCTTTGTAATTATTCGAACCAATTACAGAATCTTTCGATACGGTTGAGATGGGAGCCTGATCATTCCGTTCATTATTATCGTACCGGAAAGTAGCATCGAAGGGTACAACTTCAAGAGAATTACAAAAAAGCCCTTCGGCTTTCAGAACCACATCCAAGGCCAGTTCAGAATATTCCAACAACGTTTGCCCTGGCCCTTCTAAATCCTCATATGAAGAGTTCAATTCTACGAAGAGCTGCTCAACAGTTATCCTAATATTATCAAATAAAACCTGCAACACTAATTCTCTCCAAACACACCTTCCGGAAAAACAAGTCCACTCGCTAATCTTCTTAAACCCACTCTTCATCCTCACTTCGTACCAAACTTGCTTTACCGAGACGGGCAACGGCCAATCTCGCTCGACCTCATCTATCAATTCAAGAAACAACCAATTCCCACGAGGCTTAAATTCCTCTGTAACCTCGTCCCAATCGTTACTCAACCGTAATTTATCTATCGGGGCTACCATTTCGTCGCCCATGTCCGGAAAGAAAACCCTGCGCTGATCACACCCGTCTCCATGATCGATTATGACACCTTCCCACCATGCATCCTCATAGAAATAGTCAACGCATTGACCGTAGTGTAGGTGCAGTGAGCACGGGACAGGAGATAGAGACGGCAAAGGCCTTATCAAGCCGCGGTAATTATCAGAGACTACAATTTCACCAATGGCACCACCATCGACTATGGGACTCACCTTCACGCGCTCGGTCAGATTATTAGAACCTTCGTCGTCGAGGAGGTGATCGTATTGGACTACACGAGATGAATGTTCACACCCGATTATTGTACCAGAGTGCCATGAACCTAGAAATCCCTCTTCGGTACTCCTCACCTGTATGAGATTCAGATATGGTGAGAATTTTTTTCCAAATGAATGATGAAATACACAGCAGGGGTTAACAGACTTATTTATTAGTAATCCCAAAAAAATGAAAAAGGAATAAATAAACAAATTACATGGAGCAAGAGATACCGCAATACAATCAATTCCGATATGGTAAGAATTATTTTTCACGATATTACATGGATAGAAACTAATAAATGTCTGATCAAATATGGCAGGGATTACCGGACTAATTTATTAGCAATCCAAAAAATTAAAGAAAAAAAAATCATGGAACAAAATATACCACAGTACAAAATTACAATCACTATCAGGAATAGAGGTAAAATTACCTCGACTTTTTCATGAAGGAGAAGCTTCTTGCGCGTGTTTCCGATCGCCATTGGAGATGAAGGCGTCGATTGCATGACCACAAGGTTTTAGAGAATTTGGGGGTTTTGGTTATAAGGAAAAACTCCAAAATATGCAGGATTTTTTTACCGTTAATTGATCTTAGGGTTATAGTCTGCGAGGAAATTCGTAAAAAAATTAAAAAAAGAAATTAAAGAAAGCCTATCGATTATTACTGATAATCCTCTAGAATTTGGCGGTGGGGAGGAGATGAAGAGGACTGCTGGGCTACAGTGTACAGAGTAGTAGACTGGTGTACTTGGGGGTTTATGTTGTGTGTGTATAAAATAACCTATAACCTAATTATTAACTTATTTATAATTGTATATGGATTTATTTATGGTATGTAGAGAGAGATATCAACATGTATGTATGTACGTAGAGAGGATATAAGACTAACTGCAACAGACTTCTTATAAAACTCTCTAAATCTCACTCTCTGTATTAATCCTTTCTATTATTTTAGGTTCTCTATCTCATTTTACTTTATCAGACTCTATATTTATTCCAGCTTATTTATTCCAACTCCCTATTTTAAGAACTCTTTATTTTAATTTTACTCCAATACACTCCCTACTTATTCATTTTATTTCACCAAATAGAGAGTCAAGTAAGATAAAATCAATAAAAGATAAGTAGGGAGACAAAGTTACTCCCTACATCTAGAGAGCATGATTTTAAAAGAGAGGAGCTCCTTATTTTAAAGAGTTGAGTTATTTTAGGGAGCTTCTTCGAGTTAGTCTAACAGCAATGTACTACACATGTGCATCATGATTTGGCGATTGCATGGCCGACGGATTTGAGAGTATTGTGTTTGATTAAATTTATTTAAAATTTATCTTATAAAGGTTGGGTGGAGGATATAATAAGTTCTTATATAACTTATTTTCACATCTTATAAAGATGTTTTGAACCGGTTATAAGTTCAGTCAAACAACTTCAAAATTATTTCTCATGAATCTACTTGTCAAAAATCATTTCAATAGAAAAAACTGTAAACTAGTTAATTTATCTCGATGCACGGGCTTGCAATTGAACATTTATTGTATTTAATTTTTTTATTAAGTCACTCAATATAAATAATAGGTTTATTTTGGATTTTTTAATTATTAATTGATGCCATCAGAATTTAAAAAAATAAGTTAGAAGAAGAAAAAAAAAAACAAGATCAAGATCAATCCAAATAATTAAGTATGAGTTTGATCAAGCAATAGCCAATACAAAGAGTGTTTTTTTACAAAAGGAGGAAGAAAGAATGCTAGGCCTAAGACCTTCGGGTGGGGCGAAAAGTCACGATCCAAGTATTTTGGATCAAATTGCAAATATAATTTTGAGCTTAGATGTTCATTAGTATTCTAGGGTAGATCCTCAATTTTTAAGAATTTCTCGTCTATAATATAATATTTCATTGATAACTCTACAAAGTTTCTCGTATGTATAAATCCATTTTAAGATTGTGTATTAATATAAATGTTCGTACAACCTTCGCGAACATATCAATATTTATTTGATTATATAATATATATCAATACAATGTAAATTCCAAATTGTATGTGAAAATCAATAATACAGTTCGAAACAATAAAGAGGTGATGCAAACTCAAAACCACATATCAAAATCAATTTCTCGTCTATAATATAATATTTTATGTATAACTCTACAAAGTTTCTCATACGTATAAATCCATTTTAAGATTGTGTGTTAATATAAATGGTCATACAACCTTCACGAACAGATCAATATTTATTTGAATATATAAGATATATCGATACGATCTAGACAACGTAAATTACAAATTATATGCAAAAAAAAATCAATAATACAGTTTGACACAATCAAGTGAGGATGCAAACTCCAAACCACACAGCAAAATCGATAATAAAAATACTTTTAAATCCACAATCAATAATGAAAATAAAGAAAAATTAACCTAGAAATAATCGGGTTTATTAAATAAATATTATATATTTTATTCAAAATTGAAAAAGTATTACAGAAAAACAAAAAATTAAAAATTTAGGTCGGGACGCCACTCTGAGTGGCGTCTCGCTTTTGAGAAAATTTCGGGACGCCACTCACAGTGGCGTCTCGGACTACATTTAAAAAAAACGTTTCGGGGCAATATTAAAAAAAAAAAAAATATGGAGAGCGGGACACCACTCCGACTGGCGTCCCGGGCGAAAATGAGAATAAAAAGCCAATGCGAGCCAGAAATTCTTGCATAGATTACGACATCGATATTAGATTCAAATTAAAGCCATCTGGAAATTCGAAGTTGTATGCGTAAATTTAAATCCAACCTTTGAGCCGCAAGTTTGGTAAAGACGACAAATCGAAATGAATGTAACTAAATTTATTTTTCGACTTAAATTCGAGCCAACACGCCGCATAAAAGAGATAGAGAGGATAAAATAGTAAGAAAAAAAATAATGGATATAAAAAAAATATATTTTCGTAATCAGCCAACACCCTTAGATATTTAATTTTTTTTTTCTGTAATACTTTTTCGGGCCAGTCTGATTACGAAAATATATTTTTTTTATATCCATTATTTTTTTTTCTTACTATTTTATCCTCTCTATCTCTTTTATGCGGCGTGTTGGCTCGAATTTAAGTCGAAAAATAAATTTAGTTACATTCACTTCGATTTGTCGTCTTTGCCAACCTTGCAGCTCAAAGTGTTGGATTTAAATTTACACATACAACTCCGAATTTTCAGATGGCTTTAATTTGAATCTAATATCGATGTCGTAATTTCTGCTTTAGATTGGCGTCCCGCTTTTTTTATTTTTTTTATTCTCATTTTCGCCCCGGGACGCTAGTCGGAGTGGCGTCCCGCTCTCCATTTTTTTTTTTTTTTTAATTCTGCCCCGAAACTTTTTTTTTTTTAAATGTAGTCCGAGACGCCACTGTGAGTGGCGTCCCGACCTAAATTTTTAATTTTTTATTTTTCTGTAATACTTTTTCAATTTTGAATAAAATATATAATATTTATTTAATAAACCCGAAATAATCGATCAAGATTCAAACATCGGGAATTGGGCAAACTTCAAGTATTTGCAACAAAAAGATCTTTTGTGATCTGTGCATGTACACAGTCACTTTCTCAGTCCTCGTACTTATTGATATATAGTAAATTTTATTTTATTTTTAGTGTATAGTAGGGGCTGAGCGGAACCAGGTACCAGTTAATTTTCTTGGAATTGGAACCAATTGGAATCGGGTCCAAGAAAAGAGAATCGGTCCCGAAATTGGTACTAGCCGGTTCCAAAGTTTCTGAAATCGGTCCCGGACCCGGTGGGTACCGGTTCCAAAACTTGGTACCCGATCCTTATATGAGTTTATTTTTTAAAGTTTATAATAATAAACTTGCTAAATTACGTCTACTCCATGCCATTAGCTTTCTATTATATTGTGTTCTTGTCTAAAATAAAGTGCATAATACATTAGTATTAGCTTCTCCTGTTTACCAAAAGTAAGGGGGTGTATTCATTTAGAACTTATAGAGACATTTTAAGATTTGTTTCACTATAAGATTTGTATGAATTTTCTTTTATTTTGATTTTACATATTTATTGGGAGTTTATAAAAGTTTTGTAAAATCTCATATTTAAAGATGAGATTTGATAGTGGGATATGGTATATATAATTAACTTAAAAGTTTAGAAAAATTCAGTCAAATTACAAATTCAAAGTGTATTTGACTTTTTAAATACCTCATGACAATTTAAGAATTCAAAATATTTTAAATGAATACCTTGAGACTTTCATTAACATTTAATAATTCATTAGAAATCTCAATTAAATATTTCAAGACTTTTATAAGTTTTAAAATGTCTTAATTAATACATCATGATTTTAAAAATCTTAAAATGTCTTTAAAAGTATTAAATGAATACACCACCCTAAGTTTACAATATAGACAAATTTTTAGTTTTCTACTACATCAATTATATAACATTATAATACCAAATTTTATAAAAACGAATCCACAAATACCTATTATAATATCAACTCCACAACATTCACCAATACAAAGTTTTCAAATTTGTTAATAATAAGAGATCACAAATCAACAAAATACATAGAAAATTCTCAAAATACACTTAAATATATTAAATACACTTAAAAATTTGGTATCGGGTACCCGGTTTAAAAATCGGTACCAGTGGGTACCCAGTCACGGAACCAGTCCCACCGGATACTGGATCTCAAAAGTCTAGACCCGGAACCGGTTATAACCGGTTCCAAGAATTAGGAACCAGAGCCGGTACCAACGGGTCCAATTCCGGCACTGGACCCGATGGGTCCAAGCAATTTTGGGTCTGAGATCGAGTACCCAGTATTTCTGCTCACCACCCCTAAAGTATAGCAATCGTAAACAACTTTGTTTTTACAAGACTGCTCCTATTAAGGAATTGATGGAGTAATTCAATGTATGTATTACGTTCATTAAATGCAACCAAATAATAAAATGTTATCAAAGGAGACACAATGTCTATTATACTAATATTAATGTTCATTATTTATTGGATATGCCCGCAAATTGATTATCATTAACCTAATTGCTCCTAATAAATAAAAACATGTGATAAATATATATGAGCCAAGTGATGAATATAAACATGAAATTATAAAATTATAAGTATGAATATACAAGAGACAATTAGTTCCATGATATATCAAGCACCCACACATATATCATACATTGTACTTTAGACATAAATTTAAATTGTACAATAAATCTTTATAAATATTTATATTGTAATGCACATCCATTTATCTTATATTTACATTAAAAATACATCATATCTACATAATATAATTCTACTTTACAGGTACATAACTTGACACAAGCATATATATTAACAAGATAATAAATATACATTATATAAATCAATTATGTGCATACATTTGTGTTATATGTACATCATATTTTTATGTGTATATTGTTTACCCTTATATTATATATAAGTTACATTTGTATTGTATATCACGATTATATTATGTGTACATTGTCCAAATGATAAATATATACTATATAATAAATTTTTGTACCGTTTATTTTGTAGGTACATTACATTTATCTTATATGTACATCGAGAAAACAATAAATGCACATCGTATAATTTTACTTTTATAGATACATTACTTTGCGCAAATGTACATCAACAAGATACTAAATGTACATAATATAAACCTATTATGTACATCATACAAAAATTATTTTTAGGTCGCATGTATTATAGGTACATTACTTTTAACACTCCTGAACTTCAACAACACGATAAATATACATCGCATAAATTTCACTAAATATATAAAAAAGAGAGAGAGAGAAAAATTAATTAAGTATACTAGGTACATTTGTTAAAAACACGGTACATCAATAATGTTACAAAAATTACAACTTATAAACCAATCACAAATTTTTAATAGTTTGTCCCTATAAAATGAACTAGACTTTGAAATTGTTTTATGAAGTCCAGTACAATTGATCAACTCGCGATTTCCAGCAGATGGGTGAACAATACAGCCATCTCAACAATTATAGGAATAATAGCATATGACAGATACAACAAAAAACACCATAATGTACATCAATCCACTCAATGAAATACGTCACACAAACCGTACAGGTGAAAATTAAAAAATACCTAAAATAAAGCTTGGACTTTTTTTTTTTTTTTTTTTTTACAATGCAAGCGCATCAACATAACTCCTATTTTGAAAATCACTATGATGTATACCTAACATCAAAAGTGTTGTTTATTAACACACGTAACAATGTATATACTAAACTGTCCAACTGCACTGATTTATAAAAAACACAACATAAAGTGATATATATCGTTCATCACAATGATACATATTCAACTGCAACTACACCAAATAGTTACGCAAGGAATAATCACAAAAACGTAAGATTATACCAAAATAAGCAGAAAAAAGATGACTCACGGGCAGATGTGAAATCCATAAATTCATACACAACTATACCCGAAGAAGATGACACAGTCACAACAACGGGATCCATAAATTTATCTAAGAGTAAAGCCTAAAATTACGCATCAACGATGTCGGAATAAACGGTTGGCGCCTGAATATGCTTTTTCATTCAATAAATACGAAAGAGGAAAAAAAATGTACAACAATTTTCATAGCCTCCATAAAAAATTGAGGAGCACAAAATCAAAAATGAAGAAGAAACTCAAATCGATTGAGAAATTTTATTAGGAATTGAAGAAAGAAATTGAAAACCAATATGAAATCTGCAGGAAAAAATTTGAAAAAGAAAAACCTAATACCACACATGTGAAACCGTCAAGTACTAATCTGGTACACCGTCATTTTGGCCCCCCAAATACACCATATAAATTTTGTGGTAATATAGCACGAGTAAGAAAATGTCCCTCCATGACATTCAAAGTTTTTAACACATTATTAATCCAGACTAAAATATCAATAATCACTACGATCCTCTCAAACTATACACTCTCCTTTCAATTTTATGTGTCGCAATTAACCATTTTACAAAAATTAAATTAAAAAGTATCAAATGATCATAATATCATTTTATTTAAAATAATTAAAAGTGTGAAATAATAAAGATCAGGATAAAATTAGTATGACATTTAATTTTTACTGCAAAAAAATAAAAAAAATAACGATGATTGTTTTTAAAAAATATAAATATGACAAGTAAAATGAAAAAAATAAAAAAGACAACATGATACAAACTACGGGGCCTTGATTGACAAGTCCCTTTAGCCGGCTAGGGGCATTATCGCGCACACTATTAGATACAATAGATGATTCGATGTCATTAATTATTGTAAAGTGATTATAGAGTAGCATAGCAGAGTTGGAGATTATCTTTTCGGAACCTACAATTTAATACTCAGACTGTGTACACAAAAATAGGAATACATGTTCAAAAAGTAAATTGAAAAAAATAAATGTACCTTTTTATAATCTAAATTGAATTGGTAGAGTTTTGAATTTAAATATTTGAGTTTAAATAGGGTTGAACAGAAAGAAATATTTAATGAAGCAAATGAGATACGAGCGGACAAGAAAAATGTTCAATCGGAGCAAATGAGCTTCCACTTAGATGTTAGTTCCCAGTCTAGCAAAAGTGTGTATCATAAGGAATGTAACTACTTTATTATGGAAGCTCGGCGTTTCAGCATAAATGGAATACGTCATGTATAAGTATAGTATAATATAAGTAAAAAGAAAAAGAAAAAGAAAAAAAGGATTCATGAGAATAAGAAGATTAGTTCTGATGCAACCGCATCCCACTAGCAGAGGCACCCAGGGCAAGAAAAGGAAAGTTGCATCAATTTTTACAGGGACAGTCGAAGGCATGGGAATCCAAAAGCACGATTGATAGATAGATGCAATTCATAAACCCCTCAAAAATGAAATCAAAAGGAGGCTCTCTCAGATGGGTTCGGGTGGCGATACTTTCAAACTCCGCATCCACTCGCAGAAGCTAGGATCGTCAAAGTGAATAAAACTACTTTTCAGCTTTATTCGCTGTTCTGCAGTCAAGGTTCGAAGCTGAGGAAATCTTGCCTCCTGCAGCAGTCACACACAAATAAATATAATGACAAATAATTTTCCAATTTCGTGTGTCCTAGAATTAGCATGTAGAACATAGCAAAAGCTCAGACATACCTGTTCATAAGGCGGATCTTTATGTGCTGGTATGAGGCGAGATACAAAATATCGAGCCTGAGAGCTCCCCTCCTGTTACAAACAGAATAAGCACTCGCAATTGATTATATGTTGAAATGGTCTTTTTTTTTTCTTTTTTTTTTTTTTTTTTGTGGAATTGTCCATTTTGCCGTAACTTTTCAGAAATCAGGGGACTTTGCTACCTTAAATGCAAGAATCCTAGGAGCTGGAAACCGAAGCTCACTGAGCTCTTCAGCCAATGTTCGACAAGCTGCTAAAGCTGCTGCACTCTTTCCTTCCTGTGCAGCAAGTTCAGCACCCTGAATAACAAACATAAAGACATTGAAAAGAAAATTGTTAAAAAAATATTTGCAAATAATATGTATGGTCATCTAAGAATCAAAATAAGTCTCCTTATGATAGTAATCAAACTTGAATTATCCGTATTTCATTTTCCTCCAGCACAGCAGCAATGACTGAAGTTGCACTATTTTTTCCAAAGGCCATTATAGACACAATAAGTTAATGTTCATCACTTCAACGTATGATCTTGAAAATTCATGTATACCTCAAACATTCTTAATAATTCCAAAATTCAAGTAGCAGTAAAACGTTGCAATCCATAAATAAGTCGTATCCCATGACCCACTATTTACCATTCTTAAGAAAATTAACCAATAAACATTGAGATGATCTTTAAACAATAAGACAACAAGAGCACCTCATGTATTGTCATTTAGGGGGCAAAAATGTTTCAACTAGCTCAATGCTCATGCATGTGTTAGGTTCTACAAAAGCCAATTTAAGTGTTGATAGACATCAGAATTTACGAAATAAATAATATTATAATCAGAATAAAATACTTACAAAGGTCCACCTATAAAATTCCGAATCTACAGCACACACGATCATATGTCTCCTGTCTTTTTTTACATTTTTATTATGGTACATTTTGTGTGACAGTGGAACGCATAAGCTTGGTAGTTGAGAGATTTTTAGAGAGAATAGGTTTATTAAAGTGTCCTGTGGTAACTGTGGACCCCATATGAGGTTTATCGTTGAAGGAAGCTGCACAACTTGAAATAAAAGAGATAAAGAAGAAATGTACTTATGGGAATAAAGGGACAAGGGTATATTAGGCTTTTCATTAAAAAAAAGGCAAATAAGATTAAGTGGGCAAAAGAGTGGTTTTCTATCATAAAGTGCATAGAAGTAACGCTGTTCATCAAAAGGATACCAGTTATCAAGTAATACCTTTGTGGATTTTGTGCCATTTAAAGCTCAACGAATGACATTCAAATTAGAATATTGAATATTGAAAGTGGACCCCACCACTATCAATTTCCAAATTATTTATGACAAAAAAATTACTCCAAAACTACTTAACCAAACATTATCTCATTTCCAAACCGATATAAAATCTAATTCTTACTCATCCCAACACATTCAATTCACATGAAAACCAATTATTCTCAAAACTCATTTTCCAACTCTAAAATCTGGAAATGGACTACGAAAACACATCCATACATGCTCTAAAATTCGCTAGTTGTTTCAGTGCATGAAGACCAGATACTATATTTAAAGCAATAAGTTTTGCTTTAAGGAGTCTTTTCGCCTCCAAAGTTTCTAATAGTACATAACAAGAGATTTTACAATGCTTTCAACCTCAGAAGTCAGATGCTATGCTGTTTGGTAATGCAGTATTCTTTAGTGCCATTTCTTTCTGCCTTAAGGAGAATCTTCTACAGTCTACATATAGGTCGAGCCCCTCAGCATTTGTAATAATATTTTAATCATGTATCACAGGGAATGCTAGAAGTGTCATCATCAAAATTCATTTCCATGTTTTAACTAAAAAGAGTATTTCAACTAGTACTTTGTAAGGTCAGAACAGCACCATAATTTGGCGTTGCTTGGGAGACAGCAAAGTCCACATAAAGGGTTAATGCAGCAGGATGACTAGAATGCCATCCAGATGTCAACACATGCTAAAACAATACTTGGTAAGAAAAATCATATGGTTCCAGTGCTAAGTGAAAGCTCACTGCCAAAGACAATTTAGTTGCCTCCTATCAACGTAATTTTACATAAATGTAGATGAAGAGGTCGTTAAATTAGAAATATGAATCTTATCCACTAATAAACTCTACACTTAAATGTCCCTCAAAATATGAGCAGTTAGAACTGCAAAGTAGTTGTACTAATGAGTTTGAAAATGTAAACAAGAAGAAAGGCCCTGTTCAGGATGATGTTGGGTGTTAAATTCTCATCATAAGCTAAAGAAAATGGATTGTATGCAGAACTCATGTTGTGCCAGAACAAACTAATTGAATCAACATGGCAACACATACAGGTAGGTTTAGGTGAGGTGTTCATGAGATCTCATTCTCCAATACAATATATTTCTTTTGGAAAAAAAGGACTTCAATTCACAGATTTAATGATCTAAACAATGGAACTAAGGAATATGGCGTGCACATGTGATAGCATAAAAGATAACAAAGATATTTTAGCAAGCAAAGAAAACGATTGAAAACAGAAATGGATGAAAAAGGTTCATAATTTTCTGCAAGCATTAGTAATCAAGCAGTAGTCAGATGAGGCTTTATGCGAGTAGTGTTGTTCTCCAACTGCAATTTTCTAATACACAAAAGACTTGTAGAATGACATACCAGCCAAATGAAGACATCAGTGCCATGATCAAGAACAACTGCAGCATCAGACTGCATAGCAAGGTCATATGCTGGTAGTTCCTCAAAAGTCCCACCTTCCCGATGCATTAGACAGCGGGGTGCCAGCATACGAAGGGATAGATCAAAGGATGCATTGAGGAACAAAGACCGCAAAATAGACCTTTCATCTTCATGACCAAGTATACTTCCCAGTAGAGGACCTCTTCTAAGATGAAACAAGAGCTCAGGCAACAATGAGAGCTCTTTAGGGTACCGATGCTGCTTTGACTTGGGAACCTGGGAACCAAACTTACTTGCAACATCTTTAATTCTCTCATCCAGAGTTACTCGCATATCAATAGCATCACGGGCATTTTTGGCTCGCAAGAGAGTCCTTTTACCAATAAGAACAGCAGCTACTTCACTTTGAACACTGTCCAGATAAGCTGAAATACTATCCACGGTAGGGAGCCGAACAGTAATTACTCTTGAGATATCAGCTTGATATACGTTTGAATACTGAATCGCAAATTGGAAGTACACGAAATCACTCTTGATATCCCCACGAGTCTCCATTGAAACTGCAAAGCTTTGTGTTTCTTCAACACTCAACATCTGTATAACAAGAGCACTATCACTCTTAAAAGACTCGTGACTATCCACATGTGCCTCCTCACCCGGGCCCACCACTTGACTAACAGATATATTATCCGAACACCGGATTTCCAATAAACCATGGGAACCCGCAGCCCTTGTGGATGCCCTCTGCAAATTCACACCAAATGCTTCCCCAAAGTCATCATGGAGAATCAAAACACCTCCGGACGATTTTGCAAGAGGTTGCAGCACAGGAACACGCACAGGGCATGTCCCAGCGCAAAGTATATCAACCACAGTATTGCGACGTTGAGCTTCACGACCTAGACTCTCCATCCATTTTATTGCAGTTTTCTCCAAATGTGGATAGTTTGGATGA
Organism: Phtheirospermum japonicum; assembly: GCA_014905375.1. Classification (NCBI taxonomy): domain Eukaryota; kingdom Viridiplantae; phylum Streptophyta; class Magnoliopsida; order Lamiales; family Orobanchaceae; genus Phtheirospermum; species Phtheirospermum japonicum. The sequence continues at coordinate 2,279,258 of BMAC01000020.1, forward strand.
CCAAGAGAATGTGGAACTGAACCTGGGCCATAAGTGTTTGGTCCACCAACACACACGATAATCCTACTATTTCCACCGGGTCTTTTAACAACCCCTCTTGACATCTCAGCCGACGGACCCTGAATGATTGCCAGCGCAACCTCCACTGCCGTACCTAAGCAGCGATCTCTCGAGGTTTCAGGCAAATTCAGTTTATATGCCCTCAATGATGACAAGATTGCATGTGCTACCGGAAGAGAAGCATGGATTGGTGATAAATATATTCCAGTTCCATAGATTAATGCCCTTAAGTCTTCGTCACTTGGCGATTTGTCACCAGGAAGTACATCAGCAGATGCCATTGATTCTTCAGAGAAATCGTACACCGAGACCGTGCGGCCGTAAAGCACAATTCCAAGTCTAGTTGTTGGGGGCAAGGAATCTACAAATGCATGCAAGGAGCTCTGAAGATGCTGCAAATGTTGTTCGTCTAAACACTCATCTATTACCAGAACAATCGGGGCTGATGCTCTAGATTCAGATACAGGAATGAAACCAGGTCTTTTGTTGCTAGTTAGAACATAGTCAACCAGAGGGGACGATAGTTCAGGCAGATTTCGGAGCTCTTCTTTGCTTGGAGCTATGTATTCCCCTTCACTTCCATTCAAGTTCCTGCATATTACACATTGCCACTGGCCTGAACCAATTAAGATGTTGCAGTAAAGATTGGCATAAGCTCCGCAATTTTGGCAGCGATGCGGATCGCGCTGGATTATCTGAGGGCCTAGTGAAACATCCCTGCCAGGGGAAACTAATACACCAAATCCTAAACTCGGTACATTGGCCAGTTTCTTTTGTTTCAGAACCTGAGAGACCGAACAAATAAGAGAAAAATGCAAACAATTTAGGCGATGTACAACTAATTAGATGAGTAATAACATAATCTAACATTCAGATTCCAAGAAAAGGGACCGAGACTCAATATTATGCACTCATATGTCAGAAGCAGCCAAAAATTCTGAACAAGTGATTTGGCATAACTCTACGTAGTGTGTTTACCAATTTCTTATAACTTTGTGACTTGCAGGAGCAGAATAGAGATAAAATATACCTTGTGAGCTGAGAACAGAACATTTGGAGAGTCGGAATAACTGGCCAGCTCCTCTGTAACGTCAGATGATGTTTGATGCTGCAACTCAGCCGATCCATTTGAAAAGGGGGGAGGTGGTGAAGATGTGGGTAACGAGGAACCGGAGGAATAAGCAATGGGCTGAGGAGTTGCAGGAGAAGTTCTAAAGGGGACAGCAGCTGGTTGCAGCGGCGATGAGAATACCGGTGGGCCAGGGGGGGTGCTCATACGAGGAACGGGGCTTCCAGTTCCGGATCGGAGCCCATTTGCAGCTGGAGATGATGGTATCTGATTTGGTTGTATTAATACTGGCGGAGGAGGGAACCTTGGCATTGACGGCGAAGATGACGACGAGGGTGAATGATAAGAAGGAGGAGCTCCGAATTTTGTATCTAGATTAGGGGGATTAACAGTAGATGAGTAGCCCGGAGACGATGACGATTGATGACGAGTGGCCATTAAAATCCAATGCTAACCTTCACGAATTTTCGTATCTATATTTTGAATGATAGTCAACCTTCAATGGAGAATTCGCAGTCGAAGGATGGTTACAAGCATATTCCACCACAGTGCGGTTTGATCGGGATCGATAACTGAAGGATCAAAGCTCCGACGAGTTGGCAATTCGAACTTTCCGGCGATCAATGGAGAAAATTGATCTTGTGGTATCCCTAATGAAAGCAACCCCTTTGCCGCTCCTCTGCTAATTCCTTGAAGCACAGCAGCAAACGAGTCGGCGGGGTGTGAGTAAGTGCCGAGGGTGATCAAACGAGTATTGACATTAGGGTTTCAATTCAGTATTCATTTCATTCCCTGCGTTGTTTGCGTTTCGTTTATCGAACAGGGACACACAGAGGTGTAATTGCATTTTGCACCCTTCAGTTGTTTGAGTTGGCATTTTGCACCCCGTAACTATGAAAAATGACTTTTTACCCATATATAACTTGCATTAAATAGAACTTTAGAAGAGACCACGGTTACAAGATTAAAAATACAATGGGGGTAAATCACCTACTTCCCAACAGAGGGAGGGGGTGTAATAACAAGCAAAAGAAGGAATGGGCTCAGGATGGCAATGGGTAGGATATGGATAGGGTATTAAAATACCCATTTTATCGGTGCATTTTAAAAAAAAAATACTCATTTCTATTCCCATACCTGTGTCGATAGTAAATTTTATGTCCATCCACATATCCTATGGGTACTTTAGTACCCATACCCGTACCCATTACCCGCATGTTAACAACATGCAAAAAGCTATGTTCTAAAAACCGCCCTTAGCGCCACCAACCCGCCTACAATTTTCAAAAATCGGCCAAAGAAATCGCAGGCGCCCAAACCAGTCGAAGGAGGAGAGAGGGTGCTGCCGTCGATGGCCGATGGA
>BMAC01000020.1:2283654-2316291 GCA_014905375.1 Phtheirospermum japonicum
TCGGGCGCCCTCGGCGCCCAAGTCGGCCGTCAGACCTTTTTTTTTTTTTTTTTGCCTAAAACAACATCGTTTTTGGGCATAATTTTGATTATTTTGATTTTTTAATGTATGCTATGTTATTGTTATTTGACTAATGAATTTATGGATTTATGTTGTTTTGAACTTTGAATTGAACAATAGTTTTTAAACTTGTGAATTGTAACTTGTGATCATTACTTTTAATTTTGAATTGTCATATATTTTATTGTGTAGCAGGTATTATGTTGAACTATTAAATAGTTGGATTTAATGTTGTAAATCAGGGTATTTATTCTCAAATTCTAGGCCCCGCCTAGACCCCGCCTTAGGCGCCCTAGGCGCTAGGCACTGGCCTGCCGCCTAGTAGCCGCCTAACGATTTTTAGAACACTGCAAAAAGTTGAATTAAAAAAATATTGATTAAAACTAAATCACAATTCAGTAAAATATAAACCAGTGATAATTGACTTTTATATAAAAAGCAACAAGCATGGCAATATTATGAATTATTTAAAAAAAACTTTAATACTAATTCACACCACACCACACCACTAAATCATGAAATTTCAAACATGAACCTCCGACACTCTCCACAACTTGACAAAAAATATTGATATCATATACTAATTACTTTTACTTGTCAAATAAAAATTGATAATACAAATGAAAGATGGAGGGGGTGCTGCGCCGCCCGTTTTCGAATTTTGGAGAAGAAAGGAGAGCATGAAGGTGGGGATAGAAGACGGGAAAGGGGGACGTGATTTGGGTAGGGTTTGTTTGGTATTTAATATGATTAGAGGCCTTTGTAAATTACATAAAACCCCTTGGCCTACCATATTAATAATTTAATGAATTTAAATAAATAGAAAAAATCTGGTCCACACAAATGATTAGATCTACGGTCAAAATTAGTCCCTAGGTTCGCATATAATGACGGGGTTCTCATTTGAACCCAATCCTATATATATATATATATATATATAAAGGCTAGCGTTTTTAAAAATATTTCTCAAAATTTTCCCGCTCATTTTACTTACTATTTGTAGTATACATATTTATTATTTGTATAATTATTTATGTAAATATTCTTTTGGAGATTATGATTTATGTAAAGAAAATATAAAATATATAGAAGAATTATGTATAATAATAAATAAAATCTGAGAAAAATAAAAATAATATAAGTTTTATTGAAGGAAATATATAATATAAAAAATTATTTAAAATAAATATACAAATATATGTAAATAATTAGTTAATAAATTTGAATAACCCAAAAAAGCAAAAGCAAAACATAAATATTTTTTCAAATGCTTTAAATAAAATTGAAAATATTAATAAAATCACATAGATGAAAATATAAGAACTTATAATTAAAATATAAATATTTATTTCATAAAAATGAAACAAAACCGAAAATTCAACAACCAAATAAAATTAAAGAGAAAATTCATAAAATAAGTTAAATTAACTAAAAAAAATCATAATTAGATTCTATAAAACTGTTAAATAAATATAAAAATAAAGAAATGATAAAAATGTGAAATAACATAAAAAACAATAATAACAACTACAAGAATATTATGTGTGTATGTGTATATAAGAAATCTGAAAAATAAAATATAAATATAAAATATATAATATATATAAATAAATCTAAATAATTAGTTTATAAATCTGCAAAACCCAAAAAAATTACTAATATTATAAATTAAAAATATTTATTTAATAAATACAAAAAAATAGAAACAAATCAAATATTTGCTAATATTATAAAATTAAATATGAATTCATAGCTACAAAAAAAAGTACCATTAAGTTATATAAAATTATTAACTAAATATAAAAACAAAAAATAATCAAAAATTACAAGAAATATAATATAATGAAAATAAAATTAGGAAAGAATAATAAAATAAATAACAAAAATATAAAATTTATAGTTTGATTTTAAAAATTATTTAATAATTTTGTTAACAAAAAAAAAATAGTATGAGTACAACTAGAAAATTGATGCAACGAAAACAATATATATATGTGTGTGTGTGTGTGTGATCGATAACAAGAACTTATATTTTTTTCCATAATTTCATTTGTGACCAAACCAGGTGATACGAGAACAAATCTAATATCGTCATATCTTTCAATTTTCTGTATGTGACTCGAGTGAAACTCGAATGAACCAAACTTTGACCCTGAACGTGTCACACACTTGACAATGACACTTTTTTTTCGTTTTCCTAAAAAAAATTAAAAAATTATATTATGAAAATAAGTGAAAGGAAAATAACTTTATACAATTATTTGATTAAAATTAGAAATTAAAATTATATGTGGGCAGAACAAAAAAAATAATTATATAATCGCATAATATAAAGAATTCAATACATTATTTTAAAGTTTTTAACTAAATAATTATTTATGAACGTTTGCATATTAATAATTTGTGACTAATTACTATGACTTTAAATATTTAATAAATGATTTATTACTCTTAGTTATATAATTACTTTCGTATAAATTAAAATTTATATATAAATTCTAATTTATTATCGAGTTCATCAACTGTCTTGATGACTTGGTGGTTAATTACTCAGTGGCTATCTCGAGTCAATTACCAGGATGATTTAAAAACAATAACTATAGTAAAATAGAATACAAAGGCCCTCAATTAAAATTTTAATACGATACCTCATTTATTTGATATTTCTTTTTTTATTTTTGTAGTATTTTTCTATATTTTTACAATATTTATATTTTTTTTTATTTTCTAGATTTAGGAGATGATATTTTATAATATAACATTAATTAAGTATATTACTTTCCGTTTTAAAATATTTTAAGATTTATTTTATTATATTTTATAACTTCTTGATCTCTGTTATTGTTTTATTATCAACTTTCAATAGATAAAAAGCTATTTAAAATTAACTATTATATATTTATTTAATTTACTTTATCACTATCGCCAATTTATTCTTTCAATATCTTTAAAATAAATAGAAATTAATGATAATTTTATTATGTTTTTATCCGATTTCAAAATAATTTCATATTTATATTATTATATTATATTATAATATTTATATTTATATTTTATTTTATTTTAGAAATTATTAAGAACCATTTATAACTAAAACATATATGTTATATTTATTTAACTAAATTCAAATTTCTATGATTATTTTATTATTTATAGCATTTTAAGTGTGTTTTGTTACTTTTAGAATTTAGTAAATAATTATTCAGGATTTAAATTATTTTTAATTTATTCTATAGAACTATTTTGAAATAGATTTATTTTATATTATTTATGATGTATATAATTTTGTGACTTTTTAAATTTTAATTTAACTAATATATATTTATAATCTAAATACACTTTTTTGTATTTATTTAGTTGATTTTATATTTTTTTTTTCAAATTTATATTACAAGTATTATATTTTTATTGGTTAAATGTTTATTTAATAATTGTATAATTATGTTGATATAAATTATATCTAAAATAAAACATACAACAAAGTAAGACTAAAGTACAACTAGATTATTCGGTTGTACTTAAGTTGTACTCAAACAGATTGATGTGATTTAATTATGACATAATCTAATGATAAACTTTCGTGTACATATTGACAAACAAGTACAGATAATTAGAAAAGGCTAAATATAGTATAAGATCTTCACTTTGTCTTTGATACAAAAACTAAACAAGGAGATGGACTCAATGATTTGTAATAAAAGTGACTCATATGATTGTTTCGCGAATAACTAAATGAGAGAGTTTGAAACTATTGTCATGTGAGTCAAACTATAGTTTGACGTATGATGTAGTATGCAAAAAGTTATTTGATAATATATAAATGTGGAGTTATTTACATTTAATTTGTTTTAGGGCGCGGATATAGGCACCCCATCTATTCATGAGTTCACCTCAATAAGAAAAAATCAACAAACCCACAAAATATTACACCCCCAAACACATAATCTTTTCTAGCCCTTCATCACACACCGTCGAACAGGAAGAAGAAAAAACGTGATGGTGGTGAAAGGTAAGTGATGGATTTGGGCGACAAAGGGTAAGAAACAGATGAGAAATAGGGGCTTTTTTTCAAGTTAATAAACAAAATATGCGAACCTGCGACAAAGTTTGGTTCGAACGAATTTTTTCAAGGCTTTTTTTTTTCTTTTTCTTTCTTCAATGGTACGGCGACGCAACATATTTCTGTGTGCATATTTTGTTTCTGTTCTTCAATAGACGGCAGCCATGCCAGTGGCGGCGGTGACGGGCGACAGCTGGAGTGGTGGTGGAGAATTGAAGGAGATGAAGTATTTAGGGGTGTAGGGTTAAAGGATAATATTGATATTTTTGTGATAACATTTTTAGTAGGGTGAACTAATAAATAAAACGAGTTGCGTATATCCACCCCCTTTGTTTTAAATTTGCCCGTGTTGACCAAATTGTGACTTGAGTATTTTAAATTATTATATTACATTAATAAATTAATAATATTACACTTACATAGAATGAATTTACACTATTCATTTCAATTCGCTCCGTGCATCGCACGAGTTAAGCACTAATTATATTAATAAAACACTATGACTGTATAATAAAAGCACTGCTGGTATATAATAAAACCACTAGTTCGCAGGTTCGCAAATAAGGGAGTGTTCTATTAAACAACTATTGAAAACCAACATATGATTACCTCCATTATCCCAAAAAATTCCACCAGTAGCATACATTCCTTGTTGGGAGTTCCAACTAGCATCAACATTCAAACAATAACATACCTCAAGAGGTTTTTTCCATAAAATATCCTCTTTCATCAGATTTTGCTCGACTTGCATGACAAGATTGCGAACGAACTCTGCAATGTTTGTTGATAATTGTTTCTCCAAGCTTGGGAAGGATACTAGACTTGTCTTGATTTTCATTGTGTAGCAATCATTGTTTCTCCTTCCACCGATCCAGGTGGCCATATATCAAATGACTCATATCGCGATCCATCCAGGTGCTTTCTCATCCAGAAACAAAAATCAAGGGTGTGACCAGATGGACACGCGGAAATAATGGCATAAATTTGGGAGTTCTTCCACCATTCTCTCGCATAAAATTGGGAGTTCTTATGACTACACTTCACCTAACTTATTAGACTCTAATTATTTTTTCGGCATCAACTCATCGATAATTTTATTTATCTCAGTCAATTTGACTGTCGCTAATAAAATCATCGAAGAGTTAAGCCAGCAGAAATAATTAGAGCCTGATAAGTTAGTTGAATTGTAATCATAAATGATTATATAAAGAAACCTAGAGACCTAGGAACAACATGCACTACTAATCATAACAAGTCCAACAAAAGAACTAATATACCCAAGTTTTCACTTCACCCCAGCTTTTCAACAACAAAACAATTACAGGGAGAAATTCATGAAATTGTTATGATCAACTTTTCAACCGTGTGCCAAATGCTAGATTTGCTATTAAATTTAATTTTTTATGTTCATGAGTTTCTAATTAATAATGAGATTAACTATCCATTCGATGCTCGGGTAATTAATCAAGCGTCAAAAATAGGGCACGATAATTGTAACAATGAGTTTAGAGATCGAGGATTTGAATTATGAGAAAATCAGATGTTGTTAAGACGATCAAGGAATTGAATGAGTCTAATAAAAATTTTCATGTTTACCGACGAACATGGAAGCAGTCGGTAAAATTAAATTATTTTATTTATTTAGTTAGTTAATTACCGACGGACCCGGTATCCATCGGTAAATTCAAAAAAATTAAGAATCCTGACGGCATCTTACCGGCGGTTGTACCTGTCGGAAATGCCGTCGGCATTTACCGACGGCCTGATAATCCGTCGGCAATTAAAATTACCGACAAAGGATTCGCCGATGTCGTAGATCCATCGGTAAATCACTTGCCGACGGCTTACTGACGGATATAGCCGTCGGCAATCCCAGTTTCTTTTGTAGTGCACGATACTGATATAAAGAGGGACGGTTGGAATTATAGAGCGTTGAAAAAACCAACTAACAACTTGTATCTATCATGCACCATATAATTTCTATTTTTATGATAAGCCAAAAATCGGAAATCAGATGCGATCTCCGAGAGGAGACGAGGAGCAAGAATTTCATCCGCCAAATAGTGTGGGAAAATCTCATGGATCATTTAAGCATTTCATTCCTTGTTGTTATTAAGAGATGGGACAAGAATATTATCCATACTAAGTGGGGGAATAATGCGATTAAATTGAAGAGACGTAGGTAGTCAATCGTCACGAAGAGCTTGAATAGAAATGTCGTCTCCTACCCGCCACCTCGGGCCTTCTTTCAATAAATCTCTTGCCCATAAAAGGGATTTGCAAACAAAACAATGATTATTACCCAACTATGCATCCATCAACTCGACATGTTTGAAATATCTAGCTTTAGAAATTCTGGCAACAAGAGAATGTGATTTATGGATCATTCTCCATAGTTGTTTGGCAAGAAGAGCTTTGTTGAAGTCACTCATCTTCAGGATGCCAAATTCTCCCATGCGTGTTGGTTTACTAGGTTCCCCCAATTCATTCAATGCAACTTTTTTCTTTTTTGTTTCGAGCCCCACCAAAATTTGGTGCACATAATTTTAATCTCATCACATATGTTAACGGGGGATTATGAACCAGGACATGGCAAAATTAAGTATTGCTTGGAGTACTGATTTGATAAGAACTTCTTTACCACCAAGACTCTCTTATAATAGCAAATTGAGAAAGTCGGAAGGCTGAGATAAAAGTCGTGGCCTTGAGCCACTGGAACATGTAAGAAAGTTTTGATATCCTCACTGGAGTCTTGACTGGTGTTCGGGCTAAAAGACATAGTTAATTTATCATAATTAACAACTGGACGCTGCCTCGCAGCATTTCAGAATCTGGGAGCAATCTTATTTTGTAGCACGAAAAAACATCAGGCTATCGGCATCAAATAAGAGGTGTGATGTAGATGGTCATGATATAGCAATTAGCACACCCCTAAAATATTTATTTTCTTCTAATTTAGTGAACATAGAAGAAAGACCCTAGGCACACACCATGAACAAAAAATGAGATAAGAGATCTCCTTGGCGAATTCGCCTTTTGGGATGATGGTTCTAGTGAACTCGTGTTGTTAATTTTATGTATAGGAAACCGAACAAACACAATTCATAACCAAGTTGATCCAAAAAATCTCAAAACCAAGATTTAACAAGATAGCCTCAAGAAAATCTCATTTAACTATGTCGTATGCCTTGCTCATATCTAATTTCAGATCCGCAAAGCCCGTTTTGCTCTAACGATTATTACGGATCCAATGCATGCATTCGAAGCCAACCAAAATGTTGTCAGTAACTAAATGATCCTGGACAAAATCTCTATGGGAATCATCAATCACCTTATCAAGGACCGATCGAAAGCGATTAGTGGGAGCCTTGGCCACAATCTTATAGAAAATGTTTCGAAGGCTAACAGGGTGGAAATCATTGACCATGGTGGGATTGAAAATTTTTAGTATAAGAGAAGTAATAGTTTGGTTCCACTCCATAATAGAAGTGCCATCATTGAGAACCGAGAGATCAATCTCAGACACATCGTCGCCCACCGCATCCTAATATTTCTGAAAAAATATTCCATGAAACCCATTCGGACTAGGCGCTTGTCCTGATGCTAATTCAAAAGCAGTTTTTTTCCTCGTAGGAAAAGGGAGCGCAAAGACGAGTATTCATATATGGAGTAACACAAGGAGTCACAAACTGGAGCACTTCATTTATGGCTTCTTGGTTAGGATTTAATGATTCAAAAAATTACTTAAGTAGTTAGAGGTAATTTTCGCCATACTTGAAATGGACGTGAACTAATCACCATGGGTTGAGATAAGCCCACTAATTTGATTGCGATTTTTTTGAACGATAGCCTGTGTGTGAAACTATTTGGTGTTTTTGTCTCCAAATACCATCTAGTTGGTCCTGCTTTATTGTTTCCAAATTAATTCCTCCTAAGCAGTGAGTTTTTCAACTGATTCTCCATGATAAGCAATATTCTTTGTTCTAAATCATTAATGCAGAAACAACAATTTAGAACGCCTTTTTTCGCTAATCTATAACGGTTCTTGCGGTGTTCTAGATCGAGCTGTTCTAGAAAGTCAGACTTTCTAGACTTTCTAGAACGACTAGGTACCTGTTTCTAAAAAGCAATTTTTCATAATGGATTTTGAAAAGACGTTCTAGAAAGTATGATATCTAAAACGGGTTTTGAAAAGGCTTTCTAGAAAGTATGATATCTAAAACAAATTTTGAAAAGGCGTTCTAGAAAGTATGATATCTAGAACGGGTTTTGAAAAGACGTTTTAGAAAGTATGAAATATCTAGAATGGGCTTTGAAAAGACTTTCTAGATTAATGTGATTTTTTAGAACAACCTTTCGTAAACCCGTTCTAAAAAGTAGTAGAAAAAAAAATAATAAATGAAAGCAGGTGCCAACAAATACAACAAAATCATCAATACTAAATATTATGCATATAACACCAAGAAATACACCAAAAAGTCAATAAAAATAATACATTCAAAATGTTAATAGATCAGTGAAGTTACTAACATAAAAAAAATAGTGACTAAGAAGAAAACATATACAACTATCCACGCGACTGAAGTTCAAAAAATACCGACTTGAACAAAACTAAAACCTTTGCATTTTCCCGTCACAAGCTCAACTGACCCAAATGCTTCAAAAATCTAGATAAAACAGTCGAAACCAACATCTGGAATTGGGGGGGGGGGGGGGGGGGGGGAGATTACATACGCCTTTGTTACACCAATTCCTCTTTTTTGAGATCTTTTTGTAAGCAAAATCTTTTTGCAAAAAGGGTTTTTATTAATTAGCAATGTTCTAACCCAAATATAATGTGCAACCAAATTATTAGGCACATCTACTTATCTTTTTTCATATTTTTAAAAAATAATTCAGTTTATATTGATATGCAGGTTTAAGTGTACATATAATATCTTAACTGCAATTTTGTTTTTTATTTGTTTTTTTTCTTTTAAAGAAAAGGGACTTGTAAAATTTTGACAAAATACAACAACCCCATCTCCCTTCTCTTCGTGCCTCCTGGTAATCCCCTTCTCATCCAAACACACCTGAATGAATATCATAATTTGCAAGTATTATTTTGGCTATTAGATTTAAAAGAGAAAATGATGGAAGAATGTGATAAAATATCTGGTAAAATCGCTTGCAGAGAAAACTATGTATCATGAAAGTGCAAAATAATGCTTGAATTGAGTGTGAAAAACAATGGTAATAAAATTTTAAAACTACAAAAAACTTACTTTTTTTTAAAATCTTCTTATGCCATCTTAACCAAAAAGAAAAAGAGGAAAAACAAAGAAGTCAATGTCTTGGATTCTCTTGTGCATTAGAGGATCAATTTCAAACAAAGGAAAAACAGCCACCAAAAGACAATAAACTCCCAATCTGTTAAAATATTACCAGGAAAGAGAGTCAGAAACATGAAAAGAAACTTACATTTTGGGTGAGTTCACAATCCAATTGTTTTGAGGCATATTACTTTCTGTGTGAGTATGTCTAGATCTTTTTGTCTCTCCAGTTGAGTTCCCACTCTCGAGTCTCCTGTAATTTCTATTATACCTTAGCCCTAAGAAAATGCTTATTTATAATAGGTTTCTGATTTCATTCGATTTCTTTTTGCCATTCAAATAGAGAGATAAATATTACTTTTGACAAATTTCATTCTTCTACTTTACTATTGATAAATAGGTAAATGTATCAACTCTCAAATACTACTAGAAAAAAAAAAAAGATCATCCATCATATTTCAAGCATATAATTGCCAACAAATTCACAAGGGGGAATTGTTGCAATTAGGGGGTGTGAATAAAAAAACTTGCAATGATTAATAAATTTTTGAAAGGAAAAAAATCGCAATTACCATTCTCCCATTTCGTAGTTGAAAATCCCATGAACATAATAACAGAATTCCTTGTTGGAGAAGTAGAAGAGTGAGAAATATACCAAAATTCTTCGACATTCAGTTGAAGAGCCGCATAAGAAAGTTGTGCTGCTATGTAGTCTTGAGAATTACAGTCGAACCCTAATCCGGAAAAAAACAATGTAGTTGATAACTGCAGCATGAGAATGGTGTTGGATGCAGGACGGAGGAAGGAACTTGAATTCGTCGGTTGACGGGTTCCAAGGAATAGTCCTCCGGTTGTTCGACATATCCCTATCCTTTAAATACATTGGGGAATTTTTAATTACCTCTACACGGAAGTAAGGTAAGGTTGTTTATCTAGGGTTTAAATAGAGGGATGAAGATGGAGAACCGAGGGAGATGGGATTTAAGAGATGGATTTGGATCGAAGGAGGGGAAGAGAGGACTAGGGCAAACTGATGGGATTCCTTTCTTTCTTTTTTTTTTTCATTTTTTTTTTTTGCAGAAAAGTAAGTTTTATTCATTACATTCGAGAACATCTTCAGGAAAGGCGTTTTAAAATGATATACTAGAACGCCTTTTCAAAATATGTTCTAAATAATTGCATATACCAGAACGTATTTAAAATATACGTTATAGATATAGAATTTACCAGAACGTCTTTTGTAAATACGTCTAGATATCGAATATACCAATACATCTTTTGTAAAGACGTTCTAGATATGAACGAACTCGGATTATTTAGAACATATATTATAAAAGTCATTCTAGTATGTGGTTTTTTTATTACAAAAATGCTAACGGATGACATTCTAGAACGTAGACGTCTGAGGCGTTCTAGAATGTCAGAGTTATTATTTGTAATAGTGTTAATCCTCCCTTCCCATGTGTTTTTTCAAACTATCAAGTTCTTTACTTTCCCGCGTGAGAGCTTTCGGAACTATTTTTGTGAAGTTTCCAACCCATCTCGAAAGAGCCTTTGAATAATCATGAATATGTTTACAAAGAGAGATATTAACATATATATTGCCCCAACATTGTTAGACTTTGAGGAAAGTTAGGTTCAAGAATCCATAATAACTCAAACCGGAATTTTTTACCCTTGTTTTTTTACTGATTCAAGTCACACAAGTTGTGATTATCGAGCTCCACCAAATCAAGGTGGTGATCTAGGTGGTAAAAATCAAGTGTTCATGCTCAGCTCGTGTGGAATAAGAGACACCATTCCACGTTGCAGAGAAAATGACCCAAATTTTTGAAAATGAGGTTTTCATTTTTCCTTTTACTTACCCAAGTGTAGAATTTTCCAATCATGTGCGTGTACAATCTACCAGCGCATCTTCGAATATTATAACTTGAGTTGAAGGACGTTGTGTGCCACCGAACTTCTCAAAGTCAAAAAGTATCTCATTTTAATTGTCTCCAATTAACCAAGGCATATCAACCCCAAAAAACTCCCTTTAGCCATCTCAACAGGTCCCAACACACCACGTTGAGAAGTTTCAGGATTCCCAAAAAAACTGAAAACCTCCAATTCTTATGTTAAAAAGTAGCAACACGATTGATATGTCCCAACGAGAATATATATAATAATATCAACCGATACTTTCCAGAATAGAAAAAAACCACCACTTTTGCCATCACTCTTCACAGCAAAAGCCCTCGAAAAAAAAAATTAGAATCAAGAAAGAGCTCTCAGTCAAGTTTGGTTAGAGAGAGATGCTCTCAACTTAGAGAGAGAAACTCCCCCCTCACTAAGTGCCTAACTTTGATTTTCTTGAAGATCTCTTGAAGTTTGAGAGAATTTACTTGAAGATTTGAAGATTTCCTCAAATTTTGAGAGAATTTACTTGAAGATTTGAAGATTTTCTCAATTCTTCTCTTCAATTGCTTGGAGATTGAAGGATTTTGCTGAAGATTGCTTGAAGACCCTCTTGAAGATTTGAAGATTCTTTGAAGATTACATGAAGGTTTGAATTTCTTAGCCCTCCCTTAGATTCTTATCTTCATATCTTCAAAACTTCAAACCATCATGTGTTTTATTCCGAATCTACCCCCTTGATTTGGTTTATTTCATTTCCGCCCTAGCTCAAAAAAAAAAAGGAAAAAAAAGAAAAAAGAAAAAGGAAAAAAAAAAAAAAGAAGAGAAAATATGAGTTTCTTGGGCAACCGATCAATGGGGAAGTCCAAGAAAAACCGCCCGAGCCCCAACAAAGCTCCAAACCTTAAGGAAGCCATGAAGGAGTGTGCAACAGCTTCGGAGGAGGCCCCTGACCCCTTCCCACCTCTAATCGGAGGGAGGAAACCCACATCCTCCTCCTCCTCCAAGCCAACATCTCAACAGCAATTTGGCAACTTTATTCAAGACTTGGAGAAGACTCCCCTTGCTGCCAAACAAGGGGCGGAGGAGTTGCCAACCAATGAGACCCAAGGCGCTGATGCATCAAATGGCCCAGCAGTGGACGAGGCGAAAGAGGAGAATGCCTGGGCCAAAAAATTGTTTCCGACAAACCGAGCTCCAGGCCACGGCTTTAAGCTCACGGACTTAAACTTGCCCGAAGAAGAGGGAGATGATGTCATCTTAAAGGAGGAGGACATCGATCGAGTCGAGGCTTCATGGGGACACTGCCTCGTGGGTTAATTTGCGGCTAAATTCCCAGGTATGGCCGTTGTTCATGAAATTACTAGGAAATGGCCAGTCTCGTGCAAGTTCTTTACGCATCACAGTGAATGGCTCATTTTTAAGTTCAATTCTGAGCACGATAGGGACCGTGTGTTTAATGGGGGGCCTTATGTCATCTACGGTAGTCCTTTGCTACTAAAGATCATGCCATCATGCTTTGAGTTTGATGATGCTGAAGTTAGCATGATGCAGGTGTGGGTAACCCTGCCGGGGTTYCCACTCGATTGCTGGACGCAGAACGCCCTATATAAAATCGGACGGAAAATTGGTAGGCCACTTGCCACGGACGAAGTGACGAGCAACAAGGAGAGAATTGCTTTTGCTCGGCTCCTTGTTGAGGCGGATATCTCGAAGGAACTAGTGAGGAGTGTCAACATCCGGCTTCCATCCGGGAAGCTAAGGCAGTAGCGAGTTGTGTATGAGTTCATCCCCAAGTTCTGTAGCACTTGCAGAAGATTGGGACATGCTACGGAGAATTGTGATGCCAACGAGAAGATGGGCGCCCCAGGCCCTTTCAAGCCGAACCCTCAAAGACAGCCTTCCAAGAGGACCGGTGTCCCAAAGAAGAAAGTTTATGTCTCTAAGGCACCTTTGAAGACTGTTCCGACCTCCAAGCAACCATCTGACAAGGCACCCAATACAAGCAAATCCACCGCCGCTAGTGGATCGAAGGCACCCGAGAAAGAGGCTGAAGAGATGAATGTCATGGAGACACCAAATCCCAACCAAGAGGCGACTCAAGCCATCTCAAAAACTTCCGACAATGGGCAGCAAAAGAGAATCACGCCGGAGCGCGTCCAAGACCAACCCCAAAGTTCGAAGGAAGATCAGCTTCCTAAAGAGCCCACAAGCACCAACTCGAAGGGGAAGGAGAAAATGACCGAGCCACTAGCCAAATCCGACAATAGGGGAAATAGGAAGGGCAACGCCCTTCATATTTCATCATGAAGTGTGCTAGCTGGAACATTAGGGACTTTAACAAGTCCCTAAAACACAATGGGGTGTGGCACCTCATTAGAGAACAACATCTCGATGTATTGGGCATTTTGGAGACTAAACTTAACCAAGACAAGCTCCCGCAAGTTTTGGCCAATAAATTCAACGGATGGGTGCACATAAATAATTTCGGCACTCATGCAGCGGGGCGAATTTTGATCCTTTGGAATCCCTCAAAGGTTGATCTCGAGCAAGTAGATTGCTCCCCACAAGCCATCCTTTGCAAGGTTACTTGTAAGTTCACGTCAACCACCCTCATGATTAGCTTTGTCTACGGTTTTCATACCATTGTTAGTCGTAGAACTTTGTGGGACAACTTGGTGCATTTTAGCTCGCAGCATTCGTATCCTTGGATACTTATGGGCGATTTCAATAGTGTACTCGGGCCAAATGAAAAACATAGTGGGCGTATGGTCACCTCCTACGAGACGAGTGATTTTGTGTATTGTTGTCAAAAGGTCGGATTGGTGGACATGCAATATTCGGGCTGCCTTTACACTTGGTATGGAAGGGGGGTTTGGAGCAAATTGGACAGAGCCATGGTGAACCAAGCCTGGCTACTTGCGGGACTATCGGGACATGCTCACTTCCCCCCCTCGGGATGCCTCTCGAACCACTCGCCTTGCATCGTGACTTTGCTAAGTCAAGACAAGGCGTGCAACAAACCTTTTAAATTTTTTAACATGTGGTCTAAGCATTGTGATTTTCAGGACACTGTGAAGGAAGTTTGGGAGAATGATGTGCATGGGACGAGGCAATTTTCTCTTTGCAGGAAACTTAAGCTACTGAAGGGCCCCCTCAAACAGCTTAATGCCAAACACTATAGCCACATTTCTGAGAGATGTGAGAGGGAAAACAAGGCACTCAAGCATGCCCAGCAACAATTTCACGACTCGCCCGGAGACGATGCCCTTAGAGACCAAGTTTGCTCCCTCCGCAAGGAGGCCACCTGCCTTGCCGAGGCGGAGAGACACTTCTATTACCAGCAGGCCAAAAGCACGCACCTCAAATTTAGTGACAAGTGCACTAAGTTTTTTCACAGCCTTGTGAAGAGGAACACGAGAAGAAACCACATAGTGAAGGTCAAGCGCGACGATGGGTCTTTTACCTCCTCGCAAGATGAAGTTGCAAAGGATTTCTCGGGGTTTTACAAGAGTTTGCTTGGCACGACTACCTCTTGCATACCGATTGATCCCCATGTCATCGGCAGCGGCCCTACAATCACCCCCGAGCAATCCGAGTCCTTGGTGAACAATATTTCGGACGACGAGATCAAGGCGGCCCTTTTCAGCATCGGTGAGGAGAAGTCACCGGGCCCTGATGGGTACACTTCGAACTTTTTCAAGAAAGCATGGCACACAGTGGGTGGGCAGTTTTGTAAGGCGGTGCATGAATTCTTTAAATCGGGGCGTCTTTTGAAGCAAATAAACCACACAATCCTTGCCATGATTCCCAAATCGGATCGGCCAAGCTCAGTTGGGGACTATCGGCCTATCGCTTGTTGCAATGTCACGTATAAAGTGATCTCAAAGATCTTAGCATCGAGGCTTGCATCCACCTTGGGCACAATCGTGGATCAAGCTCAGTGAGCTTTCGTGGAGGGGCGCAGCATGGTTGAAAATATTCATTTGGCTCAGGAGCTTTTGAGGAAATATCATCGCATCAAGAAGGTTTCCCCCCGTTGCATCCTCAAAATCGACCTTAGGAAGGCTTTTGACTCGGTCAGTTGGGACTTTCTTAAATCTGTCCTCGAGGGGCTAAATTTTCCGGGCAAGTTTGTCAGTTGGGTCATGGAGTGTGTGACCACCACCTCTTATTCCATTTCGCTCAATGGGAGCCTGCATGATATCTTCGAGGGGAAGAGAGGCTTGAGGCAAGGCGACCCGCTCTCCCCGTTCCTTTTCYTTTTATGCATAGAGTACCTWTCGAGGTCTTTGYATATTGCCARGGCCAACCCAGATTTCAACTTCCATCCGAGGTGTGAGGCGAATCGAATTACCCACCTTGCTTTTGCCGATGATCTTATGCTCATGGCGAGGGGCGATCCCACTTCGGTCCGTATTCTCATGGAGTGTCTCTCCAATTTCAGCGACAAGTCGGGGCTAAGCATGAATGCTTTGAAGTCGGACCTTTATACGGCGGCAATTGTGGGGGAGGACCTCGAGGAGATCCAGGGTATCACGGGCATCCCACTCGGCACGATGCCCTTCCGCTACTTGGGCATCCCTCTCTCGGCTCACAAGTTGAGGTCGATGCACTACGCGCCCTTCATTGACAAGATTGCATCTTATATCAATGCTTGGACGACATCATCTCTTTCTTATGCGGGACGGGCGGAGCTCATCCAATCGGAACTCCAAGGAGTCGAGTGCTTTTGGCTATCCATCTTCCCCCTCCCGGCGGGGGTCATCGATAGAATCACCAAGTTGTGCCGAAATTTCCTTTGGAATTCCAAGAACGCTCTTGTTGCTTGGGACGAAGTGTGCCTTCCCAAGGCCGAAGGGGGACTCGGTTTTAGGGGCATCAAGGCGTGGAACGAGGCTCTGTTGACCAAAGCCTTATGGAACATTCATAATAAGAAAGACACTCTTTGGGTTCGGTGGGTGCACAACATTTACTTGAAYAWTTGCACCTTGTGGCAATGGACTACGAGTCGGGAGGACTCGCCATTGCTGAAAGGCCTACTTCGCATAAGGGACAAGCTTTGCACCCGGGAAGGGACGTRCGAGGCTGCCGTCCAGAGGATTCAGAGTTGGGACAATGGGGACGGGCTCAGCATAGCCAAGGCCTACGATTACTTTCGGGACGTCGGGACTACTAAGCACTGGGCTGCCGATATTTGGAATGCTTGTGTCACTCCGAAACATGCTTTCACCTTGTGGCTTGGCATCAAGCAAAGGCTTCTTACGAGGGACCGATTGCACTACCTTGATACTGACAAGGCTTGCGCCTTTTGTGGCCGTGTGGACGAATCAGTGCAGCACATCGTTTTCGAGTGCACTTTCAGCGGGGCAGTTTGGAGGGGCATTCGGGACTGGATAGGCATCAGGCGCTCCATGACGACTATTGCTAGCGCCTTGAAYTGGATCAAGAAAGAAGGTAGGGGCACCACTTGGCACGGCAAGGCCAAGCGCATGGCACTAGCGAGCACCGTATACCACATATGGACTGCAAGGAACTGACAGATTTTTGAAGGCTTGTCCCCACAAGTGACCGACATCATTTTCAAGATCAAAACGCAAGTGTACAAGACCATGTTCATTTTGTATCCCGATGTACTAGTTCATTTCGAACATGTAGCTAGGGGTGGTTGATTTGTAGCTTTTCGCCTTATGTACACCTGGGTATGCCCAGCGTATTTTGTATTGCCTACTATGTAGCGCCCATTTTTGATCTAATAAAATTTATATTTCGATAAAAAAAAAAAAAAAGCCCCCGAAAATTTGAGCGCCACTCTCTAATTTTCCCACCTATTATCATTAATCTTATTTTGTACAAAAATAAAAGCGAGGGATTATGGTTGACGACTAAACATCTTAGTTCCCAGAATGCCAGTGGGTTCCCCAGTCCCCGGGCATTCCAACATATGCAATTCATTTTCGTCAAAGGCTAATTTCTTAGTTTTAGTTGTATCATTCTACTCTTTTTATGCAACCCACGCTATATGTATTCTTTTATCTTTCGAAACACTATAGATAGTCAGATTCTCATACTCTGGTACTTTCTCACTCCTGGTTTTTCTTCTCCATTTTGATGCGCTTCGAGTAGTCGATATTAGAGAGGCTGGTGTTAAATGTTCCTGAGTTGTCTCATGAAACCTTTCACTGGTGCATGAAATTCGGCTCGAGGTACAACATTAGGCTCATGAAATTCATGAGCATATTTGAACATTTATTGAAATTTTATTCTGGTATTCATATGAGTATTCAGAATTATGTCAATAGTAAGAATCCTTTTTGTCATAGGATTTAGAATTCATACTTTTTATAATAGTATCAAATCTTGTATGAGAAGTAGATGATGATGTATTATTATATATTGAGATAATGCTTTTCTTTTTATTTTGGACAATTTGTGCTTATAATGTAACATTTTTTGTGAAATTCAAAATCTCAATTGTGATAAGACTCGAATTTCAATATTCATTCCCTAACTCTTATTTTCTATTTATAATATTCACACATACCACTCTTTTTCCCTCGTCATTTTACATTTAATTAAATAAATACAAAATTATAGAAATCAATAGGCACTGGTGGGTGTCGGGTCAGCGACTAAACACCGTCTAATAATTCTATTTTATAAACTATTTTTTAATACAGACAAAAAGGATTATTGATTTTTAAAGCTTAGGACGCCTAGACCATAGGTCCGATCTTTGGTTGTCGGGATGATCTTCTAGGCCCAATTCTTCGGCGTCTAGCCTAGCCCGACCTCAATGATCCCAG
The DNA here is from genome assembly GCA_014905375.1 of Phtheirospermum japonicum. Classification (NCBI taxonomy): domain Eukaryota; kingdom Viridiplantae; phylum Streptophyta; class Magnoliopsida; order Lamiales; family Orobanchaceae; genus Phtheirospermum; species Phtheirospermum japonicum. The sequence continues at coordinate 2,301,789 of BMAC01000020.1, forward strand.
TGGCGATGTCCAAAGCGTGACGGACCGGGTCAAATTGGGGAGCTTGCTGTGGAGATAGGTTTTTGGTTCGTGAACCGAATGTCTCACCTGGCGACTCCAGATGCATTTGATCCCCGGAACCATAGCCATTCAACGGGATTCAAAATGCCAAGGCTCGAAGACTTCTGGGACATGGAAAGGTTGTTCGTGCCCCTTTTGACGACCAAGTCACAATGGCAACAATGTATCTCTCTGGGGATGCGAAGAATATTTATATTTTCAACTAAATCTAGTCTAAATATTACATACGTTTCAAAGAAAATATTGTGTATCCGTAAAGAAACCGAAAGAACATATGAAATTAATGAACTAGTTTCACAATTCAACCACTTAAATGCTTTTAATTTATAGGGGTTTGCACCAAACTTATAGATTAATGAATTAAACCGGTCCCATATCTGAATTGAAAATATTTATTGAGATTTCCAGAGGGAATTATCATAAATCTCTGTTATAAAAATCGTCCAGGCGCCGTCAACCCGCTTACGATTTTCAAAAATTGGCCAAATAAATCGTCGGACGCCCCATGCGCCGCCTAGGCGCCCTCGGCGCCCAAGTCGGCGCCAGGCCAGTTTTTTTTTTTTTCTAGCCTAAAACAACGTCATTTTTGGGACTATTTTTTAATTATTTGATTTTGTAATGTATGTTATGGTATTGTTATTTGACTAATGAATTTATGAATTTATGTTGTTTTGAACTTTGAACTGAACAATAGTTTTAAACTTGTAAATTGCAGCTTGTGATCATTACTTTTAGTTTTGAATTGTCTTAGATTTTATTGTGTAACAGGTATTATGTTGAACTATTAAATGGTTGGATGTAATGTTGTAAATCAGGATATTTATTCTCAAATTTTAGGCCCCGCCCAGGCACTGGCCTGACGCCTAACAGCCACCTAACAATTTTTAGAACACTGTCATAAATTAAAGAAATCTTATAATATAATCTACCCTTATTAAAAATAGAATATTTAACTCATCCTGAAAATATTAGTATAACATAGTTAATTAGAAACAATAAATAAGGGTATATGAGAAAATTGTCTAAGTATCTCACCAGGTATGAAGGGAGACTTGGCATGTCAGTCATATTTTAGTCAAAATGACTAAAATAAATTGTTTTGTCAAAAAAATGACCAAAAACATTTTTGAAAAAAATAAAAGGTCAAATTCTCCATATAAAACACTTTAATAATAATAATAGGAACGCCAGAATGACTTCAAAATAGAGACTTAAGAAAATGTAGCATTCAAGTTCAAGTGCATTACCAAACCTAAAAATGAAAAAAAATAAAATGAAATGAGACTTAAGAAAATGTAGCATTCAAGTTCAAGTGCATTACCAAACCTAAAAATCAAAAAGAAATGTTATCGATACGAGTTTAAATAATTTGAGTCAACTAGAGTTGGTGGAGTCGACTTAGCGCCTTCTCAAACTGGCCCCATTTCTGGTCCAGAGTCCCGGTGTAGCCAATCGACATTCTCACCAACCCTGGAGATATCCCAGCCAACTCTTTCTCTTGCTCGTTCATTTCACTACTCGTGCTACTACCCGAGCACGACATCAACGTCTCATAGTACCCCAAGCTAACGGCCATCAACCCGAACTGAGTGCAATTTTGCAAGAGACTCATCAACCGATACGCCTTCTCCTCTGTCTCCATGTCCAAACAAAGCATCCCGCCAAAACCATAGTCATTGTTCGTTATGGACTTGAGAAGCCTGTGATCAGGATGATCTTCCAGGCCCGGATAGATGACTTTCAGGCCAAGCCTTTTCATCCTCGTGGCGAAGACCAAGGCCCGGTGGCAATGCTCCTTCATCCGGAGGCCCAAGTGAGGGAGCCTCTCGGATAGCTCGAAGGCCACTTTAGGGTTCATCGTGGGGCCCATTATCATCAGAGCGCCTTGGTGAAGATCCATCAGGGAATTCACAAGCTTGGCTGTCCCACAAATAGCACCTATACACAAAAAATACTAACTTTTTTAATTTCGACATAAATAAAAGTTTAATTCTTATATTAATTAAATAAGTTCTTTCTATTTTATGTCTCGTCACATGTGAAATGAAGGAGCTAAGGTATGTGTATCACTTGAGAAAAGGACATGAATCTAAAGTAATCTTATCTTCGGAATCAGCCAATTTAGACCATAAAAAGCTTATTAAGTTCGATCTCTTCTTTCTATTGTTTTTTAAAAATCTATTGTTTTTATCACAAAAAGAAATTCTATGGCGCCGTATGTCTAATATTATTATTATAGGTCGCAAAAATATTGTAAAAATACTATATGGGAAACTCAAAAATAGTGATCGCAGCATATAAGAAATTTGTAAATCCCAATCAATATGGCTATGGACATCCATTGTGAGAATGAATTATTTTGTAAGTGGATACAACACATTATTTTCAATAATTATAATAGGACACAAACAAATATAAATTAAAAATTATCAAGATCAACTTTTATTATAAAAAAAATCAAAAGCCAACAAATAATGTTGAAAAAAATTTAAATAAAGACTCCTTATTCTTTTTTAGAATTCATTTCATTTACAATAGTACATTTTTTTCAACTAATTAAGTAATTTTTTTATAAATAAGATATTAAATCTAAAAAATAATTTAATGTCAACAAAGACCTATTTTAAAAAACAAAAAATGAATCCAACGGACGTACCTGCATTGATGTCGGCGCCGCCGCTGATATACTTGGTGATGCTGTGAACCACCACGTCCGCCCCAAGCCTCGCCGGAGATACCATCATTGGCGCGAACGTGTTGTCCACCACCACCGTGACCCCCTTAGCGTGTGCTATCCTGCAGAGCTCCGGCACGTTAGCGACCGCCAGCGTCGGGTTGGACATGGTCTCGAAGTAGAGCACCTTGGTCCTCCCCTCCACGATCTCCCTCTCCACCATGTCGTGGTCCCTGATGTCCACAAACGACGTCGTTATGTTGCAGGTCCTGGGCAGGAAGTGTGTCAGCAGCGCGTGGGTCCCGCCGTAGACCGTGTGCGCGGCCACCACGTGGTCGCCGGAGCTGCAGATCTGGAGGAGGACGGAGACGATGGCCGACATGCCGGAGGCAGTGCAGTAGGCGGCCTCCGTGCCCTCCAAGGCGGCCATGAGCCGGCTTAAGTTGAGCACGGTGGGGTTGAAGTGGCGGCTGTAAACGTAGAAGTCACGGTCGGGGCCGAGCTCTCCGGCGAACATCCGCTGCAGGGTCTCGGGTTCCATGACGGTGAAGGTGGCGGAGGCCTCGATGGACATGTTAACGCCGCCGTGCTCGCCAAACTCGTGACGGGAGTTAGCCAGCGCCGCCACGGGGTCGTCGGCATGAGGAGGCTTGTTCATTTGGTGCTTCTTGTGGGCGGCCAATTGGTCCCATTGATCTTCGGAGGAGCTGGATCGCTTGTTGAGGGCCATTATGTGTTTGAAAATTAGTACTGAGTTTTTGACGTATATTGTAATACTCCGTAAATTGTTTCTGTAAATAACGTGTATATATAGAGAGAGAGATTCGTTGAATCTAGACTCATATAATTATGGACGGGATGAAGTTTGTAATTTGTATTTGATTTTCTCTTCCAAAATTATATCCTCATTGCATTGTACTTCCATTATACTCCCAAGTTAATAATCCTTTTAAATATTTTTCCGAAATAAAACTCATCTCTCTCTAATTCGTAAAGATTCTAAGATTTTCATCATTTTTTTAAAGATGTTTTTGCGACATATTATTTGTATATTCTTTTATTTATTTTTATCGTATAGTGTTTTCAAACTTTTCCAATAAGTGATTCCTCATATTGAAAAGTGTCAGTTTTATATTTAAAATCGTAGATGTTATCAGAATTTCATATTAGATTACTTGCTTGGCATTTCTCTCTCTATGACCAAAATCATTCATATAATAAATTAGTATATATTATATTTAATAATATTATAATAGAATCCAAAAATAAAAAGATATTTTTTAACAAATACAAACATATAATTAATTCTTTATGTAACTTCGTGTATTTATTTCATTCTTTGAAAATGATATTGGTTCTTTTTTGGGGGGACGGTTCAAATAAATGATAAATAACTTTAAAAAAAAAGTAAGCATAAACTAGGGATGGCAATGAGTAGTGTATGGGTAGGGTACTAAAATACCCATCTCCATCTCCAAGTCTTAAAAAAATACCCGTCCCCATTCCAATACCCGTGTGGGTAGCAAATTTTATGCCAATCCCCATACCCTATGGGTACTTTAGTACCCGTATCCGTACCCATAACCCGCTAGTTAACAACATGCAAAAAATTGAATTAAAATAAATATTGATTAAAAATTAAATCACAATTCAATAAAATATAAACTAATGATAATTGATGTTATATAAAAAGCCACAAACATAGCAATATTATGAATCATTTTTAAAAAAAACTTGAAATTTCAAACGTGAACCTCCGACACTTTCCACAACTTGCCAAAAAAATATTGATATCATATACTAATTACTTTACTTCTCAAATAAAAATTGATAATGCAAATTGAAAAGATTACAAAATTTATTTTACCTTATTTTTAGAATCTAAGTTTTGAATATATTACAAACGTTTATCCTTTAAATATATATATATATATATGGTTGGGTTCAAATGGAACCATGTCATTATATGTGAACCTAGGGACTCATCTTGACCATTAGATTGGATAATCTTAATGGTTGAGAACATGACATGTCATCAGTGTATTTATGTAAAATATTGCATTAAATTAATAAAAAGGGTATTTCGGACATAAAACAACTTTTATAAAAAAAGGCTGCATTGCTCTTTAGAAAGCACAACGGATAAAGAAAAAAAAGCACTGCGACTTTATACAAAAAGCATCACAAAATTCGTCTACAATTACTGTCACGTGGGCAAATTCAAAAATTAAAAAAAAACTCAAATCTTCAAAAAACCATAACTTTCTAAATTTTTTTTCGTTTTAAATAAGATATATATCAAATTAATCACATTCTCAAGATCTACGATATAATATACATATTGCATGTTTAAAAACATAAAAATAAATACACGTAATTAAATTAAAAAAACTTAACGGTAAAAGTATCGCATATGATAATATTTAGCACTACAGTGATGTATACAAAAGCACCACTATTTACGAGTAAGAATTTGGATTTTACTATATAACTAGTGCTTTTATAATAAAGTAGCAATGCTTATTTTATATGTTGGCAGTGCTACAAGTTTGACAATCTCAGGGATGCTTTTTTCATATTGTGGCATCGCTTTTTTACTACACTAAAACTGCTTTTTTGGCCCAACTCATAGTAAGCCCAATGCTTAACATTTATCCAGCCCATGAGTTGTTAAAAACTTGACCCAACATTCAACCCTACCCGATTCAACCAGCCAAAGACGTTCACCATCACCAGTCAGCCGCCGCCAGCCCTCCCCCACCATTCCCACCGGTGGCCTCACCTTCCAGTACCCCGGAAAATGGCCACACCGCCTGTCCCACCACAAAACCCATATCACCAACACCGCCCGTCCCACCACAAAACCCATATCACCAAGCCCATTACTAACACCCAGCCCGAACCACCTAACGCCAGAAGCCCGGTCCCCGACCCACTGTTCAACAATGAATTCCCAGCGCTCATCTTGGCATCGCCCAAGAACTGCGGCAAGCCGCCGCCTACGTGATCGGTGCCGAACGGCACTAGAAATTGAGAAGCCGCGGCGGGTAAGTTCCGGAAACCATCGTGCTGAGCCGACGAGAAGACGCCGCCGCAGTCAGTACTTGCGGCTGCAGAATTGCCAGTGCGGCACCGTTTGGCGTTCCTCCGGCTGCCGCCGTCGATGGGTATATCCCGTAGGGTTCCTCCGTGAGTCCAGTAACGGCGGCACGACTTGCAGAAGTGGCGCGGTTGAGAGACTTGGTGTTGGCGGAGTCGCACCGCGGGCAGGGGAGGCGCTCGGCCGCAACCTGTTTCACCGATTCATCCAGATCGGCCGGGATGCTTTGCGCAGGCGGCGGGGAGGTCGGCCGAATTCTGGGGATTTGAATTTAGGGAAAGGGTTCTGAGGCGGCGAGGTTCTGGCCGAATTGTGTTCAACGTTAGGTTTGGTGGAAAAATACGGGAGTTGACTTGGAATTTAATATGATTAAGAGCATTTGTAAAATTACCTAAAAACCCTTGTCCTTCCATATATATAATTTAATGAATTTAAAAAATAGAAAAAACTTGGTCCACACATATTATTAGATCTAAGGTCAAAATTGATCCCTAGGTTCACATATATTGACGGGGTTCTCATTTGAATCCAATCATATATATATATATATATATATATATATGGGTATGGGGCGGGGTGGGTACTAAAGTACCCGTACCCGTACCCAACAAATATTGTGGGTAATTACCCGTATCCGTGCCTATACCCATTAAATGGATAATTCCCTACCCATCATGGGTAATTTTTGCGGGTACCCATAGGGTACATTACCCATTGCCATCCCTAGCATAAACTATTTAATATTTCCGTTTTACCAAAATTCATATTCATTTACAATCTAAACACATTATTATATAAATATATCTAGATAGAGAATTATATTTTATTTAAATATATGTTATTAAAATGATAATATAATTGAAACACATGACACTACAAAAAAAAAGGACAATGCTAACGGATTTTGCTAACGGGCAAAAAAATTGTCAGCATATGCTGACAGCCGCTAACGGGCTAATTTTGCTGACGGGCGAAGGCCGTCAGCGAGTAGCCCGTCAGTTACCCGTCAGTATTTTGATTAGTCGACAGGTTTGCTGACGGGTTGCGTTGCTTGATGGGTCAACTCCCGTTAGCATAATTAAAAAATAAAATAAAAAAGCATGTTGACGGGTACCTGTTCGTCAGCATTATTAAAAAAATAAAAAATATATATGCTGGCGGGCCCGTGTGATTAGCACTAATTTGTCTTGACTTTAGTAGGTATTTTAGTTTATTTTTCTTATTATTTTTGGTATAAGTTGGATAGATTAAACTTAAATTCGTATATTTGTACTTTCAGCTTATTTTACCACCTTTTGATCTAGATTGATGCAAATAAGTGATTATTTATGGTTTTTCACTTTATAGCTAAGTAACCGGAAGAGTTCAGCACGTTAGAGATGAAGTATGATAATCGAGAAGTAAAGATCGAGCTTTCCGGCGAAGAATTAGCAAGAATGCGAAGCTGCCAGTTTTCTATAACGGTTATTCTGCTGGAACCGTTATAGTATCCTTGAAGGAAAGAGGCACTGAATTGAAGAACTAACGGTAGCTTTCTATAACGGTTATTACCGCTACCTTACCGTTAATGCTTCCGTTAAAAGGGCCCAGAACCGACATAAAAGCCTGATTTCGGCCCAAAATCATCCCACAACTATAAATACCCCATAATTCGGATCTCAATCATACTTTAGCATAATTTAGGTCACTTTTCCTACTTTTTACTTTTCCTAGGGTTTCTAAGGCCTCTTAGGGGCTGACAACCCCGACGAGTGCGTAGTTGTTTTTTTTAGTTTCTCTTTATAATTCTTAGTTTTAAATTTTTTTAGTTTTAGATTAGTTTAGATTAGTTCTTAGGTAGATTAGAGAGCTTAGATTCAAGATCTCGACACCAAAACGTTGCGGTTCTTCTTAGTTAGTTAGTAAGTATTTATTTTCCCATGCTCTTTAATTTAATTAATAATTATTATTTTTATGACGAAACGTTCTTGTGATAATGTTGAGCTTGAGATGTTGAGTTTGTTGATTGTTTTTGGCTAGATCTAATGGGTCTATAGTTTAGATTCGTTTAGAACCATCAATTGGGGATACCCAAGCGATCGTGGAGACGAATCAAAGCTCTAAAACCCTGGTTTTCTTAATTGTTTAAAAAAATCAATTAATTAATTTTCTCTTAGAATAAATAATTTCTAGATCCAATTTCTCTTAGGTAAATTAATCTTAGAATTAGATAATTTAGATAATTAGTTCTTAGTTTAAACAATTTTAGATTTTATTAATTAGATCGTAGTTTAATTAGTCTTTAGTTTTAATTAAATTATAGTTCTTAAAACAATTCAAACAAAAGCCCGTTCTTGTGTTTATTTTTATTTATTTTCTTATTCTTGAACAACAAACACAAAAGGAACTTTCGAACCTAGTATTCCTTGAGAGACGATTCGGTTCAACTTACCAACTACACGCGATCCCGTTCTCTTGCGGGGGAGCTTTTAAAATTTGACAAATATTTATAAGTAGATACACAAAAGTTCGAATTATCGTGCCCGTCAGTATTTTGGGAATAAAATCAGATACACATCTCAGTACACAGAAACAGAAACAGAAAACGGAGAGAAAGAACCAACCCCTACCCCGCCCCGCCCCTGACATTGTCACCCCAGACCAACCCGTCGCCGCCGCCGTCGCCATTCCGACAATTCGTTGGTTCCGAGACGCCAAGCGCGCCGAGGTAAGCCATCGTTACTTCACCGTTCGCCAGCCCCAACCCGCAAGTCGTCGTCGTTCCTACAAGGTTTTTTTTATAAAAAAAACTATATATTATTTTTTATGTATTAATTTGTGTTTGTTTGATTTAATTAGAATTATTGGTTTAATTAGGGTTGATTTTAGGGATTGCTGTATATTTAAGTTTGATTTTTGGGATTATTGTGTAATTAGGGTTTAATTTAGGGATATTTATATAATTAGAGTTTAATTTAGAGATAATTATATAATTAGAGTTTAATTTAGCGATAATTATATAATTAGAGTTTAATTAGGGATTATTGTATAATTAATAATTAATTTAAGAATGTTTATATAATTAGGTTTTAATTAGGGATTATTGTATAATAAGGGTTTAATTTAGGGTTGATTTTAGGGATAAATATAAAATTATGATTTAATTAGGGATAATATATAATTAGAGTTTAATTAAGGTTCGATTATGCAATTAGTCGCAAATAGGGTTCGATTATGTTATGCAATTATTTTTTAAAATTTATGCGATGGTGATTTTCAATTGTCGTGGTGATCGATTATGTTAATTTAATGTATGTTATGGTTTTTTGTTATGGTTTAATTGTGATTGATTGATGTTGTGGTTGGTTTCGGAAGACCTCGGTGATGACGTGGTGTACGACGCCGGTCGGGAAGTTTCGTCCCTCCAGTAACGGATTTTAATTTTTTTTCAAAATGTGATGGTGGTTTTAAAAAGTGGGGTTTTTCAAATCCCATGGTGATCGGCAAGTTGTGTTTAATTAATATTTTAATTTGTGATTGGTTGGTGGTGTGATTGGTTGGGGTTGAGCAGTGAGCTTGCGCACGTCATTTACTAAATTCTCAAGCCCGGCTTTGTACAACTAACTTATCAGATTCTAGTCATTTTTTCAGTATTGGATCAGTGATCGATTTCTAGGTTTCGTCGTAAACCTAATTGGTTAGCCTCAGTCAATTCTTCGGTCGTCTTAACAACATCCGATTTTCTCGTGAGTCAAATCCTCGGTCTCTAAACTCATTGTTACAATCACCGGGCCCTGTTTTTGGCGCTTGATCAGTTATCCGAGCATCGAACGGATAGTTAATCTAATTATTAATTAGAGATTCATAGACATGGAAAATTAAATTTAATAACAAATCTAGTATTGGACACATGATTGAAAACTTGATCATAACAATTTCATGAATTTCTCCATAAATTTTTGTGTGTGTGTGTTGAAAAGTTGGGGTGATGTGGAAACATGGGTATAGTGGTTCTTTTGTTGGACTTGTTATGATTAGTAGTAGTTGTTGTTCCTAGTTTTGTAAATTTCTTTATATAATTATTTCTTATGATTACACTTCAACTAACTTGTTAGAATTCTGATGAGTTAGTTGAATTGTAATCATAAGATATGATTATATAAAGAAACCTAGAGAACTAGGAACAACAACCACTACTAATAATAACAAGTCAAACAAGAGAACCAAGGCCATGTTTCCATATCACCCCAACTTTTCAACACAAAAAAAAAATTTAGGGAGAAATTCATGAAATTGTTATGATCAGATTTTCAATCGCGTGCCAAATAGATTTGTTATTAAATTTAATTTATCATGTTTATGAATCTCTAATTAATAATGAGATTAACTATTCATTCGATGCTCGGGTAACTGATCAAGCGCCAAAAATAGGGCACGATATGATTATAACAATGAGTTTAGAGATCGACGATATGACTCACGAGAAAATCGGATGTTGTTAAGACAATCGAGGATTTAACTGAGACTAATAAAATTACCGATGAGTTGAAACTCAAAAAATAACTAGAATCGAATAAGTTAGCTGAAGTGTACAAAGTCGGGTTTGAGAATTTAGTAAACGACGTGTGCAAATTCACTGCTCAACAATATCCACCAAACGCAAATAGTTCGCCGGTCTTCCCATGCATGTACAATATATAATTTTTTTATATACATATTGTTTACCGACGGACTTCCATGTCCGTCGGTAAATTTAAATTATTATTTTTATTTATTTAACGAATTGCCGACGGGCTGAAAGTTCGTCGGTAAATTCTAAAAAAAAATTTTGGAAACCCGACGGCAGCTTACAGAGGAGGGTCTCGCACTGCGATTGGTCATGCACGTCAGCTCTCAAGTAAAACTGAAATATGTTTGTAAATTTATAGATATTCCATTTACTTTAATTTACAGATTCTAAAACTGGCAGCGTATATTAGCACAACAAAAGTTGCTGTATTTTTCCCACAACACCCCATATAAAACTCTTCGTAAAATTAAGCTGAAACTGATTTGAAACACGTGGAGCATGGCCATTGGCCACACATGTATTGACAAAGACACTTTTACTTTTACCCCACACATACAAATTACATTTTCTATATAGGGGCCTTCCTGCATACTCAGTTTAATTGTGCTTAGATTTAAAAGTTTTCAGGTGAGAGGTAGAGTTCGTGGGGGTTCTTATCTAGGCCCATCTTTGGGCCGTGCTTCTCTTGGTTCATCATCATCATCGTCTCATTGTCAGATAAACGATGAAGACGATGATATGATGGACTTATCGGCAGCGACCCCACTGATCATTCCAGCCACCCCGTCCGAAGCCAGTACACCGAGAGGACTCATGCCACCACGTCCTGGCATGATCGAGATCTTTGTTGTCCCCCGAAGTAAGTAACTTTAATTTAATTTTTGTAAGTAATAAATTCTTTATTTCAATATATTACCTTAATAAACTTTATATTTTACCAGGTTATGCAGTGATTCGTCGGGTTTACCGACGATCCTTTGGTTGATCCACAGGCTCGTGTACACCCCGATGGGTGGAAGTACGAGCATATTCCCGATTCTCATCATTAGTTGTGGTGGTTCGAATTTTTGGTAATTAAACTAAACTAATATTATTTTTGAAAGCTATTATATATAATAGTTTTTATTAATCAAATTATTTTGTTTTGTTTTGATTTGCAGAAGCGCTGTTGTTGGGATCCGAGTGTATATTTCAAGACAGTCGTATAGAAGAATTTCTATAGTTCTATGGCCGTCTCGTGGCGTAGCCGTCTCAACGAGTGGAAGACGGCGTGGAGAAAGGAGGGAAGGTGCCCACGTGCGTTGGCGAGCAAATTTGGAGGAGATGGATGGTGGAGTTCGAGAAGCCAGAGAACAAGAAGCAGTCGGAGCAGGCGAGCAGAAACAGGCTGAGCGAGCCCAACGGACCTGGTACTGGGATAACCAAGCATAGAGGAGGGTCTCTAACTGCGATTGGTCATGCACGTCGACTCGTAAGTCATTTTTGCCATCGAAAAAAATTGGAGGAAATTCTTATCCTTCGATTTTTCCCTCAAAAATTCGAGGGAATTATTCCCCTCAGTTTTTTCCTTGGAAAACTATTTTTTTTTTCTTTTTTAGTGTTATAAACTTTAATAATAACAAAGTAAACTACTACATGCAAAATTGTTTTGTTTGGTTTGGTTCTCCAGCTCAGGACGGCTCCATAGAAATATGTAGACAGTTCTATCCCATGCACATATATCCTACTAATTACTAATCATATTTATTTATTATTTTGTTCAACTTTTCTTTTCATCAGATAGTCACATTAAAGATAATTAGAAGCAAAATTAATAGTGCTAAAAAAAACCAAAAAAACCAAAAAAAAAACAACCCAAAAACTTTAATAAGTCCGCGAGAGATAAGACTTCAAAACAGTGAAATCATGAAACTGAAAAATACATAAAAATAAAAAGAAAAAAAATGCGGTGAGCGTGGATCGAACACGCGACCTTCAGATCTTCAGTCTGACGCTCTCCCAACTGAGCTATCCCCGCTGATATGACAAATGACTAAACATATTAAAATAACAAAGATAATAACCAAAGTAATCGATATTCCAGCTTTATCTTGAGAGAGAGAAATCAAATGTAGCAAATATTAGATGCAGACCCTGCTGCAGGTTGGCTTTGGTTTCCCTCTCCTTCACAAATCCTATCGTCATCGGCCAATATGCAGATGCTGTAGTGTTAGAAAGCAAAGCAGCAAAACAAGTCTGAGCAACACTTGGCCAGCCGTCTCGCTTTCACTTTTCGCCTCTGGTTTCTTTCTGGGTCCCGCCATCGATGGATTGCATTCAAGAGTAAATCTCGTAACCTACCAAGATGGAGCAATTGACATCGGTCCTCTTCACACTAATATATGGGTAAGCGGCCAGATCCTCCACTAAACCATTATTAATACCGTAATTAAGTAGTTATCGATGCTTAATGTAATTGATTTGGTATTAATTTTGTAGGTGCCTCCTTTACTTGGACTGTTTTATTGCACCGTGGGCTTATTGCAACTTGTGCTTGATGAAAAGTTATATTCCAAGGCACCTCCCGAAGCTAGCGCTGATAAAGCAGCTGCTTCATTAATGTGAGTTGTTTCTATATATTTTATTGTGTTTGGCTGAGTTTATTTAATAGATCTTATGGTTTAATAGACTCGTTAGATCTTAATTTAATATATATATATATATATATATATATATATATATATATATATATATATATATATATATATATTTATTTATAAATTGTTATGAAAAAAAAGTTGGGATGAAAGTACTTTTTTAAGAGCTTTAGGATCGGGAGTGTGAATGAATATAAGATGAAAAATGTAATTATTAAAGTTAATTTAATATAAAAATAATAGAGTTATAGAGTGAGAGGATGTTAGAATTTGTGGAAAAATATGTAAAAATGAGTGATGATTAAATAATTTATTTTAATAAATATAATGAAGTGATTGAATTCAATAAAAAACGAAAGTGAGTTAAAATTAGAACGTTCAAAAAAAGTTTCAAGAAAATCTAAAAACAAAAACAAAGTGAATGAAAACCCAAAATAAAAACAGGCATTCCCAACCTTGAGTGTTTGAAGAGCTTATTTTTGCATTTATAAGTAACAAAAAACCAAAAAAATTACCAAACAGTTTTAAAAAGCTTATATACTCTTAAACATCTTGTAAGTTATTTTGAAGTTCAGCCAAACACACTCTTAACGGTGCCAATAGTACCACTACTCAATTGTTCAATACATATATTTCAGAGCCCTGGTTCTGTTCATCGAATTAAGTGCTGAATTGTACAAAGCTGGAGTCCCGGACAACGTAGAAGCGTATATATTGTTTGCAGGCGCAGAGATAGCATGGCTATTGCTGGATAAGACCAGGGTGGGATTTGCACTTGCTTGTCTTGTAGGACTTGGTTGCCCACTCGCAGAAATTCCAATAATGAAGTAAGATAAAATGTGGCATTTATAATATGTATAGTTTCTTGCTATTGGAGAAACAAACCGTTTTGCTTAGATGATGTTTCCTTCCTTTTTATGTGATTTTTTTTTTTGTTTAAATTTATATTTCAGATTATATCATCTCTGGTACTATCCTCAAGCGAATGTTGAAATTTTGGGACAGGTATTTTTATCCGAACCGGATGTTAAACCATATACTATAATTAAAATTATAATGTTTTGATGAAACTGACGTTTTTTCGGCTTGCGTTGTGTGAATGCAGGGTTAGTGACTTGGACTCCTCACTTTGCTATTTTGTGTATACACTTTTCCTGATAAACCTATCCAGATGGCTTAAAAACTGTGGTTGTTGTTTCTATCGCAACAAATGTCGAAGATATAGAGATAGATAAATTAGATATATAGATGACCCTTCACCTTTGTATATTTTAATTACATGGCTTGAGGAAGCAAAATCTATTTATTTCTATCTTTCTTAATTATGTTAAAACTAAAAACAACTACAAAGTAAATTGTGCACAATGTTTTAGCGTTGGCAGATTCTGATTCGATCTTCGTTCGTATTGGTGCAAATGGTGTATTTACAATTGCAGATTATTGATTATTGATTATTGTTATAAGCGTAGGGATAGTTGCAGAAA
>BMAC01000020.1:2316316-2345853 GCA_014905375.1 Phtheirospermum japonicum
TTTTTATTTGAAGGGATAACGGTAATAATTCTATAAATGCAAGTGGCGCTTTTCATTACTATGTTCTAAATGAAATTAATGTAAGACGCAAGATATATATATATATTTTTAATCTCAATTCTAGAGTGTTTTTTGTATTTAAATTTCAAGGAAGGGTAGCTTTGTAATAATACCTATAAATTATTATAACTCTAACCAAAATTTAATTTAATTAATAACATAAGTCGATTGAAGTTCTTATTCTTCGTAAAAGGAAGTTCTTATGAGTATGTCACCCGTGATGCAGGTCTCGTACTGTGAGACCGGTTTCATACCATGAAACTATTTTAACTCAATTGATTCACCTGATCCTTTCTAACTCGTTCGGCCATCAAAATCAATTATTAAATGAAAATAAGAAAATAAGATTTGGGTCATCCGTCGTCTTATCCACCTCCTCCTTCTTTCACACACAAATTAATGGAAATCGCTCGTTATTTATATAACTCAGTAAGACCTCCAAATTCATTTTCTATCAATTTTATTTGTGGTTCCTTTTTTATTCGATTTTCGTTTCGCGTTTTCCTAATCTCTTGCAGAATTTTATTTGAATGGTTTATGATCGTATACCATTAGTCTAATTTCTTGTGTTGAAGAACTAAAATATTATAGTTCAATTTCTTGGCATTTAATTGAATAATTTGTGACTCTTTGGTGATTCAATTTCTCCACATACGGAGGTTTTACTGTTAGAGAATACCAATTGATCTTTGATATAGGTTAACTTGTAATTTGTGGGCTTAATTTTTTATTTTTTTTTCTTTGGATCTTGTGGTTTCTGTATCATAGGGACATATTGTTTAATTTGAGATTTTCTGTAATTTCTTTAGTTCATGCGTAATTTTGTATTTTTGTTATTCTACGACACTTTTACTAATATTTGTGATACTTTTCTAGTATTTGCAATACCATCCACTACACTTATTTGAGGCAAGATTAAGATAACATATTATTATTTGATACTTTTACTTGCATCTGAAATACTTTTATTATTAACTACAATAGTTTTATAAAATCTGGATTACCCTGGACATTGATGTTATTTTAAGTCTATTTTATATTATGTTATTTTAAATTTTATTTTATTATTCTATCTCAAACCTTGGATATTGATAAGTAAATGGATTATATATGCATCATGGATGCAATTTAAAACGATAGATGAAAATAAGTAATTATTACAGGCTTGGGATCTTTTCACGATTATTGGTGAAGACGGTGGTGATGACGGGATAAAAAAAATGACATGGCGACAAGGGTTTTGCTCTTACTTCTTCAATCATCTACGGGCTTCAACAGTAAGTGTAACACCCTAAGATTTTATAAGGCCTACGACACTAACAGAATCTAAAAGAAAAATAAAATAAAATAAAATAAAAATCGGTGAAAATAAATGCCTTGGAACATGGGTAACTCAAATTAACCAAAAGTTTCGAAACAGACAATTCTCATGTTTTCCTTTAAAAAAAAATGTTATTGCCTCATTGAACACATAGTGGGCCCTTAATAATTTAAAATAGTAATAATAATAATAATTGAAAGGGAATGAAAAATATTATTACTCATACCATGTGGAACTCCATATCAACAAATCACTTCAGTCGTACCTACACTTTCAGGGCACAACATGTTTTCCAAATGCAACTCATTCCATCATTAAATACTGATTTGCATGGACAAAGGGTCATGCAACCACCCCATCCATGCAAGTCATATATCCCCAAAAATGTGGCAGTACCACAAATAGCTATCCAGGAACTCAAATAACAGAAGTACAACAATAATCCATCCTTTGGCAAACCGATTTAATCAATTGAGATTTGAGACAACAAAAGACAATAATATTGAAAATAATCACGTCCAACAGACGAATCACTGGAATGAAGGAAAGTTTTAAGAAGTTACCAAACAATTTAAACCAAAAGAACAAGTTAAATTACAAATAGGCCATGGGATACCCACACATTTAGAAATAGCATATACATATAAATATACGTCAAAACGAAACATACTTGATAAATCAGTATTAACATTTATTAAATTTCCAATTCCCTCATCATTGCCGTCTCACTCCTTCAGCCTGAAAACATTAAAAATATTTGGGATGAGCGACGAGCCCAGTGAAAAATATGTGTCTCATATACCCACAATATGGAGATTATATCAACGAATAAAGTAAAACTTCTTGAATGTTTTTACGTGGAGTTCCGCCACGGAGTACGTACCCTGTTGCCCGAAGGCTATATAGTCACCCTGAGGCTATGTGGTCGCCCGAAGGCTATGTAGTCGACATAAAATATCACATGTTGAAGCACTTAAATGTAAATATACCATATGATGATTATACGAGACAAGAAATTAGTTTAGAAAAGTTTTTCCCACCTTGAAATAGTATTGTGAAATGCGATGCGATGCGAAACCCCTCCTAATTTCCTTGATCTCCTGAAATCTCGTCGCCTAGTAAGGAGAACGAAACCAATCTAAAAACTACGGCAAAACGAAAAAGGCCCCAATGAAAACAAAACAAAAACACTATCGCAACCGTAGAAAATACTATACTTATAAATATATATATATAATATAAATATAAATATAAATATGTACATTTATATTTATAGATTTAAGATCTATGTATATATAATTATACTGCCTTTTCGAAAATATATATATATATAAATCCAATTAGGAAGTAATATAGTTGTTGCACTTATTCATATATATATATATAAGTATAGAAAAACAATCCCTACGTAATACTTCAATAAAAAAAGAAAACAAAATTTTTTATGCCCTTTTGAAACTTAACAGAGACTTTGAAACAGAAGCATTATCGCCAAAGAGAGAAAAAAAATGAAAGAAAAGAAAAAGTACCACTTAACCAGCACCACAAAGAAGGAAGGAAAAATGCGACTCTCTTGAAAACTCTGGATCAGAGAAAGGAGCAGAAACACATGACGCCAATCGTAGGTTTTTTTTTTGTATATATATATAATTTTTCTTTTTGAAGGATAACCTTCTGAGATACAAATATTTAGGGGTTTTAAAAGTACTGAAGACTTTCTAACTACCAGGGCTAACGAAGATAAAGGAAGAAGACGTGGGAGTTTAAACTCCCTTAAAAATTGAAAGGCTCCTTAAAATCCTCAACAATACGTGTGTATATATATAATAATAATAATAATAATAATAATAATAATAATAATAATAAAATAAGATAAATTATGATATGTTATGAATATTTATTAATAGCCTTAATTAAAATTGGGTATTACAACCTACCCCACTTAAAATATTTTCGACCTCGAAAATTCTAGTACGCACCTAAACTTAGGATAATCGGATATTTGGCGTAAATCTCTTCTTCTGGTTCCCAAGTTGATTCATCCTTGCCATATCGATCCATTGCACCTTAACTAACGTGATATCCTTATTTCTTAATTTGCGAATTTTCTTCTCCAAGATAGCACATGACGTCTCCTCATACGTCAAATCCTTATTGACTTCCAAAGTCATATAATTGATAACGTGACTTGGGTCATGAACGTACTTTCTCAACATTGAAACATGAAAAACATTATGCACGAAAGCAAAATCGGGTGGTAGAGCCAAACGATACGCTAAATTCCCCACTAGATCAAGGATTTCAAATGGCCCGACAAACCTCAGTCGGAGTTTTCCCTTTTTTACCAAAACGAAGGACTCCTTTGGTTGGCGACACTTTAAAAAACACTTTATCCCCAACTTTGAAAAACATGTCTTTCCTACGCTTGTCCGCGTAAGACTTTTGTCGATCTTGAGCTCCTTTGATCCTCTCACGAATTAATTTGATCTTTTCTACCATTTCTTCAACTAACTCTGGTCCTAACACTTTTCTTTCACCAACTTCGTCCCAAAAGATTGGAGACCTACACTTCCTCCCATACAACGCTTCGTATGGTGCCATTCCAATTGTAACTTGAAAGCTATTATTGTAAGCAAACTCTATCAACGGTAGAAGTGTTTCACAATCACCCTTTACGTCAAGAACACAAGCTCTCAACATGTCCTCGAGGACTTGAATCGTACGCTCTGACTGGCCATCGGTTTGAGGGTGGTAAGCCGTACTAAACTTTAACTTTGTTCCCAAGGCATTCTGCAAGCTTCCCCAAAATTTGGATGTGAAACGAGCATCCCTATCCGACACTATTGCTACTGGGATTCCATGCAATCTAACGATCTCCTTGAGGTAAATTTGTGCATATTGATTCATACTTAGTGTCATCTTCACCGGCAAGAAGTGTGCAGACTTGGTCAATCTATCGACGATAACCCATATTGCCGTATTTCCTCTAACCGTCCTGGGCAAACCGACAACAAAATCCATAGAGATATGCTCCCACTTCCACTGTGGAATCTCAAGTGGCTTAAGTAATCCCTGAGGTCGTTGATGTTCAGCTTTGACTTGCTGACAAGTCAAACAACTCTCCACAAACTTTCCTATGTCATTCTTCATACCTTTCCACCAAAAGGTTTTCTTAAGGTCTTGGTACATCTTGGTGCCACCTGGATGAGCAGTGTACGATGTACTATGAGCTTCGATTAGAATTTCCTTTATTAAACTCTCCTCTTTAGGCACACACAACCTACCTTTATACACTAAAGCACCGTCGATAGTCGCAAACAAACCCTTGTCGCTCCCACACAACACTTGTTCCTTCACTTTCTTCAACGACTCGTCTTGAGATTGAGCCTCCTTAATCCTCTCCCTTAAGGTAGATTGTACCACCAAAGTAGATAAGATCGAATTTGTCCTTCTCGGAGGTACCACAACCTCAATACTTAACTTTGAGAAATCCCTCACTAGTTGATCTCGAGTCGTCGTTAGGGAGGCTAACTCTCCTCGTATCTTCCGGCTCAAAGCATCTGCAACCACATTAACCTTGCCTGGGTGATACTGGATGGTACAATCGTAATCATTTACTAACTCAAGCCACCTTCTCTGTCTCATGTTCAACTCCTTTTGAGTGAACAAGTATTTCAAACTCTTGTGGTCCGTAAAAATTTTACATTTCCCTCCATACAGATAATGTCGCCAAATCTTAAGCGCATGAACCACAGCCGCTAATTCCAAGTCATGCGTTGGGTAATTCAACAGGTGCGGCTTCAACTGTCTAGAAGCATAAGCCACGACTTTTCCGTGTTGCATGAGTACACAACCAAGTCCTTGCTTAGAAGCGTCGCTATAAATAACGAAATCTTTCGTAGGGTCTGGAATAGTTAACACTGGGGCTGACGTTAGTTTCCTTTTTAAAAATTGAAAACTCTCTTCGCACTTCTCATTCCAAACAAATTTCTCACCTTTTCTCATCAACCTTGTCATGGGTCCCGCTATCTTTGAAAATCCTTCAATAAATCTGCGATAATAACCTGCCAAACCCAGAAAGCTGCGAATTTCACTCATGGTGGTCGGTGCATTCCAATCATTTACCGCCTCGATTTTGGTCGGGTCGACCTCAATCTCTTGAGCAGTCACCACATGTCCGAGAAACATAACTCGATCTATCCAAAATTCACATTTCTTAAACTTCGCATACAACCTCTCAGAGCGAAGAGTCTCTAATACTGTTCTCAAGTGCTCCTCATGCTGTTTCTCATTTTCCGAATATACCAAAATTTCATCGATAAAAATAATGACAAACTTGTCCAAAAAGGGATGAAACACTCGATTCATCAGGTCCATGAAGACACTCGGAGCATTACTTAATCCAAACAGCATCACTACAAACCCATAGTGACCATATCGCGTTCTAAAAGCTGTCTTCGAAATATCCGCATCTCTTATTCTTAATTGATGGTACCCCGATCTTAAATCGATTTTTGAAAAGATTCCTGCTCCTCTCAATTGGTAAAACAAGTCTTCGATCCTTGACAAAGGATACTTGTTCTTAACTGTGAGTCAATTCAACTCTCGGTAGTCGATGCACATTCTTAAAGTACCATCTTTCTTCTTGACAAACAACACTGGTGCTCCCCAAGGTGAAACACTTGGTCGAATGAACTTCAGGTCTAGTAATTCTTGTAGTTGAACCTTCAACTCTTCTAGCTCCTTTGGTGTCATTCTATAAGGAGCCTTCGATACGGGTGCGGCCCCAGGTACTAACTCGATAGTAAATTCTACTTGTCAGTTCGGTGGGACTCCCGGGAGATCCTCTGGGAACACATCTTGAAACTTGTTCACAACTGGTACATCCTTAATTGACAGCTCTTGTGATTGGGTGCCAATTATATTAACAAGGTACCCCCGACACGTCTCTTTTTTTAGCATCTTGATCGCCTTCATTGCTGAGATGATTCGAGGTGATGATCCAGTCTTAGATCCATAGAATACGGTCTCTTTATTTGCAGGTAAACCCAAAGTTATCTCTCTCTCTTGACACTTAATGCCCGCTCTATACTTCGTCAGCCAATCCATGCCCAGAATTACATCAAAGTCTTTCATATCAATCACAAATAGATCAGCCTCTAAGTTATTCTCATTCACGACTATAGGAGTATCTCTAACCATTGAGTTAGTGAAAATGACTTTCCCCGAAGGTACGCTAATCTCTAGCGACTCATCTACACTAATGTTCTTTCTCCCCGACATATCATAAAATGTTTTAGACATGAATGAATGTGTGGCACCAGTGTCGAAAAGAACTAAAGCTGGTACATCAAATACTGATAGCATACCTGTCATCGTGCCTGGATTTTTCTCAGCATCCTTCTGATTCATGGAAAAAATTCAAACTTGGCCTCCTGAAGGTTGACCACTGTTCCCTCCATTACGAACCGGCTTGTGCAATTTGGCGCTATGTGATCCGGTGCCTTGCATCGATAACATCTTCTTTGTCCCAGCATGCACACTCCTTGGTGAGGTTTGCCACAAGTGGTGCATAATGGCCTAGCATTTTGTTGAGGGTGATCCTGGCCGCCACCGGTCTTGGTGTGCTTGTTCGATTTCTGGTTCCCATCTTTATCGTGGTTCGATCCTTGCCATTTCCTTTTTCCCGAAGATTCAACATGTTTGCGCTCTATGTCATGACTTGTGGCTATCCCTTGAGCCCGTCTCACTATTTCGGCATAGGACAAGTCACCATGGCTTGTGAGAATGTGTCGTATTCCAGCTCATAGCCCACCTAGAACCTTTGGGCCTTCTTGAGGTCATTGTCTATCAAGTGCGTAGCAAAACGACCTAGCTGGTCGAATTTCCTCTCATAGTCCACTACGGACATGCTACCTTAGGTGAGATCCAAAAACTCACGTTCCATCTGGTCACGGTAAAATCAAGGGTAATATTTTTGGGTCACAATATCTCTAAATTGGGCCCAAGTAAGTGCATCACGTTCAGCCTCCGGCCTCGTTCGCCAATACCCTTCCCACCAACAATCGGCGTCCTCCACTAACTGATACTCGGCGCAACTCACGCATTGAGCATCAGTGCAATTTAAGAGATTAAAAGTTCGCTCTAAGGTTCGCAACCAATCCTCCACGTAACCAAAATCCTCTCGTCCATTAAACTTTGGAGATGCATAGCGACGAAAAACCTCGACTACTTGAGCTTGATTATTAGCCGGAGCATTGACTTGTGTATCCGCCTGAGCATTATCTTGAGCATTAGTGTGGTGATGTCCCGTGCGTGCGCGTCTTGAAAACATTTCCTGATGGAAAAAGTTGCTTTGATTTAGATTCCCAAATATAATGAATACAAGATTCAGGATGTAGGTATAAACGTAAACATCGACTTAGTGCGATCTCTAGTTTTGCCATCGAACCAAAACGTGTGTAAATAGAAGGTTATGAATAGAAAACAAACATAACTAGGATCTCCATTATTTATAAGAAATAAAGCCTTCAAGAGATAATAATGTACGGGAAAGAACATAAATCGTTCGAACGAGATAACGAGAATTCGGAATTAACAAGAATATGAAATGACGATCCTAAAGAGATCCAAAATTATTCGTCGTATTTTAAAAGGAATCACTCCTTGGCCACAGAGTTCTTGTCACTATTTTCTTCTCCCGCTTGCGGGCCTTTCTCTGGTTGAGGGCCTTCTTCCGCATCTTCTTCTTCGGGTTCTGCTATTTCTTCCATCCACATGCGGAAAAGTGTAGCCGCGAAGCGAGCATAATTGATTATCGGCGCATCTTCTTTGGAGGTGAACACAACCTCTTGAAGAAAGAGGTCTCTTGCTCGAGCTTTCCACTGATTGGGTAGCGTCTCAATTAACTTTACGGTTGCTACGTAGTCACTCACCCCATATTGTTTTGCACGTGCCCTTCGGTAAGCCATCTCGGTCAGATATTCGCCCATTTTATGATCATTTGCCCTTCGATAGTTTCTAAATTGTGCCACATGAAGCTTCTTCACTGTCGAGGGACTAGGGGTCGACTTTCTAGCTGTTTTAAGCATACGAACCATCTACACGCATAGCTCATACCATGTGAAGGCCAAGTCTAGCATAAGATCATCTCAAGTTCTGGGGGTATGCATGCATCAATTATAATATGCTTGAACATTAATATATTTTGAACGTACCTGTTGGAGCGGACTGCATATGACGAATTGGAATTGGGTTTTTGATAAGTTTTAAATATCGTATTTGGACGAATTTGAAATTAATTTTGCAACGGCGTCCAGAACCGTATACGCTCTGATACCACAATGTAACACCCTAAGATTTTATAAGGCCTACGACACTAACAGAATCTAAAAGAAAAATAAAATAAAATAAAATAAAAATCAGTGAAAATAAATGCCTTGGAACATGGGTAACTCAAATTAACCCAAAGTTTCGAAACAGACAATCCCATGTTTTCCTTTAAAAAAAATGTTATTGCCTCATTGAACACATAGTGGGCCCTTAATATTTAAAAATAGTAATAATAATAATAATTGAAAGGGAATGTAAAATATTATTACCCATACCATGTGGAACTCCATATCAACAAATCACTCCAACCGTACCTACACTTTCAGGGCACAACATGTTTTCCAAATGCAACTCATCCCATCATTAAATACTCATTTGCATGGACAAAAGGTCATGCAACCACCCCATGCATGCAAGTCATATATCCCCAAAAATGTGGCAGTACCACAAATAGTTATCCAGGAAGTCAAATAACAGAAGTACAATAATAATCCATCCTTTGGCAAACTGATTTAATCAATTGAGATTTGAGACAGAAAAAGACAATAATATTAAAAATAATCACGTCCAACAGACGAATCACTGGAAATCAAGGAAAGTTTTAAGAAGTTACCAAACAATTTAAACCAAAAGAACAAGTTAAATTACAAATAGGCCATGGGTTACCGACACATTTAGAAATAGCATATGCATATAAATATACGTCAAAATGAATTATTTTCCAATACCAAACATACTTGATAAATCAGTATTAACATTTATTAAATTTTCAATTCCCTCGTCATTGCCGTCTCGCTCCTTCAGCCTGAAAACATTAAAAATATTTGGGATGAGCGACGAGCCCAGTGGAAAATATGTGTCTCATATACCCACAAAATGGAGATTATATCAACGAATAAAGTAAAATTTCTTGAATATTTTTACGTGGAGTTCCGCCACGGAGTACGTACCCTGTTGCCCGAAGGCTATATAGTCGCCCAGAGGCTATGTGGTCGCCGGAAGGCTATGTAGTCGACCTAAAATATCACATGTTGAATCACTTAAACGTAAATATATCATATGATGATTATACGAGACAAGAAATTAGTTTAGAAAGGTTTTTCCCACCTTAAAATAGTATTGTGAAATGCGATGCGATGCAAACCCCCTCCTAATTTCCTTGTTCTCCTGAAATCCCGTCGCCTAGTAAGGAGAACGAAACCAATCTAAAAACTACGGCAAAACGAAAAAGGCCCCAATGGAAACAAAACGAAAATACTATCGCAACTGTAGAAAATATTATACTTATATATATATATATATATATATATATATATATATATATATAAATATAAATATGTACATTTATATTTATAGATTTAAGATCTATGTATATATATAATTATACTGCCTTTTCGAAAATATATATATATATAAATCCAATTAGGAAGTAATATAGTTGCTTGCACTTATTCATATATATATATATAAGTATAGAAAAACAATCCCTACGTAATACTTCAAAAAAAAAAGAAAACAAAATTTTTTATGCCTTTCTTTTGAAACTTAACAGAGACTTTGAAACAGAAGCATTATCGCCAAAGAGAGAAAAAAAAATGAAAGAAAAGAAAAAGTACCACTTAACCAGCACCACAAAGAAGGAAAAAGGTGACTCTCTTGAAAACTCTGGATCAGAGAAAGGAGCAGAAACACATGACGCCAATCGTAGGTTTTTTTTTTTGTATATATATATATTTTTCTTTTTGAAGGATAACCTTCTGAGATACAAATATTTAGGGGTTTTAAAAGTACTAAAGACTTTCTAACTACTAGGGCTAACGAAGATAAAGGAAGAAGACGTGGGAGTTTAAACTCCCTTAAAAATTGAAAGGCTCCTTAAAACCCTCAACAATACGTGTGTATATATATATTAAATAATAATAATAATAATAATAATAATAATAATAATAATAATAATAATAATAATAATAATAAATTGTGATATGTTATGAATATTTATTAGTAGCCTTAGTTAAAATTGGGTATTACAGTAAGATCAAGGTGAGTTGTGAGATTTCTAATTCAAAAATATTGTTACATGGCAAAAAATCGTCACATGGTATGTGACTGTAAAATGCAACATAGTTCTACTATTTTTAGAAAACGACAATGCATGGACGTTGTTCATGATCACAAGGGCTCTATACTTGCTGCGTTTAAGGGGAACATCAATTATTCTCCAGACCCGTCTTTGGCATATCATACGCGTGTCCACTGCTTATCCTAGTTTTTTTTTTTGTGCAAATGACATAGTTAGAGGTGTTATTATGTGTGTTTTAATTGATGCAACAAGAGTTTGGGCTTGTACAAAATTAGTTGTTGAGATATAAATTAGTTTTCATTTTTTACTTGGGTCAAGATATCGTGTAAAGTGGCAATATTGTGACATGAAGTCGAAAATGTATTATGTAATACTTTAATTGTAGCTTTTGATACTATAAGTAGATGTTGTGATACATTAACCGTGAAATGTGTATATTGTGACATGAAGTTGAAATAGTTTGCTAAACGGTATGTAACATAATTTTCGAGAAGATTTGTGACTTTTGCTATAACTTTTAAATTTTAAGTTGATATTGAGATCAAAAGTCATTTGTGATACTTTTTCTATAACTTGTGATACTATAAGTCGGTAATGTGATACTTTGATCGAGAAAATGTATATTGTGACATAAAGTCAAAGCAATTAGTCAAGGGATATGTAGTACATTTTTTAAAAAGGATTTGTATTACTTTTACCGTAACTTTTGATAAAAAAAGTCAAAAGTTCTTTTATGATACATTTGCTATAAATTGTGATACTATAAGTGTATATTACGATACTTTAATAAAAAAAAATGTATATTGTGACATGAAGTCGAAGCAATTAGTCAAAGGGTATGTAACATAAATTTTTAGAGGTATTGTGATACTTTTATTTTAACTTTTTATATTTTAAGTTGATATTGTGATACTTTAACTTGAAAAGTGTATATTGTGACCAAACGTGTGAATAATCTTTGTGATACATATTCTGCATCTTGTGATACTTTAAACCAGTATTGTGATACTTTTACTTGATGCTATGGTTTAAACTATTGTATATTAGTTTGAGAAATTATTGAAATTAATTAGTCATAGTTGTCATTCTTTTGTAATACATTAAATATATATTGTAATACTTTAAGATAGTTTTGTAATACTTTTAAATTGTGCTTTAAATACTCCATTATCCTAAATTATAAACCATCACCACCAGACTTTCACCTCTATCAAACACCGTTTATGTACTTGAAAAGGTATTCACAGTTACTTTTTTTAAACGAGAGTTTGTTTTCTAACGAGAGACAAAAAATGGAGGAGGACTAGGAGGTTGTGTAATACCATAGGAAACCTAATAAACTCGACTATCCTACCCTGATTGCACGCACAATATATGCCCGACTGCAAATCGTTCACCTAAATAAAATTTATGATACATTTACGACACTCGGTGATACATTTACTATAAATCTTGTAAATATGAAACATAAGTTTGTAAGCAATATATACATCACGTTGTGACAAAATATACTTAATTCCCCACTAAAAAAAAATAAAAAATGACCAAGGCTGCACTATCATGTCTCGAGTGCTCGCATCGTTTACTACTCAAAAGGAACCGTATGTTGATGAAATTTGGTAGAGACCTTCATCGCTCTCCTAAAAACTTCCCATAAGAACACTTTTATAAAATTCACTCAGGTAATCTGCTCAGCACTTCATGGTCATGCTCGCGCGCAAGATGACAGTTCGTCATCACCCTAACATCTCACTGCCCAAACAGACTCCGAATGATCCCAAACTTGGTGGAGAGTTGCCTCACATATCAGAGAACCTCCTATAGAAAATTGTTGGTGATACCAACTTTTTAAGTGTCTCTGCTCGAGGGACAACACTAGCACCACTAACATCTCACACGATAAATTTATAAAAGAATTCTTACAGTCGTTTAATACTTAATATACAAGATATAAAACCACCATCAATCTCAACCCGCCAAACAAGCATACTCTAAAAATTCAGAAAAGAAAATTGAACGCCTCATCCTTCAACCCAACCAGCCGAGTCTCTTGCCCAAAACTATGAACAACAAACTCAACACTCAAGACCACCGAGATCCAAACACATGGCCATTTCAAAATCCCAGCAGCCACGACATAAAAGAGGGAGAGCGAGAGAGAGAGAGAGAGAGAGATGAAAATTTGACCATCTCAAGCACAAATACTCACTGTCGTCAGTGACGATTTTGGCACCTGTTTGAAAAATATAAATCGAGGATATTGTAAATTGCAACACAAATAGTTAAATTGTAATTGCAAATTCGAAATTGGCCTAGTGCATTATTGTAGATCGAATGTCTAAATTTGACAATTTGTAAATTTTGACCTCCTATCTACGTTGATCGTAACATTAAATTGTAAACCCTTTACTAGATTAGAAAGAGTGAATCGAGACGATTTAGGTGATATAATATTTTTAAGTTTTATTGCCGGATGACGGTAGCCGCCGTTGAAGGAGTGACCAACGGTGCATGAGTGTGAGAGAGAGAGAAGCAGAGGGGAGGGGAGGCTTGCGAATTTTGATTTTGCCTCTTTTATAGTTAGAGTTAGGGTCGGGTGGACGGGTCGGGCAGCGGGTGGATTAGATAAATGAGCATGGTAAAACTGATCTTATACTATGAGATCGATATCACCCAAGTATTTGCCAGTTCTTATTTATTTTCTTGTACTTCTAATGAGTATCAAATTATTAAAAAAAAAGAAAAAGGAAAAAGAAAAAAGGATATCAAAATATTAACGCTAAATGGGCTAAAAGAAAGCCAGAGGCCTGTTTGGACTAACATTCATTGGAATTCTTAATTCTGATATTCAGAATCTTAGGGTATTCACAATTATTGTGAATAGTAAGAATTCTTGTTTGTTATTGGACTCATAATCATTTACTTTTTAATGTACAGGTCAAATCATGTCTGAAAAGTGGATGCTAATTTTTCATATATTGTATTTGATGTTAAATCATATTTAAAAAGTAGGTGGTAGTGCATTATTATATTGTATTAGTAATATTTAATTATTTAATCGTAAGATATTATTGTTTGAATATTTAATTTTGAGTGTTAGAATAAATAAATATTCGTTATTTCAAATTTCGAATCCGATATTTCGAATTCTAGCCCAAACAGGCCGGAGATTATCGTATGACTAAACCTGACCCAATTTTAAGCCCATCTCTGGCCTTTTATCTCATTTCCTAGTACAATTTACAAGCTGGCACTATCCAGAAAAAAAGGATAAAAATCAACTTGCATATATAATATCGAGCTCCTTCGCCATCTCCACTAGTACTGCTCTCTCCACTCTTCTCTGTCTTTCCATCAGCCGCCATCTTTTCAACGCCCGGTAGTTAATCTCTCTTTCTCTTTCTCTCATTTTATTTTTCGCTTAAATAATCAGTTAAATACTCATTACCAATTTTCCGCTAATCGTTAAATGCCATTTTCCCCTCAATTCGATTTAATGTGACTGTGCGTGTATACACTTGCGAATTGTTTTGCTTGGAGATTAAGATAGATGTAATTAAGCTTGCTGTATTGAATTTGGATGTAGCTATCGAAGCTGTTTTTGGCTAGTGAAAAAGAGGCAATGGCGACTTCAAGTGGTGATGGAAAAGCTTTGCGTAAAAAGCTGAATAAAGTAGTGCTAGCATATAGTGGTGGGTTAGATACATCTGTAATTGTACCTTGGCTTAGGTATGTGTTAATTGTTCCTTTTCTGTGATCCAATAAATGAGTCATCATTCTTTGTTTTATCTTCTTCATAAATGAATAAGTCTTGGTCATATTTCATTTCCTATCCTTCAAATGCGTTAGTGATTGTGCTTCTTCTACTGTTGCTATGGTTGTTGGACAAAGAAGATCTAATTTTTGTTCTTGCAATGCTGGTGTTTGTTACATCACGGGATTGTTTTTTTGCTTTATATGTTACATGTTATTCTATTCAAGTTGTTGCATTCAAGTATTAGGCATTGAAATATTCTGAAATATTTTGGATTTGTAAGAAAACTCATCCCTAAACTCTAAATCAAATGATTAAGGAAAGAACTTGTGTCAGACAACCTACATTCCGTCAAGCGGAGCTCGAATTTTAGTTGTTGTTTTTTGTCTTTCTTTTCCCCCAGTTTCTTAGTTCTTTTAGTTTTTTCTTAGTTAGTGTTTTTTGTTTGTTTAGTTTTTCAGTTTTTACTGAGGTTTTAGTTATTTTTAGTTATTTTAGAGTTTTCTATTTTTTGTTATTTTATTTATTTATTTTAAGATTTAGTTTTTGGGGGACCTGTAACCAACCGGCAGAAGTGTGCAAATTTTAGCCCGTTCTCGGGAAAGTCAACACTATGGTTGCTTTGTTTGGTTGAATGCTCATAAATTATAATATATTATATTCTTGGTTCTTGATGATCAACCCTTATGAAACTATCTATCGATACTTCAACTTTTAAGAAGTTTTAGATTGTATATCCAAGATTAGAATGACTAAGGAAACATAATTTCCTGTCATTGATATTGCATGTGTACATTGCATAATTTAGTGCCACAGAACATTGTTTCAGAGATTATTATTATTATTTTTTTAAATCTTGGTTTCATGTTTTACAGGGAGAACTATGGCTGTGAGGTTGTTTGCTTCACTGGAGATGTTGGTCAGGTGTGTAAAACTTTATCCAAATAAGTGCATCAATTCATATAAAACCTTATCCCCCACCCCCACCCCCCACCCCTTTGATAAAATCTGATACTCTTTAGGGGGTTCAAGAACTGGAAGGCTTGGAGCAAAAGGCCAAGGCTAGTGGAGCTTGTCAACTTGTGGTGAAGGATCTAAAGGAGGAATTTGTGAGGGATTTTATATTTCCATGCTTGCGAGCTGGCGCTATCTACGAGAGAAAGTACTTGCTCGGGACATCAATGGCCCGTCCAGTTATTGCGAAGGTACGGTGTTAAAGATCAAAAAGAAAGAACAATCTCTATTCCATTTCATTGACTTCTAAACTTTACTAGAAATTAATTTATTTGTTCAGAAAAATAAATTCCTAATTCTGTATCAGATGAGGGTTTATCCATGAGTTAAGAAAATGCTCTTGTTTCCAGCTTGTACTTATTTTACTTTTATTTCAGAGTCCGGTGGATTTTTGGTCACTTGACAAAAAAAAAGAAGCCATTTTCTGAAAAATCAAGGGAATGTATGGAATTCTTTTCAAGTCCAAATTTCAGTTATCAGGGTTGGAAAGGAATTTTGAGAATTTATTGGTTTTCGTGTGAAAATTGGGTTTTATTTTGGATGAGTATTTCTGAAATAGGTTTATAGGTATATAATATTTGAAAGTTGTTAGTGGGGATTCCACTTTCAATATTTTAATTTGAATATATAATATAATATTAATAAGATTGTAGATGGTGAGTCCTATCAGATAGTTATAATTTAAAAATAATAATACTTTTAGTAGATTTTGATGGTAGTGGTGGGGCCCACATCCTAAAAGACGAGATGTGATTGATAGTTTTGGGATGTTTTGATGTGAAGAATGAAAATAGAAAAAAATTATAAACAAGCATAATTTTATTTTGCGGAATAATTGGAAATTGGAAAAGGTAAAATGGAAATGATTCCATACATGGCCGTATTTTTCCAAAAAATGGCCAAAGAACATTTATTGATAGAATGAATGGCTAAAAAGACCCATGAACACTTTAAGAAATGTGATCGATAATATCTATACATACACAGGTTACTTTTTTTAGTCTTGGTCTATGAGTTATGTATTTGCAATGCATTAAAAAACTCAGGCAATGGTCGATGTTGCCAAAGAGGTTGGAGCAGATGCAGTTTCTCATGGATGCACAGGGAAAGGAAATGATCAGGCATGCTTCCGAATATGTTCCGATTCTCCTTTTTCTCAGCACTTTTGGGTGTTTGCTTAACCTTCTTCTTTTTTCACAGGTCCGTTTTGAGCTCACTTTCTTTGCTCTGAATCCTGAACTCAGTGTGGTTGCTCCTTGGAGGGAATGGGAAATAACAGGACGAGAAGATGCAATCGAGTATGCTGTAAAGCATAATGTGCCTGTTCCTGTGACTAAGAAATCCATCTATAGGCAGAGATAGGAATCTGTGGCATCTCAGTCATGAGGTAATTAGTTATATCTATTATGTATTTCCCGTTTCCCGACGCTCAATAAGGAATATTTTTCTCTCTCCAAAATAGAGTTATTTGATTTGGTATAAATAGAGTTCTTCATATGGGATTGAACTGAGCAGTTTTTTTTTTTTTTTTTTTTTTTTTAATTTTCTGTTTTCTTATTTTCACTTTGAGCTCAAACTACTTGTGGTGTATGTATTTTTTGTGATTACCATTACTATCTATAGTAATTTACAATATATACCATGGATATTTATATTCAAATGTTGACGGGCCCTTCTTGTAATATTGATGTTGAAGGGGGATATCTTGGAGGACCCTGCCATTGAGCCAAATGAGGACATGTACATGATGACCGTTGACCCTAAAGAGGCACCCGATCAGCCGGAGTAAATTGCTATTCCTTTTTTAACTCCCATTTTGATTGCTTTTATATTTCATTTATAAACTCTAACTAAAACTTGTGTAAGACTCCGTCAGTCTAACCCAAATTTTAAGTTTCAGCTTTTAGTTTTTAGTTTTTTTTTCAATTCTTATATACTTGTTTTTCTGATTTTTTTTTCAGTTTTTAGGGTTTTTTTTTTTTTAGTGTTTTTTGGAGTTTTCTATTTTTACCCTTTTTTTATTAACTCCTATTTTGATTGCTTTTACATTCCATGTACATATTTTGACAAAAACTCGTGTCAGACTTCATCAGACCGAGCCCAAGTCTTAGTTTTTCATTTTTTGTTTTTAGGATTTTTATTCCATTTTTTTTATACTCTTAGTTTTTTTGATGTTTTTTCAGTTTTTAGGGTTTTTAGATTTTTTCTTAGTTTTTCAGATTACAGGGTTCTTTTTTTTTAATTTTAGAGTTTTCCATTTTTTGGCATTTTTTTTAATTTTAAGATTTAGTTTTACGGGACTTTCTGACGGCCCGTCACACCGTCTGATAGGAGTGTGCCTCTTAAAATTTGTATTTGATGGAATATACTTATATGCTTATATCACCACATCACGCAGGTACGTGAAAATCGGTATATTCCAAGGCCTCCCCATTTCCATAAACGGAAACGAACTCTCTCCCGCGTCCCTTCTCTCGGAGCTCAACGATATTGGCGGGAAACACGGGATCGGCCGTGTAGATATGGTTGAAAACCGTCTCGTCGGGATGAAAAGCCGTGGGGTCTACGAAACTCCAGGTGGGACCATCCTCTTCGCCGCAGCGCGCGAGCTCGAGTCCCTAACGCTCGATCGCGAGACCATCCAAGTCAAAGATTCTCTGGCGCTCAAGTACGCCGAGTTAGTGTACGCCGGCAGGTGGTTCGATCCGCTTCGTGAGTCGATGGATGCGTTCATGAAGGAGATTACGAAGACTACAACTGGATCGGTGACTCTTAAACTCTATAAAGGATCCGTGAGTGTTGTTGGCAGGGAAAGTCCAAATAGTCTATATAGGCAGGATATATCGTCGTTCGAGAGCGGGCAGATATACGATCAAGCAGATGCGGCTGGGTTTATCCGGCTCTATGGATTGCCGATGAGGGTTCGAGCTATGCATGAGAAAGGCCTATAAAATGTTAGTGATTCTCTCTTTATTCAACTATATATGTTGATTTCCACCTTTGTCCCATTTGTACTACTCTTAGAAACTAGAATGTAGTATGTGCACTTTGACTACTTATTTGAACTTTTCATGATCTATTGAACTTTGCTTCATGTGCTTGCAATTGTTATACTAGGGGTGGGAAGATACCGGGTTTTTGGGTATATCGCACATATCGTACTGAATAATATCGAAAATTCTGTAATATTTGGTATTAAAAACTTCGTACTGGATGTACTGATATTGAATGTTTTGGTACTTTAGCGGTATGTGATTTACGAACATTCGGTATCTGTGTGTACCGAAAAACACAAACAATCCCTTTTTAGGCCCAGGTTTTTTTTTTTTTTGGTGTGAGATTATTTGGCCCCAGATCTTGAAATTCAGAAACTTTACAAAAAAAATAAAATCGGTAATTTTAACATAATATAACAATATCAGACCAGAATTTTGGTATGCCCTTTTTCATACCGTAAATTTTCAATATACCGGAAAGTTTGGTAAGCATGTATGATACAAAATTATAATATACCATACCGTCCCTAGGGCTGCAAACGAGTCAAGCGGCTCACGAGCAGCTCGAGTCACAACTCGACTCGAGCTCGGTCAAACTCGAGCTCGAGTAGCTCGAGCTCACAAACGAGTCGAGCTCGAGCACGTCACTAATAAGCTCGTGAGCTCGACGAACTACTCGATTATGTGTGAAATTACTAAAATACCCCTATTTAAATAGTATTAATTACAAAAATATCGTAATTTTATATTATAGGTAATGGTGACCATAATATCATTTTGTTTAAAATAATAACGTGCATAAATTTAGTAGATAGATGCCATCGACTACACATGATCATCTTGCAGCAACTTGTGAGCAATGACATAACATGCATAAGCGTCGGTACAAGCTTGCTCAACTAGCTCCTGATCGAGAACAACCGATTCCCAGTCACCCTTGTAATCATCACTCTTCTTTCTCATGGATAACCCGACAACACCATATGCAAGAGCTTTCATACTAGGCCTCCCTTTATAGCTCACTGGAAACCATCGTTTCGCTAAAAAATGCAAGTCAACTTTGTGGCTGACTTTGAGCGCGTAGTCTTTGAGTAGTTTCAATGAGTTGGCCTGGATCTCAACGCCGACAAAGGTAGTTTGAGAGTCATTGAGGAAATCGATGATGGAGTGAGGAGTATAGTCCATGTGCTGAAGTTGAAGCACGAGACATTTAGTGTCAACACATAGCTGCAAAATTGCGACTTTGTTGCTCATTGAGTTGATTGGATGACGAACGTATTTACAGCCCATTCCGACAATTCTGCAATTTTTCCCACGTCGCTTCGATGATTTGGCGATGTTTTGCAGCCAATATTGAGCCACAGAGGCTTTATTTGTGACGGTTGTTTCGATGATTTTGTCATTGAATTCGACCAAATGAATTGTTTCTGCCATTATCCTTTTCCTTTTTTCTAGTGTTGTTTTTTCACAAATGAAAATGGCTGATTAATATTTAAGGATCCATGTCTCAGTTTGTTTGTCTTTCTGTCTTCTCTTGTGGCTCTGTATATTCTCTTGTACATCAGTAAATTATGTTTTGTTTAATGTACTGAAAGCTGTGACTCTTAGAATTTTGGGCACCTTTTTGTGGGAATGCATCAACTGTAAATATTATATTCCACAAAAAGATAACGCTAATTTCAATTGAATGGTATAAAAAATACTCTTACTAGTGAATTTGTGATGGTGATATACAGACCAATTTTACTAGATTTATTTGAAGGGTACATTTTTTTCACTAGTTATGCAATTCACCCTTAATGGTGTTAGCTCTTGGGACAAATTCAATTGTTCAACCAACACAAGAATAAGATATATATAAAAAATAAAATAAAAAAGCAAATTTGTTCTGCATACCCAATTATTAATTTGTTGCTAGGCCACGAGTTTTTTTTTTTAACAAAATACATGAGAAGATGAACAAAGGTTAAAAAGCTCGAATCCCTTCTTGGTATTAAAAAAAAAAAGTAGTGTACGTATTTATTTCAAGGTACAGATTTTCACTCATCTCCATCCATTTTTCTAAGATTTTCAATGGCTGTGAAGACAACCTACGCCTGGAAAATCAAAACCGCTCAAAATTGAAAGACACACAAACGTAAAGAAGAAAAAAAAAATAAAAAAATAAAAAGGAAAAAAGAAAATATACAGAAGATCACTTCTACCATTTTGTCTTTTTTCCTTTTCTTTTCCACCAAATATTTGTGTCGTGCCACAGATCCTTGGGATCTATCCATGGAGACCAAGTAATGGTCAACCTTTCAAATCCGTAAAAGAGCAGAAATCCAAACATAATTTATTTCCAAAAGAAGAATCATTTCCAGGCGTACAGGGAATTCATTAGCCATACATAGTCCATATATAATATATTTTCCTGTATGCCAGATTTTCTGTTTCTTCATGTAGCCATGATAACCAACAATCACCCCATTTTGATCCCAATTAGTCTTATCATCCTACTCCTAAATCCAATCCATGCTGCACCATTGGTCTTAAGTTGCGGCGGCTCTCCAAACAGTGTACAAGACCCCGATGGCCGGACGTGGGACCCGGATGCCAAATATCTAGCCGTTGCCGCAAATTCAACCGCGGTCAAGGCCGAAGCCCAAGACCCTTCCTTACCTTCCGATATCCCTTACATGAACGCCCGCGTCTTCCAATCCGAAACCACTTACCAATTCCCCCTCCAAAACTCAACCTCTCGTACTTTGTTACGCCTCCATTTCTACCCGTCCTCGTCCTATCCGAACCTCAACATCTCCACTTCGTATTTCTCGGTCGTCGCCGGGGTAGGCGTCACGCTACTAAATAATTTCAGCGCCTTTTTAGCCGCCGAAGCTCTTTCCCAAGCCTACTTCATCAAAGAATACTACCTCCCCCCGTCCGAGTTCCCCACCCTAAACGTCACTTTCAAGCCGGCCGATCAATCCTTCGCCTTCGTCAACGGCATCGAGGTAATATCCACGCCGCCCCTATTCGACGAGGACCCGACACTGGCCGGGTCCACGTCGGGTAACGATTTCGACACGGCGGTCAAGATACCGATAGAGAAGAGCAGCATGGAGGCGATGTACCGACTAAACGTCGGCGGTCAGTACATCGCCCCCTCGAACGATTCGGGCGGGCTCATGCGGAGCTGGTACGACGATAGCCTCTATATCTACGGGGCGGGCAGTGGGGTCGAATGGCGAGCCAACACGACGATCGGTTATAAAAGTTTGCCGGATTACATGGCGCCGTTAGACGTGTACACGACCTACCGGTCGATGGGTGCTTTCATCGACATCAACAAGAACTCCAACCTGACGTGGATCTTCCAGGTGGACCCTGGCTTCATGTACCTCCTTCGGTTCCATTGGTGCGACGCCGAGATGACCAAGCCGAACCAGAGGGTCTTCGACGTGTTCGTCAACAACAAGACTGCGGTGAGTGAGGTTGACTTGTACGCGTGGACCCAATCAACGGCCACGCCTACCAAACGGGATTACGTCGTCCGGATGACCAATGGGACTGATCTGTGGGTGGCGCTTCATCCTACGGACAAGACGAAGGCCGAGTTTGCCGACGTGCTTCTCAACGGGTTGGAAATATTCAAGCTGAGTGACAACGCAAAGTCAAACCTGGCGGGCCCAAACCCGACCCTCTCGGATATGATGAAGAAATATCAAGAGGCTCACATGGCGCCCAAGGCTTTTGGGAGCCCGGGCGGCGATCCTAACGGCACTAGCTTCACGGGCCTCATCACCGGCGCAGCCGGTGGGGCCGCCGTGATTGGGGTGGCGGCCGCCATATTCCTCTTCACCTACTCGAGGCAACGACGGAACCCAAAAGGCGGCGACGCGTTGTCCACCTGGCTCCCGATTTCTTGGAACTCTAGCTCCAACTCCTCCGCGACCCAGAGCACGCAGGGTGGCAGCGGCACCTCCATCTCGTCGGACGCGGCTTGCAACTGCCGCTACTTCAACCTGGCGGAGATAAAGACCGCCACCAAGAATTTCGACGAGTCGAACGTCATCGGGGTCGGCGGCTTCGGGAAAGTCTACAAGGGAGTCATCGACGGCAACACGAAGGTGGCGGTCAAGAGATCGAACCCTTCTTCCGAGCAGGGCGTGAACGAGTTCCAAACCGAGATCGAGATGCTCTCGCGGCTCAGGCACAGGCATTTGGTCTCGTTGATCGGGTTTTGCGAGGACAACGGGGAGATGATATTGGTGTACGATTACATGGGGAACGGGACGCTGAGAGAGCATCTCTACAAGGGCAACAAGGTCATCCTCTCTTGGAAGCAGAGGCTCGAGATTTGCATCGGGGCGGCCCGCGGGCTCCACTATCTCCACACGGGCGCCAAGTACACCATCATCCACAGGGACGTCAAGACCACGAATATACTCGTGGACGATAAATGGGTCGCTAAGGTCTCGGATTTCGGGCTGTCGAAAACGGGGCCCAACATGAACAAAGGCCACGTCAGCACGGTCGTCAAGGGGAGCTTCGGGTACTTGGACCCCGAGTACTTTAGGAGGCAACAGTTAACCGAGAAATCGGATGTTTACTCGTTCGGGGTGGTGCTCTTTGAGGTGCTATGCACTAGGCCCGCTCTGAACCCGAGCCTCCCGAAAGAGCAAGTAAGTTTGGCCGATTGGGCAATGCGGTGCGCGAGGAACAATACGATGGACGAGATTATTGACCCTCAGCTCAAGGGGAAAGTTAGCGCCGAGTGTTTGAAGAAATTTACGGACACGGCTGAGAAATGTTTGGCGGATCACGGGGTGGATCGGCCGTCGATGGGCGATGTGCTTTGGAACTTGGAATTTGCGCTTCAGCTACATGAGAACCCGGAGGATAAACGGAGCGGGTCGGGCAAGACGGGCAGCGTGGATCTTGAAAGCATTGACCAGGAAAAGATTGACCATAGTAGCCTCATCGCCATGCACCGGAGCACATTGAGCCTTACGGATGATGATCATGACATTACTAATGATAATCATAATACTAATGATGCGAAAGAGGAGGATGATGCGGATGATATTTTTTCACAGATTGTCAACCCCAAGGGCCGATGAATTTAATTAAAGATCATAACTATTTGCTATGTAATCATCAACCCAAACAACTTCTTATGCTATGTAATTAAACATCCCTTTCAGATTTTCCACCAACATATATTAATATAACTTGAATTTTAGCATACTTATGTATAGCCAGTTTTTCTGGAAGTTATTTTATTTCATCATAATTAATTAATGTAAAAGAAAAGGAATAGTTTTGCGTTTTCTCATTTTTGTTTCTTGATATTTTCAATTGATGTCCTGAAATTTGACATGTAGTTACATTTGTGACTAAATAGGAATTGACCAATGCCTAACTTCACCCAAAAAAGTTAAAATAGGGGAGTTTTGGGGTCATTTAAGTATTAATCCACATTTGTAATACTAGGCGAAAAATGTTACTTCTTCCGTTTTAAAATAAGTGTCGTTTTAGAGATTCAACTTTATTACAAATTAAGTGTCGTTTTAGAAATTCTTGCCACTTTATTCCAGTTTTATCCCCGCTTATTTTAAAAAATATAAATAAGTTTATGGTAATAGAATAACTAAAGGGAAAGAATGGAAGTAATTAAATGAGAAAATCATTAATTGATTGATGATGTATTAGTCAAATATTATATTTTTTAATTTTGAACAAAAACTTTAAAACGTCACTTATTAAGAAACGGAGGGAGTATATTTTACAATCCGGATTGTGAAAATATTCGTGGTTTGGGAAAAGTTGTTGATTTAGGTGGGAGCAAAGTTATTATTATTATTATTATTATCTGAATTCGCTGCAGAATTTAATTATTAAAAAAAAAAAGAAAATATATGAAATGTAAATTGAAACTCATACAAAAATTAATTTTTTTTAATCATAATTCGCAGATTGAATCTGCGATCCTCGAATTTAATTAAAAAAAAAAAAAGGGAACACACACCAGCAGCTTGTTCTGGAACTTCCAGTTCCAATCAAAGCGATTCACTACGGTGCTGAGCTCCTCTTGCGTGCGATTATCGATTTCATTAAATAAAATAAATATTGGAATCGCACAATGAGTATGCGATTTTCAATTTTTTTTTTAGAATATAAATAAATTGATTTGCGCATATATATGGAGTAGTAGAATATTATAAGCATCAAAATTCAATAATTTAACTACATATGCATGGATATTTATTTCAAATATAATATAAAAATGGAGGTATTATCAATTTAAATATAAAATGTTTAAGCTAAAATTAGATCAAATATACAAACAGCAAGAACAAGTACCCACATAGGAAAAACGTGCAAAACAACTTATAAAAAGCGCTTAATTATTTTATTCATTTTTTAGATTTGGATTTACCTTATAATCATCTTTATACAAGTGTGGATATCCTCTCTATCTATTTCTCTCTCTAGAAATCCCACTTTTTCTCTTTTATCCGAGATACTTATTTATAGGTTTTCCCTATATCCCATATAGGATATGTGTCACCACTTTATTGGTCACCGTTACTTTATGCAAAAGTTAACTAAAATTCTAAAACTAATTACGCATTTTTTGTCGCCTTACGGACCAGGGGCGGAGCCACCTCAAGGGCTGAAGTGGGCTCTAGCCCAGTACAATCAAAATCTTTTCTTGTAAATCTTTTTTTCAACCCATTATTACTTCAACCCATTAGTAAGTCTTTGTCCATTCAACTCACAATTAATAAGTTTTTGGCCATTCAACTCACAAAAACGTGAAAAGAAATAAAAGAAAGAAATCTGTTGCACCTCTGCGTAGGGAAAATTTTGGTTTCAAAATTATATTTGCAAAACTGACGCTCAGAGGCCAGATCAAGCAAATAATTTTTCAGTGAGACTCGTAAGGTGGCTTTGAAGGTAATTTTTCTCATATTTCTAACCCCCCTTTGTCTCTTGTTAGAAATTAGGGTTAGAAATTTTGGGATTTCTTCAATTGAATTTGATGGTTATTTTTATTTGGTCACTGTTTTTTTTTAATGTATAAATGGAATTGTAGTTCACATTTCACATTATCAACAATTGTAATTTTCTTTTTTAAATCTTGAATTCCTAATCTGCTATAGCAATATAATTACACCAGATTTTTTATTTTTTTTAATAAAATATCAAACTTTGTGTTCATTATTTTTATTTGATTTCATGTATGAATAATAACTCTTATTTATTGAATTTCATTTGCTATTAGTTTCATGATTGCTTTATTATTATTATTATTATTATTATTATTATTATTATTATTATTATTATTATTATTATTATTTGGTTTTGTTGTTTCTGCACAATTAGAGTTTAATATTTCTAACACCATGAAGGCTGGAAATCATATAAAGAAAAAAAATGAAATGAAAAATATTTAAAAAGCAAGCTTGAATGAAATCTTATAATTTAGTGAACCTAATTTTGTTGTTTCATTTATTCATTGAAGTATACATTTTTGCTAAATT
The DNA here is from genome assembly GCA_014905375.1 of Phtheirospermum japonicum. Classification (NCBI taxonomy): domain Eukaryota; kingdom Viridiplantae; phylum Streptophyta; class Magnoliopsida; order Lamiales; family Orobanchaceae; genus Phtheirospermum; species Phtheirospermum japonicum. Next base: position 2,342,403 of record BMAC01000020.1, read on the forward strand.
ATTAAGTTAATGAGTATCTTTTCAATAACTAGGTTGATTTTTCTAATGGAAGATCAAAGAGGCAAGAGGATACTATAACTTATTTTTTTTCCCACAAGCTAATACATCTACCACAGAGGAGCATTTTATATATAATTCCGAGATCTCAAGCCATGATGAGCCTGATGACCAACATGTAGCCAAACATCGAAGACTTGAAACTGATATTAGTGATTATGTTCAACTGGATCCAGCGATGTGTACTCCCATATGGCAATGTCCTGTAAAAGAAAGAGGCGCAATCAGGCGAGCTTATATCTTAAGGAAGGCATATCAACCTGATATGGAGTTTCCAAAAACCAGGATTGGAGACCAGAACCGAGCATTTTTTAAAGATTAGTATAAGCAATTTTCTTGGTTAGAGTACTCTCCTCATAAAGATGCGGCCTTTTGCTTCCCTTGTTTTATTTTCCAAGAAAAAAAAGGCTCGTTATCCTACATTTACAATTTATGGTTTTAGAGGTTGGAAGAGAGTGAACGATAAGAAAAATTGTCCTTTTTTGATTCATGTGGGATGTCCGACTTCACCACATAATAGTGTCGTGCAATCGATGGGACTTTTGATGAATCTAAGAGGTCACATCGATAAAGTGATAAATGCACAAACAATAGAAGAAGTGAAAAAGAATCGATTGAGGCTTACGACTACAATTGAAAGCATTCGTTGGCTTTGTTTGCAAGGATGTGCATTGAGAGGACACGATGAATCTTCACCTTCTAAAAATCAGGGTAATCTTATAGAGATGATAAAGCTTATGGGAAAAATAGATGTTAACATTAACAATGTTGTTTTAGAAAATGCACCCGGGAATGCGAAATATACTTCACCAGACATTCAAAAGGATATTTTGCATACTTTTGCCGAGAGGGTGAGAAACCAAATCCGTGCAGAGGTTGGGAGTGCAAAATTTTGTCTTTTGGTTGATGAATCTAAAGACATATCAGACAAAGAGCATATGGCTATCGTGTTGAGATTTGTTGATCGTGAAGGTTTCTTAAGAGAGCATTTCATTGATATTGTGCACGTTTCTGATACTATTACACTAACACTCAAGAAAGAAATATCTAATGTGTTAGGTCGATACAAGTTGCATATCAAAGATATCCAGGGTCAAGGATACGATGGAGCTAGCAATATGCGTGGCTCATGGAACGGTTTGCAGGCCCTTTTTCTAAGGGACTCTTCACAAGCATATTATGTACATTGTTTTGCACATAGACTTCAATTGGCATTGGTAGGAGCTGCCGAAAAGGAGAGTTCTATTTGGCTATTTTTTTCAAAGTTGAGTTCTATTTGTAATCTTATTAAGGCATCGCCAAAATGTCAAAATGAGTTACAATCTGCCCAAGCTATTGAAATTGCAAGTATAGTAGATACTGGAATCCGTGAAACATGTACTGGACTTAATCAAATTGGTACTTTGCAACGAGCTGGCAAAACACGTTGGAGTTCTCATTTTGAGTCGATTTGTAGTATGATAGATATGTATCACTCTGTTATTATCGTGCTTGAACTCATGGTTGATGAAACATCTTCTAACTCTGTACGTGGGGAAGCTACAGGTTCTTTGATTTCAATGAGATCATCTGATTTCATATTTATCTTATATTTTATGCATAAGATTATGGCTATCACAAATTTGCTTTGCCAAGCTTTGCAATAGAAGTATTTAGACATTTTAAATGCTATGGACTTTGTTTCAACTACAAAAACTTTGGTTCATACTTTGAGAGTCGAAGGGTTTGATGTTCTTCTAATGTGCGTACAATCAGTTTGTGAAAAAAATGGTATTGAGACATCAGATATGAATGCTTCTTATAGATCCACTAGAGGACGTTCTTGCCAACAAAAGAATTCTATTACAGTTGAGCACCATTACCGTTTTGATGTTTTTAATGCTACAATAGATTTTCAAATGGAAGATCTTGATAGCAGATTCAATGACGAGTCTATAGAACTTTTTAGACTCAGCTTTGCTTTGGAACCTCGAGATAACTTTAAGTTGTTTAATGGTGATGATATTTATAATCTTGCGGAGAAATTCTATCCTAGTGATTTTGGTGGACAAGAACTACATTATTTGAGAAGTCAGTTGGAGCATTATATGTTCGATATTATTTGTCATGAAAGATTTCAGAATATTTCTACAGTTTCTGAATTATGTCGACGATTAGTAGAGACGGAGAAGGCACAACATTATCATTTAATTGACAGGTTGATTCGTCTTGTTTTAACTCTTCCTGTTTCTACTGCAACAACCGAGCGATCATTCTCAGCTATGAAACTTCTTAAAACTCCTCTCCGAAATAAGATGGAAGAAGAGTTCTTAGCAGATTTTATGATCGTCTACAATAAAAGAGAGTTTGAAAAAAAGATCAACACTGATTCAATAATTGATGAATTTTATTCTATGAAAAATCGCAGATCACAACTTCAGTAGTTTATTTCTTGTTTGTGTCACCGACTAATATTCGTAATAAATATTAATATTTTATAAGTGTTTTTTGATTTTAAATTATTTTTTATTATATTTCAATTATTTTATATATATATATATATATATTTATAATCAGTCGATCCATCAGCCTAGTATAAATATTTTTCCTGGCTACGCCCTTACTTACGTTCGCTCTTATCTAGTGTCGATGCCAAGTTGCTCTAACCTCGTAGCCAGACGAGCTCAACCGAGTCATTTTTAGCCCTTTGCACATGGCTTCGGATGACGACGTGTGACGGGTTAGATGCTATCATACCCCGAGCACCTAGATAAGCTGATCTATCGAGCCGTGTGGTGTGCATGTCGGTCAGCCATAAGGTTCCTGGTCAGCCACTGCATGTTCTGATCAGCTAGTTCGCGCCATGCCTAAACGGTTCGTCCATGACGCGTACTCTGGTCGGCCTTTAAGTTCCTGGTCGACGGTTCACGCCACGCTTGACCATTCGTGCATGGCACGTGTTCTAGTCGGCTTTTAGGATCCTGACCGACCACAACGTGTCCTAGTCGATCGGTTCGCATCATGCCTGGTCGGTTCGTGCATGACGCATGTTTTGGTCGGCCTTTGAGTTCCTGATCGGCCGATTTGCGTCGTTCCTTGGTCAGTTCGTGCATGATGTGTGTGTTGGTCGGCTACCAGGCATCTAGTTGATAGACACGTGTTGGGTCAGCGGACTCATGTCATGGTGTACTGGCTTTTCAGTCGCGAACCCATGTGCCTCTCTAGACCTGGTCGGCCATACGCGCTCTGATCGACTGATGCGTAGTGTAGGAATAGTTACAATAATTTGAGCACAAAACTGGAAAAAGAAATCGAAAAATAGAAAACAAATAAAGTCGAGTCGAGTAAGCACTCTGTCCGCAAGACGAAATAGCCCCGGTAGTGCCCTTCGGTTTTGGCTATTCGTCTCCAAAGA
>BMAC01000020.1:2352464-2363539 GCA_014905375.1 Phtheirospermum japonicum
GCTCGGATCCGCTCGGCTCCGCCATCGGCTTCACCGAAGGCGGACTGGCGAACCCAAGTCCAAGAGCCCGCGTGAGCTTCGTTTACACAAAGTCCACACAACCCGCTGGGCCCACTTGATGTCCAATCATTAATAGTTAAACACTTTTAAACTCTCTTCCACATTGGATAACTATCAATGTGGGATAAACGATAAGGCTTAAAAGCACCTATCCAACTTCCAAACACCATTTCTCACTCACCAATAAATGGAATTGAGAAATTCAAAAGGCTATAATTATCTACACGACACGTAGAACGAGCCTATACAATTCGTTAACACGAATTATCGCTGTACCAATTAATTAGAATAAATCTAATTTACAAACTTTAATTAGAAAAATTCTAATTATTAACACGTAGTTGGCGGTGGGTGGTCTGTGCGACTGTGCCCTGTAACCCGAGTCGGCCCATCATACCAAGGTTGGATGGTTCCCATCATGATCGGTGATGGCTCGTGTTATTGTTTGTTTGCTTTCTGTTCGGCGTCTAATGGCTCAGCAGCCTAGGCATTAGGCTCGGCAGGTAAGAGGCACGACAGTCTAGGCATGTTGACCGGTCAGTAATGATGCAATGTCTCGGCAGCCTAGGCGCCAGAGGTGTTGCAGCCTAGGCGTGTTGACTGTTGAGTCATCATGTAGTGGCTTGACAGCCTAGGTGACAGGCACGACAGCCTAGGCGGCAGTCGCCATTGGCGACCAGTAGCTCAACCATTTAGGCGCGACGGTTTCAGCAGCTCATTGTAGTGTCTAGAACGTTTTTATCTTTGTCTCTTTTGGTTTAGATTTCTTGTTTGACTTATTTCTCATACCCGAACTCGACCATATGGTATTGTTATTCTTATGTGGTCTTCCAGGTCAGGCCGACCATCAATGTAAAATATTGAGGCAATGACACATTACCTGAAGATTATCTCCTCCATAGAATGATGAATTTATACTTTCCTCTGCACAAACACACCAGATGCACCCTCAAAATTTTCAATGTTATGTTTTAAAAGAGAGAAATTGATAAGTTTATTTTTATAATTTTTTTTGTGTGTTAATGTTAGTGAATATGAGTATGTATGAAGAAAAATAAATAATTTTAAAGATAAATTATATACACTAATACCTATGTATATATGTGAACATATAATTAGTTGATTAGACTCATGCATGAATTGTAACCTCTCTTTGTCATGCAATTAGTCTCTTTTTTACCGTGCGTATGTGTCTATTTTTTGTCAAATACCAACTCAGCAAATACTTCTCCGTGCGATAATCAATTTTTCAATTTATTATTTTTTAAAATTAGAAAAACCTTTTTAATGAAAGAAGACAAGGTATATGCTTCTCAAAAACCAAGAGCACATTCGGTATATTAAATGGCTCGCTTCAAAAGAAGGAACTCTTCTTCACACAATTCTCAGTCATATTCAATCTCAAAAGATTTTTTTTATCCAGTCCGTATTAATCAATAGAAAAGACAAATCCCTTATGATACACAAGACCTGACTCGGTTATGAACGACTATGAGCTGCCTTTTCCATCAATCCCCGACCGCTCAGTGCCGCTTTTGGTGCGAGTTGTAAGGAGAAGCTCATAAGATTAGAGCACGTGGATACGAACGACGGTGTTGGCAGTTCGTATCCCTCCTCGCCCACAACCGGGCAAAAAGCCATTTTGGTCAACTCTACATCACCTTTCTTTGGCTGAGCGGCATGTATTTCCACAGTGCTCGATTTTCCAATTCCAGTTTGTCAATTTATTTTTTTTTAAAATAAAAAAATTGCATACTCAGTATGCTATTCTAATATATTTTTTTATTATTTAATGAAGTCGCATAATCTATGTGGAATTTCATTGTTTATTATTATTATTATTTTTTTGTTAACTATTGAATTGATATCACACACTCGCATTTTCAGTGTTGATATCTATTTTTCAATGTTTTAAATAAAATCTTGGAATCACAAATATTATCAGCTTATTTTTTCTTTTAATCTTTTTTTTTATTTGGAATCATAAATTGAATAGCGATTCTACCTAAATTAACTTCTCCCAAACCACACACATTTTCAGAATTGTAAATATAATATCTAAGCATTTTTGCCGGAATATTATCGGACTGTTAAATGTTTGATTAAAAATAAGTGGATATAAATAATACATTTTAAATTGATATTTAGAAGGTTTTAGAAAGTCTTTTCTTCGCCCCGAAAAACTGAAAAAATCGAAAAAATAAAAATAAAACTCGACACGCCAGTCTCTCTTGCACTCACAGTCGCCGCCGTTGATAGGATAAGCCTGCAGCTAGCGCCTCCGTTGGCTCTCTTTGGAAATGGCGCATTCATGCGTCTCTTCTTCTTCTCTTAGATTCAATTCATCTTCACTCTCTCTTTCTTCCACAAACCCCTTATCTTCTTCTTCTTCTTCCTCCAAAAACCTCTCTCTACCCTCCAGGTACAGTTCATTAATGGATCAGCTTCCCAGTTTTTATTTATTTATTTATTGTAGATCCAATTAATGTTGAGTTTTACAGGAAATTGAAGAGTTCGAACCTCGGGAGCTGTTCGGCGAAGGCGATTTACGCTCCGTTAAACAGCTCGCGAAGTGGTATTTGGTCTATTAGGTAAGGTACTCATTTATGTACCTTCGTTTTTTAAAATATTTAGTTCACTATCTAATTTTTGAGTTTTTCTGGTGTTTTTAGGGAGGACTTGCAAGTTCCATCATCACCATATTTTCCTGCTTATGCGCAAGGAGCACAAGGTCCACCTCCGATGGTCCAAGAGCGCTTTATGAGTGTTATCAGCCAGCTTTTCCAATATGTGAGGCGCGCTCAAATTGATTTTTTTATTACTCTTATGTCCCTTATTATTTGTAACTCAATTTATTTTTAGAGGATAATACGATGTGGTGGAGCTGTTGATGACGACATGGCGAATATTATCGTTGCTCAGTTGCTCTATCTTGATGCTGTTGATCCTACTAAGGTATGTGCGTTTGTGTTTGCAACTTTCCTTTCCTAGTAAGTTTAATTAGTATGAATAATTCATGTTATAGTTAGATGAAATAAGAAGAAACCGGGCATTGTATTATGGGTTAGCTTATTCACACTCAATTGGTTTTATAACGGAGTTTTGTCCAGTGGAACCATTTTTGGATTATTTTCTTGAATATGGCTCTCCCGTTTGCAACTTTCCATTCTTAGTAAGTTAGATATGTATAACAAGTATGTTATAGTTAAATAGAAATAAGAAGAAACTGGACATTGTTGTTATATTGGTATCGTATTCACACTCAATTGGTTTCATAACCAAGTTATGTCCAATGGAACACTTTCCGACTTATTTTCTTGAATATGTATAAATATTTTACTGTTCAATTTGTCCTCTAATTGAACAGGATATCGTCATGTATGTGAACTCTCCAGGTGGATCGGTTACTGCTGGTAATAATAATTGGGTTTGGAGTTTCATAATTTCCGGTAGCAGAGTTTACAAATATCTTTTTTAATTTATTTACTTTCTTAGGTATGGCTGTATTTGATACTATGAGGCATATAAGGCCCGATGTTTCAACCGTATGCGTTGGGCTAGCTGCTAGGTGAGGACACTTTTCACACTCATTTGCATGTTATAATGATATTTGTGAATCAAATTGATTCTATATACTTATATGCGTGCAGCATGGGGGCTTTTCTACTGAGTGCTGGTACTAAAGGTAGTACGATATCGTTTATTTCAGTTATTAGTTTGAGGATTCGGTAATGTGTTTTTTATTTCTCAAATGGTTTTATATTATTTTCTTGCTGATGGTGACTGAAGGAAAAAGATATAGCCTTCCCAACTCAAGGATAATGATTCATCAGCCACTTGGTGGAGCACAAGGTGGCCAGACTGATATCGATATTCAGGTAATTGTATCTTTTTAAAAAATGTACTGCCTAAAACTGCAGTTTTTGGAATTTGATGAATAATTTTCAGGTTGAGTCGATCAATTAGGTTGTTGATGCTTCTGTTGATTTCTTAACGAACTTCAGGGTTGATACTAATTTGCATGATTTCTTGATAGGCTATTCTAACGTACTAGAATCTATCCAATCTTGAATCATGCTCATATAACTACTCTTCACTGGCGGAACTAAGGGGGGGCAACCCCATTTCTGTTCAAGCAGTGCAAAATATTCAAAAAACTAAAATAAAAAAGAATGGATATACATGATTTAAAAAAAAAAAAAAAAGAAAGGAAATCCCTCTGGCCTAGCCTGTCTCCATCCAAACAATGATTATATGTTTTTATTAGAGTCCCAAGGCCCACTCCATTTTGTCCTCATTGCTAGTCTTTGTACATTCTTATTTATCAGCTATGTGGTCGATATTGGAACTTATGCTAACCTGTAGTTTTCATCCTGCAAGACAATTTTGGCCTTCATAGTTTGTTTCTGGTTGCAGGAGAAAATAGAGGAAATTTTATCTTTTATTTCCGTTAGCTATAGAAACAATTTTTTTGTCAGACTTCTAAGCTCTAAATGCGATTAAAATGATACTTTGCAATTTACTCTCTTCTTTTAAGGGAAAAAGAGAGGAAGAAAAAAAAAACCGCTTCTCACTGTGTTCTTGATGACAGGCGAATGAAATGTTGCATCACAAGGCAAATTTAAATGGTTACTTAGCCTATCACACTGGTCAAAGCCTAGAGAAGATCAACGAAGACACTGATCGTGACTTTTTTATGAGTGCTAAAGAAGCCAAAGAATATGGGCTTATAGACGGTGTTATCTTGAATCCTCTTAAAGCCCTCCAGCCACTCGCTGCAGCAGAACAACAATAAAGCTCAGTGTTCAATCATGATATGTGGCTCAGGTTATATCAGCTAAAGCTTAGCTTAAATAGATAAATCTAGAAATTATAGAATCAGTGCCAAAATACTGTGACCTGTTAAGACATTTGCTGTTATTGTTCAGTTATATTCTGATGACCCTTTATTGTTCAGTTATATTCTGTTTTAAATAGCCGCTTTCATATTTTTTGTCATGATGTTTTGAGCTGGTTGATGCTGCCTTTTTTTCCTTTTTTTTTTAATGGAAAATTTTGGAATTGAGGGTGAATGTTTGAAATGATTTTACATGAAATGGGAATTTTAAGAACTTAATGGAATTATCACAAAAAAGGGTTTAATGAATTTGCTAAGTAGATAATAACCATGCATCCAACTTACGCATTTTTTTATATTCGCATTGACTAATGAACTGGTTTATCATCCGTTATTATTATAATCAAGGAATCTTATAGGTTGGGGTTCAACCTTTTTTTTTTTTGAAGTGGATTGTAAGGTTAGCGAGTCGACCCATAGATGTTAATTATTGTGGTTCAGCTCTCCAAAAGAGAGAGAGAGAGCTCACAAACCTTGATCATTTTCAAGAATAATTAAGTACATTATCTGTTGCACCACTTATAGTAATAGGAGGTTGCCATGCCAAGCACGGCGTACCAGCCAAAGCATATTTTTTATGTAAGAAAAAAAAGAATACTATAAAATAATTACAAATTGATGATATGAAAATGTTCTTCAACTTAAATTTAATAGTGGTCGCCACCATACACCATACTTGAAAGAAGACTTTTAAACAAACCAATCGGACAAGTTAAGGAGGTTGGTGCTGCGACCGTGTCCTATGTCAACCAGCAAACCAAGTCGTGGTCACAACTTTCTATTCCCTTTCTTGATTCATAATCCATACCCATGACATACATATAAGTATGTGTTTACATGTATCTTGCTAGTCTCAAACATCAACCAATGGGTATGGGTTTGAATTCATCAGATAGTATTAATCATCAACCAAATGGCAACAAACACAAGATTCAAGTGGCATTTCAAATCATCACAGCAACCCTCCTCAGTCTCCTCCTCCCCTCTCATTCCTCCTCCTCGCCCGCCTCTCCACCGCCCACTACCTCGTCTCCGTCTCCGATAACTACCCCTCGCCGACGTCACCCCCAACTTCATTTCTATGCTCAACTCTTCTATACACCAAAAACCCCACAATCCTCCACTTACTAGTCTCCCTCGTAAGCGTGTCCGACTCTATCCCACGCCCTAACCGGCAAAATCACAATCCTGTCTCGGACGCACCTTACCCCAGACCCTGTCTGTACGCCGCATGGGTTATTTTATGCGTTTTGCAAGTCTGCGTCGGGTTCGGGATCGAGGGGAGCATCGCGGCCGGGATCGACGGGTCGGGTTCGGGCAGGACAACAGTTTGTTGTGTAGGGTGATATTCTTCTTCGGGCTCCACGAGACGACGATGTTCTGGTGGGGGTGTGTGGTGAAGCCGGTGGTGGACGACACGGTGTTTGGGCGGCTTGAGGGGGGAGGCGTGGGGGGAGAGGGCGGCGGTAGGGGTGAGCTACGGGTGGCTGTGGTGGTGGCGGGTGAGGGAGGAGGTTGAGTCGCTGGTGGTGGTGCCGGAGGTGAAGAGGGAGCTGATGATGGGGATTGGGGTGGCGGATTTCATGGGGTGGTGGCTTTATTATCTGACGGTCACCATCGGGATGGTCAAGGTGGTCAAAGGGTTGGTTTGGGCGGCCGTGATTTTGACACGTAGGCGGAGGAGAGACGGAGGGGAGAGCCGGGTAAACGATGACAAGGTTTGAGTTGGACCGTGTCGGTTTATTGAACTATTATTCGATTTCGGACGTTGTAATTTACTATTCAAAAAAAAGAAAAAGTTGTTTTTCATCTTAAGGTGAGATGCATTGTTTTTTAAAGTTAAGACTCCATGTCAGTACATACATACATTGGAGAGTTATTTGCAGCCTATGTTCATAATTCTGAGGGACAAGTACCTCAATGATCAAGAAGATTAATCTAACGGAGACTCAAATTGCTTGTAGGAATAATTTGGAATGTTGTTGAGGTTTTTGACAAATTCCAAAGTAGGGGTTATATTATATTAAGTATTCGAACAATTTTTTAAGTAACCTTGTTTTAATATTTGTCTACTTCTCTTGTCCCCACTAATATATTTCATGCTTACTGAAATTGTCTAAGTTTGAATGATTTCAACAAGGCGTGTCTATTACTTGCTACTGTTGAAGTAATCGTTGGGCAATGGATGTAATTAAAGGAGATCTAGTGCAGTTAATTTCCAGTAAAATTTACTCGAAATAATATTATAACGAAGAGCTGAATATGGTAGAATAGATTTTTCCACTTATTGCAAATAAAGATTTTTCTTTGTACAAAGTGTTTCCTACTAATTACTTGTGTTTTTCGGGGTTGGAAAAATATCCTGAAGAAAACTCGTCTGCAAGCCAAAGAGGAATGAATAATTATGAATTTGTCAATTTATGACAAGAGATTGATTCATAAGTCCAACCAGTTTTGGAGTTGCCCGCTCAAAATGCTCATCTTCTTTCTTGTTCACATGACAAAATATAATTGATATTTATCAAAAAAAAAAACAGATTTTTTATTTGTTAGTTTCTATTTTTACCGAACTTGAACCAATATTCAACGAAAAATATCTGTTGCCTTTTTAATTTTTTCTAAAGCGAAGTGTCTTAAAACTTTTCATGATACGTTTGGGATCTTTTTAAAATATTTGTACTAGATGGAGCCAGGATTTGTATTTGAGGGCGGACTAAAATTAATCGAGTTATTGCCAAATATTTAAAAAATAAAATGAGACAAATATAAATATTAAACACTTTGATAATAATAGACTTGATTGATTAGAAATTTTAAATAAACAAAATATATTTTTTTAAATTTAATTATACCTGACACAAAATACCTCATATATTCGATGAGCTTACTTTCTATTATGAGAATCATTAATCTTCAAGGTAATTATACCCTTAAGTTTAAATCATTAATCTTCAAGGTAACTATAACCTTAAGTTTAAATATTTGAAAAAAAAAAAAAAAGAAAAGAAAACAGAAAATTTACTCTTTGTTGTAGGGAAGTTCTACGGTACCTTTTTATTCTCCATGTAATTTTAAGAGAAAATTGCTTTTTTGGTCCATTATCTTGTCCATTTTCCAATTTTAAACTAAGATATTGTCCAGTATCAAAACACATACACGAAGTTGGCAAAATAATCAAAAAAAGGTCCAAAATTATCATGTTCGGGCCGAATTGCTGACGTGGTAGGATTATTTATTTTCTTATCATTTTTTATTTATTATTAAATGTTAAATAGAGGAAAAAAGTAATTTTTGCCCTTAATAATCTTAAAATTACTATTTATCTTATAATTATTACAATTTCTCCATTTTTCTACAAAACCTTCTTCCCGTTTCTGTTTCTTCATTTCTTCTCCCTTCCTCGGTCGTCGCCGGCGGATGAACGTGTAGGCGGTGGTGAAGTCTTGGCGGTAGCGGTTCGAATTGAAGGTGGCTCCGGTTAGGGTAGCGGCAATTGGGGCTCCGACATCAAGGGGCCCTGGAAGCGGCGGCGCTAAATCCAGCCCCGGTGGTGATGGCATTCGGCGGCGGCGAGGTGGCCTTGACAAGCGGAGGCGACGGCTCAGGAGGCTGCTTCTTCTCCTCCTTCTCCGAAAATTGACGGTGGCGGCGGAAGCGACCGGCGAGGTGACCTCTCCGCCTTCTCCAAAAAAATTGACGGCGGCGACAGACTGTCGAAAGGTGGTGGCCTCGCGGACTAGTTCATCACGATGGACAACAACAAATCGGCGACAGCTTCAGACCAACTGGAATCGACGGCCCAATTCCCTCACCTCCTTTAACTCATCGACGGTGGCCAGTTGATAAGAATTCGGCAGCAGGGCGGCCTTCCACTACCAGGCGATAGATTGTTACGCGGTGGTCCGAGAGTGGCGATGGGGTCTTGTTTTGTTTTTGTTTTGGGATGGGTTTCGAATTTGGTGGCTATCGATTCTGACGACGGTCGGGTTTGGGTGGTGGGATTTAGTTGAGCTTCGGGATCGTGAGTTGATGGTTCTCGTTTTTGGATTCAGCCCAAATCTGCCGGATTTGACGGGGAAGAAAAGGGAGAAAGACGGACTCTGTGGGAAAAGGGAGAAATTGTAATAATTATAAGTTAAATAGTAATTTTAAGATTATTAAGAGCGAAAATGACTTTTTTTCCTCCATTTAACATTTAAAAATAAATGAAAAATGATAAGAAAATAAATAATCCTGCCACGTCAGCAATTCGGCCCGAACATGATAACTTTGAACCTTTTTTGATTATTTTGTCAATTTCGTGTATGTGTTTTGATACTGGACAATATTTTGGTCCAAAATTGAAAAGTGGACAACATAATGGACCAAAAAAGCAATTTTCCCTAATTCTAACTATTAGATCATTTCAGTTTTTATATAGTGGAATAGATCAATGGCTTTAAATACACTAGTATTATACTCGTGCGTTGCACGACAATTTTTTATTTTATTTTATCTAAAATAAAAATAATTATTTTAAATGTATTAAAATATTTAAATAAGTAATTGTATATATGTATACTTAAGTTATGTATATATGTGTTTGTGTGTGTGTATTTCGATAAGAACTCACACCAGAGATGGTTTTACCATAACCGCTCCCTATATATAAATCATCTAAATATTAATTAAAGATTGAATAGTATTCAAAATGATATAACCTTCATAAAAGGGTTTTTATTATACAAAATGTACTTTACAAATTATGAAAAATTTCCTTATACACAACATTTATAGTTTTGTTACTATGTTTATTCTCATCATCGTCGATCAATATTTTTAAACCCTTGCGAATGTTCACCCTTGATATAGCAACGTATAACTGACCATGATTAAAAACTGACTTTTTCAGGAAAAGTCCAACATGAGAGAGAGAGAGAGAGAGAGAGAGAGAGAGAGAGAGAGAGAGATTGTACTTGAATTTTGTTGATCATCATAGCATATGACACAATCAGAGGAATTTTTCATCATTGGGACTTAAAAGACAACCTCGGATTGGATGGTGTGACAGTCGTTCTAGGCATTAACAACAATTCACCTGCATTGCTTCCTTGATAAATATTAGACTTATACAGTATGATCGTCAAGTCAACAACCAATATTACACAACACAAGGGAATGATCGATATTTCTCAATAACATGAGTGGAATTCTAATAATATTCATTTGATTCGAAGTTTAAGTTTAGCTCATAGTTCGGGTCCATAACATTTAATGGTATTTAGAAACTCTGATGAGTAGACGTCCTACAATATGTCAATGTTGAATCGGATTTGTATGTATTATCAGACCTAAGATATACTTTACATTCTCCATCATTTTATGACATCATATATTTATTAATCAAATGACGACATCAACTGTGAGGAAAGAATAGCACGATCCTCCAAATAAGTGAAGCATTCAGTAGTTTTTCCAAATTGTGGATATGTGCTCGCCACAATTGACGGAACATGGTCAACATCATCTTTCAATAATAGATAATCTGGATTTCAATTTGAACGATACCATCATTTGGTCCTCCAACTATTACATCTCCTATACTATTTATCGAGTTGAAAATATTCTTTAACTTGACAATTGGGATCTGAATTGTGACTTTGCAGCACCACATTCTTGGTCTACTTCGAAACTATGTAATGAGTTCCATAAATGCGAAGATTTGATCACTATGTGAACTATGTCTGGTCTAGTGCCTTTTGGAACAACCGGTAAAATTTGATGAAAATTTTCACTAAGAATTATTATTTTATTACCAAATGGAAGCTGCGTATTATAATTGTTTTGCGATCTCATCACGTCTTTCAATGTTTTGTCCAAAGTTTCAAAATAATGTCTATGCATCATTGGAGTTTCGTCCCAAATAATGACATGCGCATCATTCATTAATTTTGCAAGTGGAGTACCAGTAATGATCAAAATCTTGGTGAATATTAAAAGTAACCCTAAATCTGGAATGTCCAGTTCTTCCTTTTGAAATAAGAAGAGAAGTTATGTCGTTAGATATTACATTAAGAACAATTTCACTATTAGATTTAACAGTTGTAGAAAGCATCATCTGTATCTATAGATGAGAAAT
>BMAC01000020.1:2364158-2432310 GCA_014905375.1 Phtheirospermum japonicum
AAATCATAATTAATTAAATAAGGTATATATCATAATTATGTTAAGAAAAATCCTACATAACTAAAAGAGGAAACTAATCCTAGGTGGCTTTTTAATTAAAAGAAGAAACCAGATCATAATTAATTAAATAAGGTATCTGTCATAATTATGTTAAAAAAAATTCCTACAAAATTAAAAAAAGAAAATAATCCTACGTGGCATTTTTTCTCTCTCCAGACCTCTCCTTTAATATATATATATATAGATGCGTATGGTAAAGTGAATGTACTGTAGAATTTTCCTTTGTTGTAATTAATTAATTGTTATAATTATATATTATATGAATGATCTTCCTACCCCTAAACCCTAATATTATACCTATAAAATGGACTCTAGTCCTCATAATAAAGTTGACTCTTGATCATTCTCTTATCTCTTTTCTCTAATTTCACAACACGTTAACAGCACGATTGTTCTACCAATTCCCCAAGCTATTGTTCCACTAATTCTCAAGCAATATTGTTCTACCACTTCCCCAAGCGATTGTTCTAATATAGTCCTCAAGGTACTATCAATCTTTTTTTATTCGTTGATTGTTTGTGTATGGAGATCTATTTAAATTAACCTATTAAGATTATGCCAATTTGTAAAATACTCGTTCATGAATCTTTATTGTGTTGAGTATATAACAAATATGCCAAGTAATTTCTTTCTATCTCACTTTATGATCAATTGGTCATGTGTAGTTTTAGTTTTATTATTATTCCAACTAGAGTTTTTGTTTTCGAAATCAATGATCTTACACACTATATTTTGACTCATATCGATTAGAGATTGTTTGATCATATATAATATTATATGGGTGTTTTGTGTCTCTTTTATTGTCTTTTGTACATCTTTGTTTAATTTGTAAGATCTATTATTTGATCAATATGTCTGATATGTTTTGATATATGCATATATTATGTGTACCACATCATAGTTGTGGATCTATATTTTTTTTTCTCTTCCTAGTGATTAAAAAAATCTTATAAATATTATTTTGGTTTCTACTGCCATCATAATTATTATTCGCGATTTTCCGAAGAAACATGAATTAACAATTACCAATAATCTAGAAGATTATTAAAACAATGATTTGTTGTGATTCCTAAAAAAACACAACCATCTCTAAATATTCTTATTGAATATTATGTATTCCTAAAGAATACTATGAGATCTATAATTGCTCTTGAAAAAGTAATTTTTAATATCTTTAATTTAAATATTATTATTATTATTATTTGGCTTGTTTTATTTTTCATATGTATTAAAAAAATGTTCAAGTTGTTTCTCCTGAAGTAGAACAACTAAGTATAATATTTCGAAAGAATATTCATATTTGTTCTTATTTAATGTGATAATTCAATATTCCTAAAGAATGTTGATATAAAAATGATTGATCAATCACATAAAACTAATGTAGTTCCTGCAGAGCTATTAGTGTCCGAAATGTTGATATAAAAATGATTGATCAATCACATAAAACTAATGTAGTTCCTGCAGAGCTATTAGTATCCGAAAATAATGAGATCTCGATTAATTATTTATGCTCTTATAAATTATTGGAGAGAAGAAATATCATCATGGATGATATATTCGCCTATAATATAGCTATTGAGATATCAAATCAGGATCCTGAACCACAGTTTGTTGGAGAATGTCAAAATAGAAATGACTGGCCAAAATGGAAAGAAGCTATACAGACTGAATTGAATTCCTTGGAAAAACGAAAATTGTTTGGACCTATAATCCAAACCCCAAAAAATATTATTCCCATTGGATATAAATGGGTATTTGTAAGAAAGAGAAACGAAAAGAATAAAATAATAAATTATAAAACCCGACTCATAGCACAAAGTTTCTCTCAAAGACCAGTAACCGATTACGAGGAAACATACTCTCCAGTAAAGGACACAATTACTTTTAAATATTTGATTAAAATCTATCTCTGTCACCAAGGCTTGATATGCGCCTTATGGATGTAGTTACTGCATATTTATATGGATCACTAGACATGACATATACCTGAAAATCCCCGAAGGATTTAAATTACCAGAAGCAAATAATTCATACCCCAAAAATATGTTTTCAACTAAACTACAATGATCGTTGTATGGGCTGAAACAATATGGACGAATGTGGTATCATAGACTTAGTGAATATTTACAGAAAGAAGGATATAAGAATGATGATATTTTTCCTTTCGTTTTCATAAAGAAAACAATTGGATTTGCAATTATAGCAGTTTATGTTGATGATTTGAATTTAATTGGCACTCCTGAAGAGCTCAATAAAACTGTTGAATACTTGAAAAATGAATTTGAGATGAAAGATTTGGGAAAAAACAAAATTTTGTCTAGGTTTGCAAATCAAGCATGTCCGTGGAGGATTATTCGTTCATCAATCATCATATACAGAAAAAGTATTAAAACCTTTATACATGGATAAAGCACACATCACCAATGGTCATTAGAAAACTAGAAGTAAATAAAGACCGTTTCGACCAATTGAAGATGGGGAAAAGATACTTGGTTCTGAAGTACCATATCTTAGTGCAATTGGTGCATTATCTTATCTTGCAATTGCACTAGACAAGACATAACTTTTTATAGCAAATCTCCTTGCAAGATATAGCTCTGTACCCATTTTAAGACATTGGAATAGTGTTAAGCACGTTCTACGTTATCTACAAGGCACCATCGACCTTGGATTATATTGTCTAGAAAATTTTGGAAATTCTTTAGTGGGATATGCAGATGCAGGTTATCTCTAAAATCCACATAAAGCCAAATCACAAACAGGTTATGTATTTACATGTGGATGAGCTGCTGTTTCTTGGAGATCTATGAAGCAAACTTTAAGAGCAACATCTGCAAATTATTTTAAACTCATTGCAATCCATGAAACTAGTCGAGAATGTATATGGTTATGAAGTATAACACATCACATCCAAGAATCATGCAGATTAGCTTCAACAAAGGATAAACCGAATGTCTTATATGAAGACAATGAAGCGTGCATCACACAACTCAAAAAAGGCTACATAAAAAGTGACAGGACAAAGCATATATCTCCAAAGTTCTTCTACACACATGATCTCCAAAAGAATGGCGATATCGATATCCAACAAATTCGCTTATATGGTAATTTGACGGACTTATTTACGAAAGCATTACCAACATCATCGTTTAAAAGATTGGTACACAAGATTGGCATGCATCGATTCAAAGATCTATATTCATGATTTTCAGGGGAAGTAGGGCTATAATCTTTTTTCTTCGACCAGGTTTTGTCCCATTGGGTTTTCCTAACAAGGTTTTAACGAGGCAGCATTTTTAAGGTCATTCAAGGGGAAGTGTTGTAGTTAATTAATTATTATAATTATATATTATATTAATGACCTTTCTAACCTAAAACCCTGATATTGTACCTGTAAAAGAGACTCTAGTTCTCGTAATAAAGTTGACTCTTGATCATTCTCTTCTCTCTTTTCTCTATTCACAACACTTAACTTTTTGTGTTTTTTTAGCTGAGCTTATCGTACAGAAAACGTTTCGAATTATATAGAATTGTATTGAATTGATCGAAACTAAACTGATTTTCAAGTGTTATATATATATATATATATATATATATATATATATATATATATATATATATATATAGTTTTAAAAAGAGTACTTCCATTTTTATAATCTAATCATTATACTTTTACCTGATTAGTTTAATATAATATTTAATAATAGTATAATCGAATATGTTCTTTATTATTTTAGTTTATATTTAGTTTATTTAGATTTGGTTTTAGTTTAATTTGAAGTTTTAATAATAGAAGGAGGAAAGGGAGGCAATTGCCAAATACCTCATAAGAAATAAAAATATCTTAGTCAAATACTTTAAGTGATTATACAAATTATAAAAAAGTTAAATCTAAATATGCAATTATAAGATCACCCCATTCAAATAATAGTGTTAATATAATAATAATATCAATAACCACCATCACTGTCACTATCACTACCCCACCTCGTTCTCACTGGTCGTCGGCCACAGAATGACCGTCAGCGACGGCGATGATTTCTTGGGCGAGATTTTTTTCTTTTGCCTAATTTTTTTTTTGCCCCAAAAACATAAAATAAGAAATTTTTACTTTATAGTATTATTTTTCTTACTTTTTCGTATATAAAGTAAGAATTCTTCTTCTTTTTTCAGATATAAAGTAAGAATTTTCTTGCTTTTTGGGTAAAAAGTAAGAAATTTTCTTACTTTTACGATCATATAGTAAGAAATTTGCATGATTAAGTAAGAACTTACTTTTTCAAACTTAAAGTAAGATTTTTTTTTTGGACAAAAGTAAGAATTTTTATTATAAAGTAATATATTATCTATTGTTTTATTAAGTAATAAATACATAACAGTATTTGATATAAATAAAAATAAATAAATTGGCAAAATAATAAAAGAAATTTTGTTTAATGAGTAAAAAGTACATAACAACATTTGCACAACAAGTAAGAAATTTTTGCAATCAAGTAAATATTTATTATCATTTGGTATAGAACTTTCAAACATTTAGTTAGAAGTTTTTGCACATATAGTAAGAACTTTTCAAAGATATAATAAAAATTCGGATATATAGTAAAAAATATATTGGCAAAAAAAAATTGTTGGAAAAATTTTCTGCAAACCGGTGTCGGTAGCAAAAGGTGGCGACCACCTTCCTGGCTAATTTATTATTATTATTATTATTATTATTATTATTATTATTATTATTATTATATATTATTTTTATTATTTTTTTTTTCTTATTCTGGATTTTCTTTTTTTGTCTTTTTATTCATGGTAAGAATGTTGTGGTATTTTCATGTTATAACTTTAGACTATTTGACAAAAATAATACTTCATAATATAGTCAACTTTTCCATTTTTGTCCGTCCCATAAAAATAGTTCAGTTACCATATTTAACATATAATTAGTTTTTCATTTTCACGTATACCATTAATTAATATTATTGAAATACTAGTTTTTTACCTCGTAAGTTGAGAATTAATGATTACAATGCAAAATCTTACTATTTCAATAACAAATATACTAATTCCAACACTGATTTTTATGAATATTAATTGATATGAACCTGTATTTGAAAAAGACTATTTGACTATTCCAAAAAGAGATTTCGATTCTTCGAGAGGGTATTTACGATTTGCAAATCCTTCGACCATAACCATGGACACCCCTACTTTCAACGGACGTGTAATTGTTGTCTTAACAAGCTTAATATGTATTTATTTTTTTAAATAAGCAAGGGGAAAACCACGAGAGAGTATACCATGAACCCAGGTGCACCTTGTAAGGTGCACCTTGTAATTTAATTTATGATCGCATACAACTGACATATATCATCACACATAACTGGTACATATCATCACAAGTAATTGAAATTCTTAATTTAAGATTTAAAATTCTAAAATTAAAAAAATAAACTTAAAACAAAAAATTAAACTCTAAAAATAAAAAGTTAATCCCTAAAATGAAAAACTAAACCCTAAAATTGAATATTAAACTCTAAATTCTAAATTTATATCATATATCATCACATATAACTGACACATATCATCACATATAACTAACACATATTATCACATATAACTGGTAGAATGATAGATTTTTGTCGGGACCCTAAAATGGAAATTTAAATAAAAAAAAATAAAAAATTAAACCTTAAAAAGAAATCTTAAACCATAAAAATAAAAAACTAAACCTTAAAATGTAAAACTAAACCCTAAAATGAAAAATTAAACCTTAAATTCATAATTTTTGACACATATCATCACGTAACCATATATCATCACATATAACTATCATATATCATCACGTATAACTATCATTTATCATCATCTAAACAGAGTGCACCTTGCTAGATGCACCCAGATCCACCTAATAAATTGTCGAAAACCACCTACCAATTTATTATAGAATGAAAAGGAAAAAGAAATACAAAAATAGAAAATCCAACCGTCCTAGAATAAAAGTAGCTGTTTAATCTAACATAAACAAATCCTAGAGAAAAGCAAAATAATAATAATAATATATTATTATTATTATAAAATAAAAAGATTACTTGCAACAGTGAGAAAGACCCGAGTTTGCTTGTGAAAACAAACCACTAAGAAAGACACATTTAAAAAAAAAAAAAATTCTATAAATAATATCATGGTGCGAAACAGACGTGGAAGGCGAGATTTGCACAGAAATGATAAGAAATTTGTGTCCTATATTTCAGCACACAAACCCCAAATAATAATACACACGCCTAACTTGTCACGAAATATCTACATCACTACTATTATCCCTGCTGCATTCCAATTCCACTACCACTAGAAGAGAGCAACAAAAACAAGTAACAAATTGGTGCCAAATTAATTTGTCATGGCGCCAGCATTAGCTGGACTAAGCATCCCTACAACATAAGTCATCACATGAAGCCTGCTCATACGAGTTATTAACATTTTCCTAATTTCACTGTTTGATTGATTATTACATTGAATGCTTGATGTGCCGCTAGCTGAAAAGGTCCCCAAGTGTCGCCTTGTGGTGCGCTTTATCAACCTTTGTTTTCTTCTGTTCATATCATTTGGCTCTCAACATCACTTTGTTAATATTTGTTTTGACTTCATGGATTTATACTCTATCCATCTCATTTTATCATCGTTGTAGTTGAGCATTTCACGCAAATTAAAATTATAAAAAATCAAGATTATATCATTATTCACTTCATTACAACAATGAGATCATTTCATGGGATAAATAGTGGGGCAGATCAATGAATGTAAATGTAGAATTGGATGGTCATGGTTCGTTTATAACACCGTAATCATAATCATTTCCAATATTATAATTATGGGTATCGAATGGACGTGATATTTTATTTTTTTATTCCGAAGAAGTAAAAGTGTAAAATATTAAGAGAATAAGTAAAATTAATATATTAACATTTAATTCTTGTTGCATTCCTAGTTGGGGCATTTACACTTTACTTTATTAAACTTCCTACTTATGTTAGGGACTCCCTATTCTAATTTTACTCCCTATAAGGCAGTCATGTCTGGTTCTCTACATGTAGAGAGCTCGAAGAAAAATGTAGTTGAGAAGTCCTATATTGGAGCAAATTTTATTATATTGACTACCACATTGAAGATAAATAATTTATAACGCCAATAAAAAATAAAAAAATTAAGAGAAAGAAGATCGAACATAGAGTTAACAAGCTAAAATCAACTATCAAGACCAAATGCCAATATCATTAAGCAACAGAAAAGAGAAATTCTTTCATATACCCAAAAAAAACAGCAATCAAACCATAAGTAGCATACAAGCAAACATAACACCAAAATCTAAATAAGGAAACTTATATCTGGGACGGGTTCACCATGGTGGGTTGAACCGGGCAAGGCAGCCGCCACGGCTCGAGCAACGAGTCGGGTACATCCGGAACATCAAAGGCCACACCGCTCACCTCAGACGCGATCTGAATCACTGAGTTCAACGATCTGAGCCGGTCGGTCAACTCGGCCACCTGAGCCCTCAAAACGTTATTATCGGACGCAAAGTTTAAGTACAGCTGGCTCGCACCGTCGATCATCTGCCTCAGCTTCTTGTTCTCCTCCTCCGTCTGGCCCACCTGAGCCATCAGCTCGTCCACGCGCTGCCGTTTCCTCGTGCGGGACCTACGCGCCGATTCGCGATTCGATAGCTTTCTCTTCCTATTTCTCTCATCATCATCCATTATTAAGTTTTATTGAGTATTTACAATAATAATAATTATTATTATATCTGGAAAATGAGGGGTTGGGGTTTGATTGGTAAATTAAATTCAAAAAAAATTAAAAGGGGAGAGCTATTTCTGAGAAAACATAGAACCAGTAGAGGAAAACGACGGAGAAAGAGTGGATAATTCTAATCCGACGCATCAGGATAGCGTATGCCATGTGAATTTAGGGATGATTAGACACATATTCATAGAAACGGTATCGATCTGCAGATGAAAAGAAACGATCAATTAATCAAACGAAATTAAAATTGAAGGGAAATGAAGGCATGAAATATAAATAAATAAATAAATAAATAAATAAAAAGTATGAAGAGAAGAAAGTATGATAACTGACCTTACGGTAGGGCTGCAGGTTTGGCGGAGGAAGGTTTTGGGGGACTGAGAGAGGGAGGATTTATAGGGAACGCGGAGGTGTTTATGGCCTTTGAAAATATATGATATTTGTTATTTATCATATCATCTAGTAAATTGAAATTAAGTTTTTGGATTTTCGAGGCGAAAAACACATTTCGTTTGACTTGTTTACTTTTCAGAAGGTTCGAATATTGTGTATATATACGGGTTTAAAAAATATTAATTGTAAATTAAATTGTTTTTAGTTTATTACAGAAATAAAGATCCATATTTCTAGAATATGTAACGTATCTATCCAAATCTTTAATTTCATTCAAATTATTGAATTAACATTTACATTTTATATTACACTTTGGTTAAAAGTTAGAATATTGAGATCTAGGCTTTAATAAATATTTAACTTGGTGTCTAGACTTGATTAAATTTTGAATTGAGGATGTGTTTTATTGAATAATAATTAAATATTCTCGTTCAGTTAATTTAGTAGTTTTCAATTAAATCAATCAAAATAACAAGTTACCTTCGTAAACTTTGATGTAGAGAGTGATTTTTTTGAATATTACATAAATTGTGATATGAGATTAGTCATGCGAATTGTGAGCGGCTCTTCAGTTTGACACAATTTGGCCAATAACGTTACATTGCTAAATAATACGAGTTCTCAATTTAGATTTTATCGTGGGTAAAAAGAAATTTGAGCTAATATTTTGATATTTAGATTCTCCTCAAGTTTTGGCTCAAATTACAAATTAATTTCTGCATACGAATACGGCTATGGATCCAGGTATTCCGTTAATCCATAAAGTTTTGATGATTATAGCATGATGTTTATATCCTAGAATTATTCCGCATGTTTTAGGATATATTATATGAATTTTATGTGTTTATATCTATAAAATTCCATCAAGTGAACCTACGTGGCAAATGACATTGACATTTTATAAAAAAAGTTTTCAAATGCATCAATGTTAATGTTATATATGTGATAATTTATTTTATTTATTTTTAAAAAAAAATAAAGAGAGAGAAATAACATGATTGGATAATATATTTAAAATTAATTGTAGACATTGTTAAGAGCAATGTCTAGAATTTAACATTGCTCTCGACAATATCAAACATTTAATGTGCCACATAATTATTTTTATGCCATTGCATTTGAGATGCTTTTACAATTTATTTACACTTTGGTTAAAAGTTAGAATATTGAGATGAAATGATAGATTTTGACCAAGTTTAGAAGGTTTGTCAAATTATTTAATTAATATGTTTGGCAAACAAATGTTTGAATTAATTTAAGATCAAATGTTTGAATTAATTTAAGATTAAGTCTATGGGCTTTTATAAAAGAAAGTTGCCCAAAACCACGCCATTATCATGGGAAAATGTATTTATTGATTAATTAAAATAATTATAAATTTTCTCATTATAAAGTTTCAATAACTTAACCATTAATTTGTATATACATTTATTGATTAACTATTATTAATGTTATCTATCTCATGGATTAGACAAAATCAAACTCGTTACTTTAGTATTGTATCTATTTTTCTAATATTTATTTAATTTAAGTATACAATGAACATTATAAATAGTTTTCATTTTTACAGTAATAGATACCAATTATACAATACAGTGAAAATGCATATAATTTGGAGAGTTTAGAGTAATATTTAAAAGGGAATTTTGAAAATAAATCCACAATTCAATTTTTATTTTGTGGTTCACTCCCCACATAAATAAATTTATCTTCCAATCCTTAAAGCAAATTTAATTTTTGGGTCTACTTTTTTGTATTATAAAAATTCAATTTTGTCCCTAGTTAATGACTTTTGTCCTTTTGTGGATGAAAGTTAAAATTTATGGTACACAATTTGAGTACTTGCTTGCAATGTAAATGATACTTAATAGTTATGTACTGAATACTCCGTACCTTTGAAATTAATACTTAATTTAGAATACTACGAAAATTGACATGAAAATGTGATCCTTAAAATGGTATCAGAAAATAGGTTTACTAAAAATTTATAAGAAAAAATTATAATTATGTAATTAACTTTTGGTGAGAAGATTTATCTCTAAAAATGAATCTGAAAATACATAATGAATAGAATGAAGAAGAACATATACAGTATACGAATTGAAAAAAGAAACCGAAAATATATTTGTCCGAGACTCTAATTAAAAAAAATCAATATTGTGAACAATAGTTGTAGCAAACTCTAATTTGAAAAAAAAAACAAAAAAAAAAAAAACTAAGAACGTGAAATTATATCATGAGATGAATTTGTACACTCTAATTTTGTCCCAAAAGTGATGTACAACTTTTGATTATAATTGGATATATTAGCAGCTTGTACACTTTAATTTTGTCCCAAAAGTAATGTACAACTTTTGATTATAATTGGATATATTAGCAGCGTCGGCCAACGCCGACGGGTCACACATGGCTTCCCAGCAGCTTTCTGTGACCTAACAAACACAAAAAAAAAATCCAAAATTAGTAAACTCATGTGAAACTGAAGCTACAAATGTACATACAGATGCATATACACGTTTGAGTAATGACCGGGGTTTACGTTTTAGGTTTTTTTTTACCTTCTTGGCACTCTCGATTGTAGATATGCACTTTCATATTAATTGATTCAGATGGCGCTCTTGATTATAGATTTGTACAAACCCTCTCATAACCCGCCGCTTCATCAACCTGTTGATTCCATTTTTGATCCCTTTTTTGTTTCTCAAAAATTAAAAAAAAATAAATAAAAAACCGAGTTTGTTTATATCTTGTGAGGAAGAAGAAAAGCAAATAGAGAGAATGAGGGAGGCTACTAATGATTGATTTCAATTTAAAGGGAAAAAATAGGCTACAAATCTCCATGCACATACCCAAAAATAATTGACTAGATGTGATTTGATTCATTCAATAATCGAATTTACGGAAGAAAATAAAATTGAAGAAGTGGCGCAAGAGAAAGGGGAGATGATTTCACTAGCCCTAATCTTTTTTTAATAAGTTGTGCTCAAGGCCTCTTATTAATAAAAGAAGAAAAGAGTTCGAATACTGATTGAACAATTCGACACAATGCGAAATTATAACAAAAAATAAGACTAACGTTTCACAAGGAATTCCACTTAAGAGAACTCCTTGAAGATGTGCGTATGGGAGTATAATATTCCTCGAACATCAATATCCGCACAAGATTGTCTAGAAGCAATACTTATAAGGTGAAGGCCAAGAGAGGAATTTGTATTATCAACAATTAAAGGAGTAGAAGACTCATGTTGTACTTTTTTAATTTTATCTTGTAATTTTGGGTACATCAATCAACGACTGTTTTATGAAAAAGTGGGGTGCGATGTTGGATGCCAATATTTGAATCATCTACTATAATCCCTTCTTCAAGTGCAGGACAATCTTTTAAATTATGTTGCATTAAAGATTGTGGAAAAACCTTATCCAAAGAGTCCACGTCCTCATTAGTGACATAGCCCGTGCTCCGGCCACATTTCTTTTGCAAATTATAATGTAGATGTTGTTAACGTGGAAGATGGTGGAGGTTTCTCATAAAGCACAAGCTATCAAGAAGTATCACAAACTCTCTCAACTAACCCGTTTACATTCAAATAGTTCTCCCCATGGGGATGCACAGGCTGCTGCTCACCTGGTCTAGACTGCTGGTTGTAGATTTACCCGTTACAAATGGCCCTTTACTAGTGGAAGCATCGCAGGCTTCAACCGTAGTCGGGACCGAAGGCTGGAAAACAGGAGCATTTTCGTGTGCAGTAACCAAGGACCCACGAGGTGACATAAAAGTGACTAGAGCGTCTCCCTTCCTTCCCTTTCCACAGACTTGGTCTTCGGTCATCTTATTATCAACTCGAAGGTGTGCCACAGTAGTCATTCCAGGATCATTTAAAACATTAATCGAGCTCGATAATGAAATATAATCGGTCTTACTTCTAATGGGTGGCCCAATCTCCTTAAAAAGACATTTAGGACACTGAAGTTGACTTCCCCTCCTATATTTTGAGGGAGAACACTTACAAACAGCTGCATGAAAGCGTTATAATTGGTATTTGGAGCAACCTCAAAATATTTCGAATATGGTTGGGCTTTAAGAGGTATATGCTGGACACATTTATCTAGCGAGTGTCCCACGACTTTACAACTGCTGTAAAATTGGATAAGCTTTCGTAACCTATGATAACGAAAGCACGATGATCCATATGCCAACTATGATGCATTCTTAAAGCAGATTGACAAAGTTAATTTCAACCAACACCAACATCCCAAAATAATGAATGTTTGTCAATGCGAATAGGAAAACCGATCACATTAAAAATTCTCAAACCGACTTTCGGGGTCCAATATATGCTCAACTCATAAATTCTAATCCACACATGGGATGACGAAGTTATAACCTCATAAGGATTAAAATTTGGAACCCACGACATGAGCTTAAAAGTCCTATGTACAAGGGACCAACTTGTTGGAAATTCGAGCACAAAAGGGAATATATATATATATATATATATATATATATATATATATATATATATATATATATATATATATATATATATATATATATATATATATATATATATCACTGTAACTTGGGAATAGGAATAAATAAAAGAACTATAGTCGAGTCGAGTAAAACTCTTTCCGCAAGACGAAATTGCCCCGGTAGTGCTCGGTTTTGGCAATTCGTCCCCAAAGATAAATCGACTACGTCTCTAGTATAACAGCACCGTAAATACTAGAGCTCCGGCGAATGGGAAGAATTTGGATAGAGCTACGAGAAAGAAAGAAAGAATGCAGAAGCTGTATGCTATGTTGTGTTGTGTTGTATTTTCTGTGTATTATGAAGCATGGACCTCTCACCCTTATATAGGGATTCCAACAGTGGGTATTAAGGCAGCATAATGATGGCAGGTGACGTAACGTTCATGCATTAAGTTGCATAATGTTACTTACCATTTTCGTATGTTTGAAATGTACCTGAACGGTCAGGAGTTTTACTTACCGTTTTCGTACGTTTGAAACGTACCTGAACGGTCAGGAGCAGCTAAAAAGGTAGCCAGGGGTGATTCGAGATACCAATTCGGACTACCCAAGTCGGACCAATTCTCCAAGGTCCAAGGGCCAAGGGCTAAGGACCAAAGTCCAAGGTCCGGGCTCGACTCCGCTCAGCTCCACCTCCGGCTCCGCCAAAGGCGAACGGGCAAATCCAAGTTCGAGGGCCCGCGTGAGCTTTGTTCACACAAAGTCCACAATATCCGGTGGGCCACTAGATGTCCAATCATTAAAAAGTAATCACTTTTAAACTCCCTTCCACATTGATTATCATTCAATGTGGGATAAACAAAAATACAGATAACAACCATTCATCTTCGAAGTACAATTTCTCACTCACTAATAATTGGATTTGAGAAATTCAAAAGGCTATGATTAACTAAACGAAACGTAGATGGAGCCTACAAATTTCGTTAAGACAAATTTTAGCTGCACCATTAAATAGATTAAATTCAATTTAACAACAATCCCCCACATGAGTGAGAATAGCCAAAAAGAAAACATGTATGCAAATACGTAGCTCAGTCCTTAAGAGACAATAGAGAATAGGGATATGTGGCTTGTGGCCTTGAACCCTCCTTAGTTAATACTATCGAGCATACCGGCGGATTAGTAAAAATAATTCTTGAACTATTCCCCTTTGTGTATACTAGATAATAGTACCAACCCACTAAGGTCTCAAAAATCTTCCGTTCTCACGTTTGTGTCCATTTCTGGCCATGGACAACTTCTTTGGATTCATAAGCATTCAGTAGAAGCGGCTCTCACTTCTCGCTTACATAGGTGGTTCTTAAAATGAGTATTTTGTCATACTCAAGTCAAAGACCTGCACAGGAATCATTAAAAATCAGAGACTTATCCTTGACAGATTAAAACTCTACTTTTGCTTTTAGGGAATATGATCGTAGAGTTTTACTTACCTAGACTATTATAGTTTAGTTTTCCCATTGAACCAAGTTTGTGGGATCTCCACTCATCATGGTTGGGTTTCCACTACAATCATCTTTAAGATGTGGATTTCACTCTCATTCCTTCTAGCAACTTATACATCTGATCTCGAGCTATGTTTTTAGTGAACGGATCCGCTAAATTATCTACCGACTTTACGTAGTCAATTGAGATAACCCCACTCGATATCAAATGTCTTACGGTGTTATGTCTCCGACGAATATGTCGAGACTTACCATTATACAAACCACTTTTTGCCCTTCCAATAGCAGCTTGACTATCGCAGTGATGCATTACTGGCGGCACGGCTTCTCCCAACATGGAATATCTTCCAGAAAGTTACAAAGCCATTCTGCTTCTTCACTTGCTTTATCCAAAGTGATAAACTCAGATTCCATGGTGGATCGGGCTATACAAGTCTGTTTAGTGGATCTCTAAGAGACAACTCCTCCCCCTATTACAAACACATACCCACTCGTCGACAACGAGTCCTTTGAGTCGGATATCCAGTTTGCATCACAATAACCTTCAAGTATACTGGGGTATCTAACATAATGTAGCCCAAAGTTCAGAGTATACTTTAAGTGTATCAAAACTTTCTTAAGCGCTTTCCAGTGTTCTCCACTTGGATTGCTCGTATAGCGACTCAGTTTGTTTACTGAGCAAGCTAGATCAGGTCTTGTACAATTAGAGATGTACATTAGACATCCAATGATCCTAGCATAATCCTCCTGAGCAACGGGGTCACCTCTGTTCTTACTTAAGTGAACATTGAGTTCCAACGGTGTCTTTGTTGGAAGACTATCGTAAGCATTGAATTTCTTGATTACTTTCTCAATGTAATGAGATTGTGACAAGATATTTCCATCTGGAGTTATTATAATTCTTATACCAAGAATCATGTCAGCAACTCCCAGATCTTTCATGTCAAAATTCCTTTTCAACTTGAGCTTCGTGTCATTAATCACTTGTAGGTTACTACCCATGATTAACATATCATCTACATAAAGGCATACTATAACAAATCCGTCATTAGTTTTCTTAATGTAGACACACTTATCGCACTCGTTTACCTTAAAACCATTTGACATCATCACTTTGTCAAATTTCAAGTGCCATTGTAAAGGTGCTTGTTTCAAAATATATAAAGACTTAACCAGTTTGCACACCTTTCTTTCTTGTCCAGGTTTTACAAAACCCTTAGGTTGTTGCATATATATTTCCTCTTCTAAATCTCCATTTAGAAAAGCTATTTTTACATCCATTTGGTGAATCTCAAGATTGTGCAAAGTAGCAATCGCTAGAAGCACCCGGATAGAGGTAATTCTCGTCACAAGAGAGTATGTATCAAAGAAATCATATCCCTCCTTCTGGAGGAATCCTTTCATAACCAGACGAGCTTTATACTTATCGATTGATACATCAGCTCTGAACTTTCATTTCAGAGTCCATTTACACCCTAAAGGTTTACAACCTTCTGGTAAATCAGTCAGAATCCACGTATGGTTCTGCATGATCGAATCGATCTCGCTCTGGACAGCTTCCTTCCAAAATGGACTATCGATCCGGGAAAAAGCTTCTTTTAATGAAGTTGGTTCTTCATCCAAGATGAAAACCACATAGTCGAGACCGAAGTCTTTCGCAACTTTAGCTCGAGTGCTCCACCTAGGAGCTAGAGCTTCAAGTTCTGAACCAGGTCGTTTACGAGACTTAGGTTCTACCCCCACAAGTTCGTGACTTGTAGTTCCTTCAGCATTACCGGTGTTTGAACTGGATGCAGCTTTATCCTTACAAGGATAGATATCTTCAAAGAATATCGCATTCCTTGACTCAATGGTAGTTCCGACATTCATCTCCGAAACTTCTGACCTATGAATTATAAATCGATAGGCGCTACTATTTAGTGCATAACCAATAAAGATACAATCAATCGTTTTGGGTCCGATTGTCACCTGCTTCGGTAGAGGCACTTCTACCTTTTCTAAACACCCCCACATTTTGAGGTATTTATAAGAAGGTTTCCTACCTTTCCACAACCCATAGGGAGTTTCGTCCCTACCTTTAAGTGGAGTTTTATTGAGGATAAAGTTATCCGTTAAAACAGCTTCCCCCCACATGTTCTGAGGTAACCCAGAACTAATCAACAATGCATTCATCATCTCTTTCAAAGTACCATTCTTTCGTTCGGCAACGCCTTCGATTGAGGTGCATACGGAGCTGTAGTTTGATGAATTATGTCACTTTCGTTGCATACCTCTTCAAACGGAGCTACGTATTCTCCTCCTCTATCACTTCGAATAGTATTGATTTTGAAGTTAAGTTGATTTTTGGCTTCACTTTTGAAATTCTTAAAAGCTTCAATAGCCTCATCTTTACCTCTCAAAAGGTAAAGGTAACAATACCTTGTGCAATCGTCAATAAAAGTAATAAAATAATTTTTGCCACCTCTGTTTTGCACAAACTTTAAATCACATACATCCGTGTGAATTAATTCCAGAGGAGTCGTGCTCCTTTCTACCGATTTAAACGGTAACTTTGTTATTTTTGCTTCTACACAAATTTCACACTTACTTTTATCAACAAATTCATTTACTTTAAGCAAACTGAGATTTGACAATCATTTTATTGCATTTAGATTAACGTGGCCTAATCTATAATGCCATAAACTGGAGCACTCAGTCAAGTAAGAGGAATCAGAAGCAATTTTATTAATGACAGGTTTTGGGCGTATAGCCATTACACTA
This sequence comes from Phtheirospermum japonicum, assembly GCA_014905375.1. Taxonomy (NCBI): domain Eukaryota; kingdom Viridiplantae; phylum Streptophyta; class Magnoliopsida; order Lamiales; family Orobanchaceae; genus Phtheirospermum; species Phtheirospermum japonicum. The sequence goes on from BMAC01000020.1 coordinate 2,381,141, forward strand.
AGTTTGAGCAATCCATCTGTAAGGTAACCCTTACCCAGAGGTGTTACAAACTTAGACAATACAAACTTATTAGCCTCAAATACAAGTTTAAAACCACGACTAACTAGAATTGAACCAGAGACTAAATTCTTCCAGATGTCCAGAACGTGTAGCACCTCATTCAGAGTGATCTCCTTGCCAGAGGTCATTTTGAGGATAACCGAACCAACACCTGCAACTTGCGAAGAGTCTTGGTTTTCCATGTTCAACTTTCTTCCCTCACAGGGATGGTATTTGGAGAACAAGCTCCGGTCTGCACACTCATGGGCAGTTGCAGCAGTGTCGATGAACCATTGACCACGGTTCTCGACCATATTAGCTTCCTCAGTGATAACCTCAATAAGATCATCATTAGTCAGCTCTCTCTCGGCTAATTGGGCACTCGGATTGGCCTTCTTTTGCTTTGGCTTGCGACAGTCCTTAGACCTGTGTCCAGGTTTGCCACAAGCAGTTGCAATTGAACTTCTGAGAAGAAGGAGCTTTTGGCTTTGCATTGCCAAGACGCGGCCTCTTCTTTGAGTGGTCTCCTCGTTTAAGTAGGTTCACTCGAGTTTCGATCGAACCTTTCGACTTCTGGTACTGAACTCGAACTTCGGACTCAATTCGTACCTTTCGGATTACATCTTCAAGAGACATCTCCTTTCGCTTGTGTTTGAGATATGTCTTGAAGTCTTTCCAGTTAGGAGGAAGCTTATCAATCATGGCAGCGGCCGTGAAAGCATCAGGAAGAACCATCCCCTAGGCGTGGAAGTCGTTCACCAGCATTTGGAATTGTTTAACTTGTTCCATTACCGGGCGAGAATCAACCATTTTGTAGTCCATGAAATTTGTGACTACAAATTTCTTAGTACCAGCGTCGTCGGAGCTGTACTTCTTCTCGAGTGCCTCCCAGATTTTCTTGGAGGTCTTTACGCCTGAGCACACGTTACTTAGACTATCTTCCAGTCTACTTAGGAGAAAGCCTTTACACAGATAGTTACCGTTGTGCCAATTATCGTAGGCGGCGCGAACAGTGAAGCTGGTCTCGGACTCATCCGGAGTGGGTGGTTCGTCTTCCTTCACGAATTTAGCGAAGCCAAGCATCGTAAGGTAGAACAACATATTTTGTTGCCATCTCTTAAAGCCGTTACCATTGAATATGGGAGGCTTCTCTGCGCCAGGCATAATCCGTGAGGAGTGCACCGGAGCGGTCATAGTCGGAACAAATATCCCATCGTACCCGTTGAATGGGTAGTCAAAATAGATGAATATGTTAGCGGAGCGGTTGCGAACATGCTTGGAACCGTAGTTCCCGTCATCCCGGAAGTATGGAACATATCCGAAGTCCCCATCCAATAAGGGATTGTTCCAGCAGCCGAAGTTGTGTCTAAGGTCGGTTGGGTCGACGAGATGCGCCTAGTCAGCGTCTCCAGGAGGGTGTCGAGAGTCCCTTGATTGAGGAGAAAATCAGCATGAGTGGTGTTCATGTTTGGCGTAGACGCGCCAATCGTGGAGTTGTTCGTGACTGCAGGGGTAAAGATCGTCGTTGGAATGCTAGGGAAAGCGGAGGAGGTATTAGCAGAAGCGTTCGAGCTTTTCGAAGTGTTAGAGGTAGACATATTCTAGTAGTGATATTAAAACAAAATATATTTTCGTCTTGCGATTGTTGGAAATTCGAGCACAAAAGGGAATATCTATATCACTGTAACTAGAAAATAAGAATAAATAAAAGAACTATAGTCGAGTCGAGTAAAACTCTTTTCGCAAGACGAAATTGCCCCGTTAGTGCTCTTCGATTTTGGCAATTCGTCCCCAAAGATAAAACGACTACGTCTCTAGTATAACAGCACCGTAAATACTAGAGCTCCAGCGAACGGGAAGAATTTGGACAGAGCTACGAGAAAGAAAGAATGCAGAAGCTGTATGCTATGTCCACAATATCCGCTGGGCCACTAGATGTCCAATCATCAAAAAGTAATCACTTTTAAACTCCCTTCCACATTGATTATCATTCAATGTGGGATAAACAAAAACACACTTAACAACCGTTCATCTTCGAAGTACAATTTCTCACTCACTAATAATTAGATTTGAGAAATTCAAAAGGCTATGATTAACTACACGAAACGTATATCGAGCCTACAATATTCGTTAAGACAAATTTTCGTTACACCATTAAATGGTTTAAATCCAGTTTAACAACACAACTTGCATGGGAAAAAGCATGAGAGCGATCCTCTCGACTACTAAATTGAAGACTAAAGAAACCTTTTCGAAGCGGTATGAATTTTCAAGAATTAACAATTTTCCAAATATAATGTAATTTGGTTTTAAAACCACCAAGCGAGTAAGGTTTACTACATTTTGTTTGCAAGAGGTGCCCAATAAATGAAGACTTGAGGTTTTGCGTGTGTTGCTTGTAGGATTCTTCCTTTTTCATGGGGGCTGGAATTGGGGATTTGTGACCCGGTCAAGGCTGGCAAAGCTGAATGCTTAGAATTTAATATACGGGGTTGTGGTGTAGTATTCAGCGCCTTTCAAGAGTTGGCGACGAAATTAGACGACACCCGTGGGAAAGAACAATCGCAAAAGTTGAGAGTCAATGACTTTTGGGGTGTAACCAATGCGGACTGCGCTAGAATATTAACCCTTGAGGAAATGGGCTGGGATTTATGTAAATTATGGTTGAAAATCCTATACGACGATGAGAAAGATCCAAAATATATGGCTGGCTGGTTTTGAATTTTAGACACCAGCACATTAGAAAACGTCGCCACCACAGGGGATGAGGCGTGCAACGCGAGGTGGCAGATTAGAACCGAATCAAGTTGTGACTGAAAATTAGCAGTAGGCAAAGTGGCTTGCGAAGCATGATGATGGCCGCAAACCTTAGTAGGTTGGGTCTGGATATCCATGGTACCAACGACAGATGGCCGGAATTCCTGGCATCGAAAAGGCTAAAAAACCTCCCAAAATGAAGCAAGATAAGCCGTGGAAGGAAGCAGCATTTTCAGTGAAGGGAAGGGGCGATGATGAGGATTCTACAGGCGAGACATGGAAGCATCATTTTTTTGCAGGGCTGGGACTCTTCCACTTTCGTGCTCTCTTCTATGACACCGCCCGATAGTAACACACCCTTTCATTATATCTCGAACTTCTAACTTCCAAATACCCCTTTTATATTGAGCTTTCTCAAAATTAGTTTTGTTTGACCCAATCAAATAATTTTAACTTCTATTTCCCTAATAACTTAATTAGAATTAAAATTTTGATTAATTAATTATTTAAATTGAAATCAAACTCCTCCTATTAATTCAGGTATCTAACTTTCACACAACCATCAAACGATTTCTAAAATATTCAAGAAGAGTTTTAGAGAACTTCTCTAAATTGGTAGATAAGGTTAATCACGCCCACGTTAGAATCGAAGAGTAAGTATAAATTAGTAATTGACACGCGCAATTGAAAAGAAAAAGGGATTCAATTGATACCATATTACCTCCATATTTTGAATGAACAACTTATAAATATAGTATTAATACATTATATAGATAATGATGAAAATTTTCATGTTTATAATAAATTGATTCCTATTCTCAAGTAATTTCATGACTATAATAAATTGATTTTTATTCCAATTGATTTCACATTATAATTAATGTTTAACAATAATCGTTAAATATGTATACGGCATCTAATATTTGACTATAATAAATTGATTTTTATTCCAATTGATTTCACATTATAATTAATTAATGTTTAACAATAATCGTTAAATATGTATACGGCATTTAATATTTGACTACAACAGTAAAACTATTAGAATGCATAATGTATCAATTAAAACCTATAATTTCACTCGAAGTAAATGGGAATTAAATGGCATCGGACTTCATATATATGTAGTTTTTAAAAAAAATAAAAAGTGAATTTTTTGCCACAAACGATCTAAATTAATAGAATATTTAATATCTTTAATCATAATTATAATATTTAGTTAACTCTAGTAGATACTAAATAATATAAATCAATGAGTAGGTCTTGGGTGAGACCGGTCTCATAGAATGAAACCACTTTTTACCATTTTGTTAATTTGACCCGAATTCTCACCCAAACCCAGACCCAGACCTATAAACAAATCTCTCAGCCACGCCCCATATCCAAAACACACCCCGGTCTCAAGAACCAGACCCCCCAACCTCGGTGCTCCCCCCACCTCCGGACTCAGGCTGCCACTTCCGATCGTCGGCCGCCACCCGCCGCCGGCGGCCACCACCTCCGGCCGCCGGCCGCCACCTCCATTATTTATCGGCGATATTTTTTTACAAATCTTATATCGTTGTAATCGTCTCGTCTCCCTCGTTCCAAATTCGCAACTGGATTTATAATTTAATACTCCAATCACCGTAGATCTGAAGCCAAAGTCACAAATTCATCAATTTTAACCTCTAATTTACAGCGATTCACCGGTCGAAACTTCGATTAAACAAAACGTATCACATAATCGAGTAATTGTATTGATCCACTCTACAAAACTGCGAATTCAATAATAAAAAAAAAACCGTCGCCGGAAAAAAAATAGAATCTGCCCAGTTTTAAGTATTACAAAAGTAGCTAAAAGTATCATAGATTCAAGTAAAATTATCACAAAACCGAAACATGTTATATTTTATTTTTTACATCTTTTTTTTTTTTTATAAAAGTATCATAAAAATGGTGTTTACGAAATATCATTAAAATATTATATATTCAATAATCTCATTTCTTTTACTTATATATGTGCCTATTAAATTTAAATAATTAAAATTATTAAAAAAAAGATCGCGTATCACAAAATATATTAAAAGTATCGCATATTCTTTTATACTTGTACATTTTACTATATTTTGTAATAAATGTATTTTGTGATACTTTTAATATCTTTTCTGATACTTTTAATATATTTTGTGATACTTGATCAGATATTGTAAAAACTCATACTATTTATGTGATACAAAAATAAGTGTGTTCTGTGATACTTTTAATATCTTTTCTGATACTTTTAATATATTTTGTGATACTTGATCAAATATTGTAAAAATCCAAACTACTTGTGATACAAAAATAAGTGTGTTCTGTGATACGTTTATTATCTTTTCTGATAKTTTTAWTATATTTTGTGATARTTGATCAGATATTGTAAAAACTCATAATASTTTTGTYATAAAAAAAAGTGTATTTTGTGATACTTTCAATACCTTTTCTAATACTTTTAATTACATTTGTAATACTCTGAATTATTTATTTTAAAAGAAATATACGAAATTACAGAAATCAAATATCAAGAATTATGTGATACTTCAACTATTTTTTGTGATACTTGAACAACTTTTTGTGATACTCCAGTACATCACCATCCAAAATCTGCATATAAKATATGCATATTGATAAAATRATTTTCAAAAGCCACATTAATACAAAATAAATTTAATATTATCTCAACACCTGCACACACCACATCACCGGCAACACGCATACGCCCAGAATCACAATTTGAGAGAGAGAGAGAGAGAGAGAAATCGAGACGAAAGAAAAGAAGAAAAAGAGAAAATAGAAGGAAAAAAAAGCCTACCTTCGTCGGTGCTCACCAATTTGAAAATATAAATTAATAAAATCGTAGATTGTAACGTGAGGAGTAGAATGGTAATTTCCGATCTGAAATTGGCCCGATAAATCGTCGTAAATCTGAGGTCAAAGTTAACAATTCATAAACTTTGACCTCAGATCTACAAAGATCGGAACATCAAATCGTAAATCTGATTTCAGATTTAGAATGAGGGCATCAAGACGATTCAAATAGTATAATTTTTATTTTTTTTGATCGCCGGAGGACGGGGCCGCCCGGACGACGGTGGCCGGCGCGAGAGAGAAACATTGAAGACGGGAAGGGGGGGCAGCTGGGAATGAATGACAGCAATTTTTTTTTTTTATATCTAGGGTTAGGGGATGAGTGGGTGAACGGGCGGGTTGGGCAACGGGCGGGTTGGACAAATGGGTATGGTAAAAAGTGGTCTCATACTATGAGACCGGTCTCATCCAAGTATTTGCCTAAATCAATTGTATGTAAATTTGTAACCAATAAATTATATTATGGACTATAATTCACCTTGCAATGTGTATGTGATCCAAAATTCATGTATTTTTAAATATATACATTAGTTTAAATAATGGACTATAACTTTCAAGTAATGTATACATTAGTTTAAATAATGTAATTATATATTTTGTACATTTATTTGTTATGTGATTTACATATATAGTGAAATATACTTATATGTACATGTTTACTAAGATCAACCTTACAATTGGACATTGGTCCATGATATAACAATTGCATTTGTGATTCATGGACTATATTTCACTACTGCAGAATGGCCTTTTAACGGCAGTTTTTAGGCATTTTTAACGGCAGTTTTCGAACCACCGTTATATTGACCGCCGTAAATGACTACGGCGGTTCTTAAAAATCGCCGTGAAAAAGCGGGATTTAACGGCGGTTCTTGAATATACCTTCTAAAAAGTCTGTTTTCATAACCGATATTTTACGGCTGTTCTTAGGAAATACCTTCTAGAAATCTATTTTCCAAAATGGATTTTTAAAACTACCTTCTAGAAAGTAGTAAAAAAAATAAATAAATGAAAGAAGGTGCACCAAAATTGCCAATAATATAATTTTGCACAATAAATTCAGCTCAGAAAACTAAATCATCCAAAACTCGAACTCGAATTTCCATCTCTCAGTTCGCAATTCATCACCAACACAATTATAAAAGATTATTCAAATCAAAACTCGTCACAAATCGACTTTTATTTTAATTATTTGAATCAAAACTAACGATGATTATAGCATTTAACGGTTCCGACTAAAGCAAGTGATTCTTCAAGTGCTTGGAGAAGACGATCAGGGTAGTCTTCTAGACGAGCATAACCATGCTCCGATTGCAGATCTCAAAACCTTACCAACAATCTGGAAAATGCGTATTAAAGTTGCAAAGGTTTAGTAATAGTGTTTGCAATAATAATAATAAATAAATAAATAGTCTCAATTTCTAGGGTTTTTATAAGTTTCTTGTGGAAACTTACCTTTCGTGCATAGCCACCGAAAGCTACTCCACTGATCAAAGCATGTGAGGGCTCAAATGAATTTAATGGTACTTTTTCACATCAGCATCTAAAACAATAACAAAATAGACTTTCATTTCGGTTAAGATGAACTCAAATAATATTTTAATGAATTTTATTATTTATTATTTTAATGAATTCAAATAATAAAACAATGAATACATGACAACGCAGCATCATCTAAAAAAACCAAAACCAAAAATCACCAACACATATAATATTATTCAAACTATTCATATGTTTTAAAACAATAGATAAGTACCTCATAACTAAGCATTTTTTTTAATTCCTTTTCTTTTTTTCTCTTTTCCAGTTAATCAAAACACCAAATAATTACTAATTGACTCAACAAACAAAATCGGAATATAAAGAGAAGGTATATAAATCCAAGATAAAGAAATTCTCACCGGTTCACATCCGTCGAACAAGGGGTTGGGGTTGGGGAAGCTACATTTATTCTATCGCAAGTGCCATCTTTTTCAGGGGATCCCTCGCTTGTGCTATAAGCATTAGCAATGAAAATAGATATAGAATGTACAAAATTCACTAATGGTTTTACGTGTTAATAAATAATATGCAAGTTTTTTGATTCCCTTTTATCATGCTAAGAGAAAGTCACAAAACATAGAGATCAATGAGCTGTGTAAATTACTTAAAGAAATAAGGATTATTTATTTATTTATTGATGAGTGGATTTTCTAAGTAACTGACTGATGTACAATATATGCTTTAAGAGGAAAAGGGTACAAATTGGTATATGACAAATAAAGGATGGTTTCCTCGGCTGAAGGTTTAATTGAACAAGAGATCCTGAAACAAAATTCAGCACAGAGAAATATAAAACAAATGCATAACCTTATATCATTAATAAGCACACTATAAAGTTTTCCAGAACTCATAATTAGACAGCCTAACATATTTTAACCACAACAACAATTTTCTTTTCCTTTGCTTCATCTCAACAGTGTAGCAACCACCCACAGCTTCACAACTGTAAATATTTGATCCTTTTATGTTCATTTAAGTGCCACAGCAAGCCGACTTCTGTGTAAGTTGCCCAGCTCCGGCAGCTGAGTCAGGTTGATTAATCTTGATAGCTGTTGGCTACAATCCACACGAGGGCAAACATCAACACAAAACCTTAGCAATGCTAACAGGAAAAAAAAAATTATATGTATATAAGGAACAATATTACTATTAATGACGTCCATAACAGGTTTTTATATGATAGTAATTTCTTCCTTCTAATCTCAACAGTTCACGTCACAGATGTAAACGATGGCCTGCAAAAAAAAAAAAAAAGATCCAGAGTACCAATGAGAAGATAAAATAGAAGTTTCAAGCAATTTCCAAGAATGTTAGAAAACATTAAAAGGACAAGCATAATATCTTCTGCAACATTACATACAAAAATCACCCGTATTAGAGAGGATTCTGGTAGAGGAGGATCCCTTACAACAGACTTTTATACAAGGACAGAGAAAGGTCATCATAACTGGTTTCAATTTTTTTGCTAATGTTTTATATATTTTTGCTTAAAGAATATTCACCTTATTGAATGAAAAACAAGATACATGTTGCAGTAGTGAACAATTGAGAAACCCCCACTGCAATAAATCAAGATTCTCCAAACATCATGGCCCGTTGCAACCAAACGTACTGAACTAAAGAACTTTGAAATTTGAAGCTATCACGATTCCCTATTTTCATTAACATCGTCTATATAAAATATCAAAGTCATTTTAATCCCACATAAAAGAAATAGACTGGCACTTCAAGGTCATGATCTATTGAGAACCAATATCGAATAGTTTAGCTATTCATAATGAGCCTAATATGCTAAACTGCATAAGTAAATCAAAAAGGCCTAGATGAATCATAGCACTTACTAGAAAACCACAATACTGATATGTGTGTGTGTGTGTGTTTGTGTTGTGTGTGTGTGTATTGTGTGTAAATAGATATAATACATAAAGAAGCAGTAAAAGACAATTTCCAAGCTGTAAAAGTTCAGTATTTGAAACTCATATCTTTAATCGATATGTAACAATTTCTATAACACACACCAAATTAGGCAAAAATGATCACGAATTATGCGCAGTGCCAAGCTGATTAAAATACAAAAATACGGACTCTTAAATTTGCTGGTCTCAAGCTTGTCAGTGACCAGCAATTTTTGCTGGTTATGGTTTAACATGAGAGAAATTTATTTGCTGGTTTCAAGTTGCAGAAAAACAAACAAAATCCTAAAATCTTAAAAGGAAAAACAACCGTCACAAATTAAGCAAGAGAAATGAAGAAGAAGAATATACGAGGATGAGGGGGATGGCCACGCGCTGGGTTGGAGTGGGTTTTGCGATTGATTTCTTTGATAGGGCACGAATGAGGCGGGAATCTAATCCCAATTCTTCCAAGCTCTGCTCTTCTTCATCATGTTCTTCTTCATCGGCTACAACCGGTTTATCCTCTACGTTTGTGATTTGTCTTGTGGTGGTTTCTCGTCTCCGTTATAGTTCTGAGCATTCCTTTTTCTTTATGCCATTGGCGGTGACTGGATTATTGGATGGGGGGAGTATGAATGTGACGACGGTGGAAATCGCGCCAAGGAATTAGGGTTTACTAGGGGTTTTGATTTTGATAGTGGGCCGGGATTTACGGGTTAGCTATTCACGATTGGGTGGTTGTTTGTTTTTGTGTTTTTTTTCTCTCTCTCTTTTTTTTTTCTTTTTGCTTTTGCAGATCGTCGGATGAGATACGGATCAAAGGTCGAAATAACATGCTTGAGCAAGACGCGGATCGGTAACATGGTAGACTACTTTCTACGGCGGTTCTAAAGAACCGCCGTTAAATGTCATCATATTCACGGCAGTTCTAATTGAACCGACGTTAAATCTAGCGAACTAATTGACCTGTGAACTACTTAACGTCGGTTCTTAAGGAACCACCGTGAAATATAGGATTCTACGGCGGTTGTAAGATAACCGCTGTTAAATTATAGATTAACATCGATTTTCTGGAAAACCGTCGTAAAAACATATTTAACGACAGTTTTCCAGAACCGACGTGGATGAGGCGCCGTTAAATGTTGTTTCTGCAGTAGTGTTTAGTCCATATATAAAAGAAAAATATATAGTATTTCAATATAAACGTATATTAATAAATAGTTACATTAATTTAATATTACTGTGTTAATTACATAAAAGATAAATATGTATCATTATAAATTATATGAAAAGTAGAAACGGGTTGGGATGAGTTTATGCTTTCATTATACTGTAATGTCAGTTTATAAGACCAACTCATAAGAGAAATTAAAAATAAATCAATATAAGTAATGAGATCGGCCCATATTGTAACGCGGACCTGGTTCATGGTAATTTACCTCAGATGCAACAAAAATGTAAAAATACAAGGGGTAGTGTAATTTTCTTTAAATTTAAAGGGCATGTTTGAGTTATTGTTAAATAAGAATTCCTATGGTATTTAATTTTTAACAAAGAAGTAAAGAGTTAAAAAATAAATGGAGAAGAACGACTGTCGTTAGATGATAAGACAAAGAGGCCGAGGGATCTGTTATCGAGCTTTTATTTATGGATCATTCTCCTTATTCTCCTAATAATATTCTCCTTTTGTTATCTATACGATTTCTCATATTTTGGGAGTATTTTGCTTTATTCCAATCACGTCTACAAACAACATAGGACAGTAACTACAAATGAGTGTTTTAAATGACTACGGTGGCGTTAATGTACCAATGCACCATGCCCCCACCCCCTGGATTTACATCCATTGATCTACCTCAGTACTTATCCCTTAACATGATCTAATGGTTATAATTAAGTCTCCCACTTTAGGAAATTTGTAATTTTTCGGTTGAAAATGTTCCTTTAGAATGTATGCTCTCCGAACCTTTTTTATTTGCAAATGGTGAAGATCAAAAATATTTATTCTCAGTTAATCTAAATTTACATCTTCATTAGACCCCACATTTAATGAGGATGGAACTTCGATTTGAGAAAGTGTAGTTTGTAAATTGCTAAACCCAACATTTCGAGAGGATCGAACTTCAGGTTGATAACTAATAAGTATTGCTTCATTATCCATCTCCCTCTTTATTAAGAATTTCTCCATCATACTATTTTCAATGGAATATAATCAATTGCTAAATAACCACTAATAAAATAATGAAATTAATCAATAGGCCAACACTCTAAATGATCTCAAAATTATCAAATAATCACAAATTCACTTCAAGTTATTATCCTAGTTTGAAAACTAATCAGAAGAATCAGAACAATCGCATATACTATAACAGTTATCAATCAATTATTGTGTAATTAAAATAATTGCCTCAACTTATATTTTAAATACTTATGTTGAAAAAGTTATTGTCGACTGTGTAAAAAATTAGAGTATAGGGAAGCATTGACAAATACTAACAATCAATTAATTGTTCAACACTTAAGCTTCAATTACAGCATGTATAATAATAGTAAAAAAAAAAAAAAAAAGTGCTAGCTCGTCTACTCGAGCTCGTGAAGCCTGGACTAGATGCAGTCGTGAACCCTAGAGGGGGAGGAGTATGTTGTCTGCTGCACTGGAGTTTGAAGCCGCGTGGTCGTCGTCAATCTCGTGGAATGGTGGAGTAAAGGTAGCTTGGAAGAGAGAAATTGAGAGAGCAGCACTTTTTAGTGCCTTTTTTTTTTTTTTTGAAAGAGAGATCCCAATTTATGAGAGGAGGACGATTGGAGTCCACAAACACTTCATTTTCGGCACCGCAGACGTGTCAGACACTCAACGGATGTGAACACAGACCATACACGTCTCCAACACGTTTTTTTTTTTTTTCATTAATATTTTCTCCTTTTACTTGAAATTGATGTTTATGAGTTTGTAATTATTCATATGATTAATAGATACTAGATTTTTTTAAACCCGTGCGATGCACGAGGTATAAAGTTAAAATATAAAAATGCAAATTATAGTAATATTACTTTTATTATTATTTACTATGTGTAGATATAAATAAACAGAGAGATAGAGATGAAGATAAATAGCTAAAAAAATCACACTACATAAATTATAGATCGAATCCACATTATATACATGAACGTTAAGATTATACGTTAATGAATACTTCTTTATACATTATATTATTGGTCATGTTCGATTACAAATCGTCATCACTGTAAACTAATATCTTCAAACCCTTTCGATGGGTGACACGCGACACAACAACATATATCTGAACACGAGATTCTTCAGATAAAGGCCGACGTTCGAAAGTGATTGACCCTGACTCTTGTTTATCGTCATCGCATATGAAATCATGAGCGAAATGCCTTCGTTGAAACTTGAAAGGTATCCTAAGGTCAGGCGGCGTTATACTCATCCGGGGAAGCAACACCTTTTCGTATGCTTTTGCACCAGTTAGAATTTTGCATTCAAGGACGTGCGTGAAAAGTCTTGTAACAACTAATCTCGTCTCATTACATAATCACATGGAGTGGTTTATGTTCCTCAATAACATAACAGGAGTCCCCACCTTCAGATGCAATTCGTGATTAGGCACCCCCACAACACTTTATACCATTCAAGAATTCAGTTGTGTTCAAATCACTCAAGAAGTCATTCCCACCGTCAGATTTAATTTTTTTTAAATAATATCATAATCTAAATTTACAATTACACACAATTCATTCATAAAAAGAATAATAGATTAAATTAATTTAATTTGCGTGAATGGAAATTAAAATAAAATTCTCAAATCTATACATTACCAGATGCATGGTTTTAATTAAACACAATAGATTTAATAAAATTACCAGATAATACATCTAAATACATTTAAATTACATAATAATAGAATAAGGTATTATTCTAATATCTTATTTAAATTCAAAATTAATAAAGTATATACATACATACACACATATATAAAATTATTGAGCTTTGCACTTCAAGTTACGATTACAAACAAATTGAATTTACTCTACGGTTAATAAATTATTATGGATTAGATTAAATTAGTCTACATTAATATGTGAACAATGTACTTAAAAATTAATAAAAGTATATACATTCATACGTATATTTTTTTTATATGAGAAGAGTACTTGTACCATTAAATAAAGAAAACATATATGAAGCATTCCAAAAATTAATTAAAGAAACAACTAAAATTTTAAAATTCAACAAAATAAAAGAAAATACGAAAAAATATTAAATAGAATGATTTATCAAATATATAAATATATTTGTAATTTATAAAATATTTACTTAGTAATTTAAATTTATATAATTACAACTAAATCATATTGATAATTCATTGAATACTAACATATTTGATAAAAAAAATGAAAATCTTGTAATATAATTTTACAACTGCAAACAATTCGAAATAAATTTATTATTCATAAAATAAGAAAATTAAATTAAATTAACCCATATTAATAGAGATTGATATTAAAAAAAAAAAAATCAAATGTATGTAGATCATATATAAGATTTAAATTAAACACAAATAAATAATAAACACATTTGATAAAATACCTTACATCATATTAGATAATCATATCTATAAAAAAACTAAATTAATATACACGCATAGAAATTGAAATATATACAATAACGTATAATCGATTTAATTTAACCACAATTGATAAATTTTAAAAACATCATAATCTAAATTTAAATTTTCTATAAATTTAAAATAGATAAAAATAATTTATAAATATTTGATAATATAATTAATCAAATTTAACCAATTTAAAATCCATTTAATTGATTAAATTTAACCCAAACTATAATTTATTTTGAGTCCACTCAACAATTGAGATGCCCAATTATTCTGAGTCCAATTTAAAATCTGATAAGCTCAACCATAGATTCAGATCCAAACCCATAATATGAACAGATAACCCTATGTATAAAGTTGGTAACCCCAAAAAATTCGAAGTATCTTGAGTTTAGATCAATACATTACCAGATACATGAATTTAATTAAACACAATAAATTTAATAACATTACCAGACAATACATTTAAATTAACATAATATTACAATAAGACATTATTCTAATATCTTAATTAAATTCAAAATTAACAAAGTATATACATACATACATACACATACACATACACAGACACGCTCTCTTTATATACTTAATAAATAAATAAAATTATTATTCTAATATCTTATTTAAATTTAAAATCATATAAAAAATCAAATTAAATAAAATATCCAAAATTATTATTCTAATATCTTGTTTTAATTCAAAATTAATTATAGTATATACATACATACACATATACATATAAAAAATAAATACTTATAATTTAAAGTAATAAAAAAGAACATGATGTTATTAAATTAATAATTAAAATAAATAACTAAATTTGAAGAAGCAAAACAAAATAAAAGAAAATACTTAGACATATTAATCAAATATTATATTATATATAAAATTTTTAAATCCTGCTTCAGATCACATGATAGTAATTAAAATTTTGAAAATATTAGATCAATACAGTATAATTAATATAGGTCAACAAACGTAGATTCACTTGACCAAATTATCTTTTAGACTATGTCAATATTGTTTAATAAAAATTGAATTAATGGTAAACTCTATAAAAGATTGCTATATAATAGTAATCTATGTATGAAAATGAGGCATTACACATCCATATTAAAGACATTATTTGTAAGAAATATTTAAACACAAAAGTATATAATAAAAAGATTTTATTAAGCAAATTAAAATCTGAAAGATATCAGATTCTAAATCACATGAATACTCTTCAAGCATAAAATGTTATCACCCTCTATTTAAATTCAAAACAGCATAACCAGCTTCAAATTTGAAAACCCAATAGCTAAATAATAGCAGGAGAAGTAGTAGTAGTAGTAATAGTAAAAAAAAAAAACTAAGACATTCGATTCTTAAACAACTCGACATTGATCTTCTTTATAACACCAGTAATTTGTCTTCCCCGTTTTACATAATTAGAGACAATAAGTCAATTCAATACATTAATCGAATATTAGTAGACAATTCGAACCTATATATCTATACATAATGATAAATTTTAGTAAACTATCCGAACCTATATATTTATATATAATAATAAAATTATTGAGAACTAATAATTACCTCTAAGTCATGAAAAACGATTTCCATGGAAGTCTTTTTTTGCTTATCATAAAATCCTGACCGAGCAAAAAATCGAACTCTAAGCTTAAGTATTTCTTTATTCGTTCGATCGATGTCTTTTGATGAGTCCAAATAAAGGAGGCATTGTTCCAAAAATTCCTTTTACCCAAGTTTTGAAAATAGAGAAAAAACACAGACACATTCGAGTGGGGAATTGAAATTAATTTGCAAAGAATAGGAACCTATATTTATAGTGAGAATTAGTTGAAATCTTAAAGATTCGAGTTTTGGAATTTTGATAACCCAAACAGATATGACTTCGTATCCCCTCATTATAGATAGTATCTGATTTTAATTTTTTGTCCATTTTTTATTTGTCGATTATGGAACGAAAATATCGATCTATTTCATGAATTAAATGTCTTTAATTAGGCAAACAAATCGCGTGAAATCTATTTTTTTTTAATATGATTCCGACTTGAAATATCAGAATTATTCAATATTGAATAAAAATCCGATGTACTGTATTTTCTTTGTTTATAATTCTATTTTTCGTACATTTTCTGTTGGTTGATTATAGAGTGAAAAAATCAATCTGCTGCATTTTCCATAAATTAAATATATTAAATTAGGCAAACAAATCGTATGAAATCTGATTTTTAAAAAAAATATGATTCGAACTTAAAATCTCAAAATTATTCAATATTGAATAAAAATCTGATATACTGTATTTTCTTTGTTTAGAATTCTATTTTTCATATATTTTTTATTGGTTGATTTTATTTTTTAAAAATTGATCTGCTGCATTTTTTATAAGTTTAATGTCTTTAATTAGGCAAACAAATTGTTTGAAATCAAAGATCTGATTTACTGTATTTCATTTGTTTAGGATTCTAATTCTGCAAGTAAATCCGATTAAATCAATTACGATTTTTTGAAACAAAATTGATGTGGAAGATGCCAGATTTTTTAAAGTTTAATTATTCAAGGAGATTAATATTTGTTCAATTCTAATATGCTTTAATATTTTATTATTTTTTTCCAAATTAGTTATATTTGAGGCATGTAATTTATTTAAGTTTGACGCCTTGCTTTGTTTTTCTTGGTTCCCGATTTTTTCTTAGGGCTTGTGATTTAATTTATTTTCATGCTTTATTTTTCTTTATTCGAGACATGTGATTAAATTTATTTTTACAGTTGCTTTTATTATGCTTGCTTAATCTATTATTTCAATTCAAAATACCAAAAAATACAGTTTATCTTTAATCAAACTATGAATATTTGACTATTATATAAACAAATTTTATCATTTCAATCACTAATTTAGATGATAGAAAAACTGATATTATAACCTAATAATTGGATATATATATAAAATTTTAAAACTGTGAGATTTAAATTTTAAATAAAAACAGTTGAAAAGTCAACAAAAATGGCTTTGCCCAAAATTTTTTTGGCGGGAGATAAAACAATTGCCTCATATAACCAGTACTGTTATATATATAGATAAATTAGTACAAACAATATTTATAGCAAAATAGATATAATAAAATTATTTATACTATAAACGTGTACGAGACATGTCGTGCCCTATATATTTTTTTAAAATAAACGTGTTCTCTTGTCGGTTTTGTGTTGTGTCTCGAGTCCATGTCCATGTCGGTGCAACTTAAATATCGATATTTGTATTTAAATTTTGTATTATTACACTTAGGTCCCTTAAGTATATATATTTTCATAAAAACCCTTTTTTATATATTTTTTTTCAAAGCACCCTATATATAATTAAAAAAATGAAAATCCAAGCGAGGCGCTTGCCCCTTTACAAACCACCAACACTTTCATCCAGTTCCGCGATAATTATTCTCGATGTCGCGTTCGTTTTAGTATTTTCTCTAATCGGCACTATTCCAGTAATGGAAGAAGAAAAAAAGAAATGGGAAAGCACACTTATTATTGTGAATTTTTGTAGAAAATACGGTCAATGAAACCCTACTCATTTGTTGATATATATTCCATTTGTATTCATAAAATTAAATCTCATATATTTCATTATTCAGATCCTCTCTTTCACATGGAATGCTTTATTTCAATAATATTATGTGTATAGATAGATGCTGACATATAAATGTATTGACCATAGTAATATTGGTACACAATATAACATCAAATTTGAAATGGCCATATTTTTGTGCATAAATCTTATATTTCCATTCACACTATAACGTTTCCATAATCGAATTACCTTTCTATAAATGACCCATTTCACCAACTATATAAACGCCCATAAATGAATCACAAAAGGTACCCAAGAACAAAAGAGATAAAAAATAATAATAATAAATATATCAAATGGCTCCCTCCTTCATTTTAGCCGTTCTTTCATTGTCTTTGTTATGCAGTTGTCAAGCTGATTTGGTATCTAAAGTTTGCAACGAAACAACCAACCCCCCATTATGCCTACAAACCCTGGGATCGGATCCACGTGCTCGTGAGGCCGATCTTCGAGGTTTGGCTCAAATTATAATCGAGAAATCCGTAGGCGCCGTTCAAGATGTTGCAACCAACGCTAAATCAATTGGCGGCAAAAAAGCGGATACATGTGTTGAGGTGAGCGGCGTTGCCATCGATGACCTAAAGCAGTGCACTGATTACTTGAAAGATTTAAGCAGAGCGGCCAGCAGTGAAATTAGCACCGCAGGCTCAGACGCACTCAGAAATGTGGCCACTTGCGACCATGAGTTTGGCGATGGTGAGCCAGCTAAGCTGAAGGCAGCCAGCCAGAAAGCGCAAGATCTCATTAACGTGCTCCTATTTATTGCAAACAACCTAATATAGTTTGTTTGAATACAATACATTTGAGTTTGTTTTCGGACTGTAAGTTTTATTTTTATTATTATATGATTCAATAGTCAAATAATGCATTTATATTGGCGCCTTAACCGGTAGGGCCGTAACTATTGCTCTCAATATTATTATGTCTTTGGATATTTTGTAGGGATTTGAATATTAGTAAAATTAAAATTTCAAAATATTAATATTATTTCGGATTACGTATCTACATCAATATTTGGGTTTTAAGTATCCTTTTGATGTATATATTAATATATTAATACTAACTTCACAAAGGCGCTGCAAATCCGGTTAACCCAACATGATTAAGCAATTAATAGACATCGACCTAAAAGAAGATAATAAATATATTTACAAAAAAGGAATTTACAAACAATTCGAATGAGAGGTTTGACTTCAATTTGAAAGAGTGGTAAAATATTGTTCGTAAATAGAGGTTAGAAATAGTTTTTAGTTAAAAGAAAAAAGTTAATTTTGAAAGAGCTCTATATAGAAATTTTTTAAGAAAGAATGTTTGAAATGTGAGTTGAAATGATAATTTTTTCCTCAAATTGAAAAACACTAAAAAAATTATTTATCATTAAATTACATAGAAATATTATTTATAACAAATTTTTTGATTAAATAATAGTAATAACTATCCAAATAAATTTAATATATATAATTTTTAAATAATGACTTTATTTTGTAAATGTTATTTTTATTATTCAATATATATAATAAATCAATGTTATTAACAAAATAAATACTAAAAAATAAATTGTGTCTCCTTTTGTCATCTTACACAATCAAACAAATATCAATTCACAATTATTTATCAAACACTTCTATATAAATAGATAATACAATTAGCTAGTCAAAACCATCTAATGCAATTTGATTGCCAAACATTGATTTAAAATGAAAATTTATGGACAAACATGTAAACAAAATTTAACATTTATCTATCTATCTATATATATTTATTATATGAAGCACTAATTTTGTCATGATACTCTAAAAAATATGATTATAAGATTCCAAGGTGTTTTTAACTAATGTATAATTTATATAAAATAATAAATAAAGAGCTAATTTTCATAATATTATAAACTATATAAACATGAAGTATATTTTAGGATTTAAGATTCATTCTTTTTCGTATTATTTTATTTCTATACATATGTTCCATGTGTCTAGATTGATTTATATCCTTTGTAATATATAACAAAAATATTAAAACATTTTCAATTATAAATAATAATACTTCCTCCGTCCGGAAAAGATAGGTGGGTAGACAATTACACGGAATTTAAGAAGACAAAATGATTGTAATTGGAATTGTAAAACTTTTGCTATTTTTCTTACTTTACCCTTAATATTTAGTAATTTATTAAATAAAGTAAACTAAATAGGGGTGTTTTAGTCTTTTTTTGTTGTATTCTAACTTTTAAAAAGAAAACATGTCTATCTTACGGACGGACAAAAATAGAAAACATGTATATCTTTTCCAGACGGAAGGATTATCTTTTAAATTACACAAATAGAAAGTATTACAATTTTAAACTGTCTTGCTATCTAATATTCAAATAACTCATATATACAAAACTAAATAGAAAAAAATATTTAGAGTTGTAATTTTGAATCGATTGACATCTACTTTTACTGAATATATTTGAGACAACTCTACCCAAAATAGGAGTTGAAGTCAATATCCTCTAGCATGACTGGTTGTTTCTAAAGAAATTTTATTACTTTAGATTGTCTAATAATTATTCCATCACCATATCAAACTAAATCTTAGAATTGATTTTTATATTTCAAACTATATTCAAATATATCATGAATTCTACATGTTTAAACATATATTGTTTTGATTTGAAAAAATAAGTCCATATCAGGCCTTGAGTATTTGAATAAAAATTCTCATAAATTGTGAAGTTTAATATTATTGTGAAAACTTTGATCACTTGGAGTTAAAATTTATAAAAATTGAGTGGCAACGCCAATTTATGTTACTCTAACCTACAATTCTAATTGATTTGAGAGAGAAGTTTAGTGACTTTTGATCGTCTTGTAGATTGAAAAAAAAAAGAAGAAAAGTTCAACCAGAAGTTATTTTATTGGAGCAAGGATCTCAACTAAACCCATTTTGTTGGAATTTATTCACTCTATCGATTCTTTTCTTAATCAATTTTTCAGTCTACTAGTTTAATACAATTAACATCAATTATTGATTGCCTCAATAAAGTTAATACTAGTATAATCACAACACTTAATAGAGTAATTAATTAGTGGAGCCGACCTTCCCCAATTCTCTACTAAATTTGTCCACTCGTGGTTGCTTAAGAACTAAGAGGATAAAGGACATAAATGAAAATCGCAATACTTTAACTATATTAATTAAACAAATTAAAAGCGTGTGAAATAGTAATAAACCTATATTTATAAAACAGAGAAAATATTATATTTACAAGAATTTTTTTTATAATAATCAGAAATCATTTTATTAGGTAACCCACATATTTTTCTTAGTTTATCATGTCACAAATAAATTCTAATTTCTATCCACCCGTATTTGTTGTACTCCATTTTGTAAATTTTGATCTGCCAGCGAACAACTGCCTTAATACAATAATGCCAAATTTGCTGTATATTATGCTAATCAAACCTTGTGTTGGACAATCATATTTCTTAATAAAAATACTTTTAAAATAATATAAGTATTTATTTTACAATAATTTGAGAAATATAATTTTTGAACGTAAAAGTATGCATTAAACCCACTAATGCTATAAACGATAATAAAATTAAAGAGTTTCAACGATATCGTAAAGATACACTATCAACTTCAAATTATAAATATTAGTTGATCAATGAATTCAAATATAAGAAGGAGAAAGCACGGTGCTTTCACGATAACAATGAAATTTACGTCTCCAACAAGGATGAGAAATAATGCGTGACTGAAAATAGCGGATAACTTCTCTTACAGGACTATGCCATCCTTTGTTCTATTTTACTATTTTACTGATATGTTAGCGCTGCACTGTTCTTGTGCTGCCATTTCTTTTTCTTAAATATAATGTATATTATTTATTAGTTATAAAAATTGTACTATTGTTGAAGGAAAAGCACAATTAGTGTGTTTTCGTCAATAAGTAACTATGAAGGACAATTTAAGTATTTGTTATCTTTATATATTATGAAAACACGTAATTGATACCTTATATACAGAGAGTATTTGATGAATAAGACCGTCTTCCTTCATCTCTCTTTTATGTATTCTCCTTATACTTTTCATTTTATACGTTATCAGCACGAAATTCTAAACTAATGATCGAGAATAAGCCTCCATAACCAAAGCAACAATTATACAATTTTCATCCGGCGAAAATTTAATTGCGTTGTATGTTTGAAAAATCGGTTTCTCGAGTTTCAACCGTTGGATCGAGCTCAAATTTTTACAGAACCTTAAAGACCTTTTGAATTACATTATGAATGGTGGAGATTGGATTCGGAGATACGAGAAAATATATATAAAACTTCGAACAGAGCAAAGTTTATTTTTGGAAATTTCTGTGCAGCATTTTTCAAAATACGATTGCGCACAATAGAGCCGTCGGATCAAGCCAAAATTTGGATATGTTATTTCATACATATAAATGTTAAATATGCCGGTGGAGATTTGAATATGAAGTTTGAATAATCTGATAATGAATTTTGAACAGAACTGATCATATTTCTCGAAACTGTCTACCCAACTTATTTTAAAAATTCAATTACACACAATATAACGGTTGATTGAAACTGAACTTTGGATATATTATATAAAAAAAAGTATAGGTTGAATCTGTACGGTGGAGATTGGAATTTAAACTTTTTATAATGCGAAACCTAAAAACAAAATTAGGAAAGAATCATGACTTTCTTTCAAGATAACTCGAATTACCCTATTATTTATTCAATACAACTAATAAATATTTGACAATATGTATATATGTCATGGTATGTATTATTGTTCATGTATATGTATATGTATATATATTACCTATAATTATATGCATGTGATGTTATGTGCAATATTGACAAATATGAAATTTTACAATACTTTAATGATATTCATAGAGTACATAAATATTATTACTTATGCTTTTAGATGATTTATAAGAAATCATAAATAAAGTTATTTACATGATTAAATAAAGTTATTTACATGATTAGATGAGAGATTGATCATGACTTTGCCAATATGTTTAGTTAATCACGAATTTCGATGAATTGATAGATTCATGTATGTTGGTGATTCTCTTCAAGTTCATTTTATAAGCTACTGTCAATGTATGTATCATTGATTGTATATTTGAATATTTTCATGATAATGAAAGTTCATGAACGATAAAGAATTGTGTAAATAAGTCTTATGATAAAGTATATTCACATGATATCAAAGAAAGATTATGACATACTTCAAATTCATTATCTAAAGAAATTGATTAAACTAACTCAATCTAAATACAATTTAATATACTCAAAAGAAATTGAGTACTACCATTATTCGTTTGATGTGGAAACTAAAATAACTACAACTCCACAATAATATCATCCATCAACCCCTAATTGACAAAGAATCATCAAACTTAGTCAAAGTCAATTCTCTTATGAACTCGAGAATTCATATTGACCACAAATCTTATATTGGAAGTATATGTAGTTTCAAAATCTCAATAAATTCTGAATGTACTCGAAATGAATATTTTGAGAATTTTATGAAACAGTACTTCCAATCCTAAGAATTTAGTGAAAAGAAATTGGTTTGCTTGCTAAAAAGGGTCAATGACTTTGATATATTGCGACTAAAACCATGTCTTACCATATGTGAAAAAGAAAGTCACTTTAAATGACAATAATAAATTGAGAGACACGATCTCACTCTATTTTTTTTTTCTACTTGAGAAAACATACAGGTGCACTTGTATAATATTAATTATAATATTAAGTCATTGAGAGACACTAGTGCAGAAATTCTATTCTAGAACGCCTCAGAAAAAGACGTTCTAGAATATAAGCCGGTGGCATTTTTGTAATAAAAGTGTCATATATCAGAACGTCTTTTTTAACGGTGTTCTGGTATATCAATATACCAGAACGCCGTTAAAAAAGGCTATCTGGTATATCAATATACCAGAACGTCTTTAAAAAAGGCGTTCTGGTATATTGATATACCTAGTGGTATTTTCGTAATAAAAGTCATATACTGATATATACCCATTTTCTTCTAAAAATCCTCAAAATCGGAGCCCTCATTTCATTTCCCTTCACCAAACCTAACAGCCCCACCCATTTCCCCACCACCCACTACCGGCGTCGGAGAGCTCTCTTCCACCGTCCAATAATGCCGGCAGCTCCTCCTGCTTCTCTCTCTCACATTCTCACTATCTTCTCTCCTCGTCCGTCCCACTACTTCCCACCATCCACCCCTCCGCCTCACAGCCCGACTGGAAGCCCGCCCGCGCGACGTACTACGCCGCTGCGGATCCCGCTGACGCCGTCGGCGGTGCCTGAGGCTACGGTGACCTGCTGAAGAACGGGTACGGCAAGGCCACCGAACCATCCTCTTCGAGAAGGGCCAGATCTGCGGCGCCTGCTTCGAGCTCTTTTCTTGATGCCAGATCTGTTCGATCCACCGCCCGGTAATCCAATTAGTTCTCAAGTTTCCGTTTTGCTCGCAACTTGGGAGTGTCGATATGTTGGCGGATCTGCAATTTTATCTTACGACGGTAGTGGAGGAGGGTTCTGATTTGGGCTGACGTCTGGGTCGGTGGTGGCTTTAACGGTAGGTGGCAGGCTCGGGTTGAAGATGGCGGCCTTTGGAGAAGGGGGAGGTTGCAAATTAAATTTTTTATTTTTATTTTTTTTTTCATTTTTTTTCTCCAGTTTCGCGTTTTGTCTTTGCCTCTTGGTGTTTTTCCTTTGAGTTTTTTTTTTTGTTTTTCTTCTTGTGTTGTAATCACCGGGTGAGGGGTTTTTCTCATAGTGGTTACCGGAGTTTGAGTTTCGCTCGTGCCCTATTTGTTGTTTCGTTTTTTTCTTACGTTTCTTTTTTCCTTGTGGTTTGTTTTTGTGGCTACTCATTTTTCTGTGTTGGTTCGGTTGGCCAGGGTGAGGGTCGGGTTTTAATCAAGGGGGTGATCCAATTGGATGGTTCGGTGGGCGTGGCCGTTGAGGAGTGACCTCGATGATTGGGGAACTGTCGGGTTGGCTGCTTGAGCCCAGCTCATTTTGTTTTTTGTTTCTTAATTTCCTGGTTGTAGGTGTTGTTGGTTAAGGGAGAACTGTCGGGTTGGCTGCAACTCGCCGAACGCGCACTTCGTCCTCACGATCGAGGCGTTCGAGAAGATCGCGATCTGGAAGGATCAGGTGCAGGAAGGAGGGTGGATTCCGATTCACGATCGGCGGCGCCGGGATATTCCTATCGGTGATGATTAGTAACACCGCCGGTGCAGGGGACGTGGCGGCGGTGAAAATAAAGGGGTCGCGGACGGGGTGGCTGCCGATGGGGAGGAATTGGGGGCAAAATTAGCATATCAACTCGGATTTGAAAAACCAGCCGTTGTCGTTCGAGATTACGAGCAGCGATGGGGTCACACTTACGAACAGTATGTATGCGCCATTAGTGTAAACTTCCTACTCTATATAAGGAATCCGTTATATGAGTTTATTTCCAACACGAGTCGACATATACTAATCTTTATATTGAAAGCTTCAGCAAGTGTACATAGAAGCTAAACTGTTTATAGAAGGGCTTCCCCATATCTATAAATAATAATATTGATCTTTACTTCCTTGCCCATTTACAGAAATAGTCTGTTGAGTGTCCACCAGAAGACATCGTCATGCCCAAGCATTGAATTCCATGAAAACGGCTCAGGCGGTTAGTGAATGAGACTTTCATGGAAATGGCTTCATGCAATCTTTAATAATTGTCACTCAATCTTTTTGATTCTGTAGTAAAGCTTTTTGGTCTGATAGGTGAGCACCACAAATCCCAAGTCAGCTTCTTCTATAGCTTGAATAGCTTCATCTTCACTCAAATATGTTTTTTTTACATATTTGTATGTATTTTTGGGTGTTTTTCAGTCCCGTTTTGTGTTTTAGTTGAGTTTTTATCGTCTCAATAGTTGTTTTGGTTTATTTTTTTTCTTGTACTCCATTTCATTTTATTGTATTTCTCTTATTATTACTTATTTTTAGGATTTTTATTTTAATAAGCTCAAAGGGGGACTGCGCGAGTAATTAACGAGCCAATGGTGCCCACACGTGCCCAGCAGCAACATAAGCGTAAAGCACCAACGCCCGACACCAGGCCAAGAAACGTGCGCTTAACAACACACACAACACCCGGCAGCACCAGGCAGCCATTACGCAAAAGCTAATCCTTTCACTGGCATCAGCACCCATTTCGATAATTTTCATAATCATTGTGTCGCGATAAATAATGTTGAACAATATTTTTTATTAAATTTTCAACGATTGCAAGAAAATGTCACCAACTTTATTACACTTTTGGTACACATTATGTTTGTACATACAATAATAATAAAAGTGTTTGTTTATTTATTATTTCTTTAAAATTACAATGCTTACAGAAAAATGTCAGTATTTTAATCCATATAACAATGCTTCATAAAATGTCAGTATTTTTATCTCTACTGTGTAGAGATGGCTGAGATTGGTAAAAGTAATGTTGTAGTTCCAGAGTCAGTTCTAAAGAAGCAAAAGAGGGCCGAAGAGTGGGCCCTTGTCAAGTCAAAAGAGCTTGAAGAGGCAAATAAGAAGAATTTCGAGTCCCAAAAGTTGATCTGCAAGAAGGCAAGCCAGTATGCAAAGGAGTATGTACAATAGGTAAACTTGAATTTTCTAATTTTAATTTTGTTGGTAATATATCCCTCATCTGGCTTAGTTTGTTGATCTCTGTGCAAATTCTCCTACCTGCATCTGGTTTAGTTTGTTGATTTGTTCTTTGCTTTCATGTTTTGATTGTTTGTGCAAATTCTCCTACCTGCATCTGGTTTAGTTTGTTGATTTGTTCTTTGCTTTCATGTTTTGATTGTTTGCTGGAGTCCTATTCTAATTTAATGTCATGCGTGTACTACTTTCTTCTCCCATGGGAAAATACTTGTTTTAGACTTTTTTAGTACCAAAGATAACTTTGTGTAATCCACTTGGGGTTACGGGGGAGATGTTTTGGTAGCTTAGTGCATGGTTATTTTGTGGATTATAATTAGGGTTTTTGCCCTTGGTGAAACCGTTACCTTTTTCCCCCCCCCTTTTTTTATAAATAATTTTATGTTGTTTGTAACAACTGTTGTGATTTGCGATTTAGGACTTTTATTTAAGAAAGAGTGCACATTGGAGGGCAATTTTGATCGGATAATATGAAAATTGGTTGGATTGTAGACGTGGCTGTAACCCAACAGTCCCATGTTTGGAATTTTGTTTTATATACTAACCTTTTGGTTTGCGGCAGTATGAAATCACTGCAGAACAAGTCTTGGGAGTGTTAGCAAACCTTAAAAGAAAAAGGGTTTTCAGTTTCCTCTTATTTATTTTTATTAATTTTTGCAAACAGTTCCTTTGACACATCTCAAACGAAGCCAAAACGCATATACATATATTGCAATTTATTTTTCTACTAATACACGCACATTTATAATACATAACATTATATCACTCTCCAAATACTTTGATGTGACTTGTGCTCCTCACCAATAATATTTCTAAACATCGGTTTTCCTCCCTGCAATTTTGATTAAATGTAGTAGTAACTGAAGTGGAAACGGGGTATTAGTAAACACTCAAGTACGATGTGTTTTTATCCCAGTTAAAAGCTAGAAATAACTCGTATTAGCAACTTAAGTAGAAACGGGTATTAGTGTTTGCAATTACTCCTTTAAGCACAACATGCACCGGTAAGTTAGCTAAGTATTAATGCATATAGATTGCGATTCACAAGTCAACCCTTCGTATTAACTAATGCACTATGCAGCACATACTACACAAATAAAGCCAGAGAATTATAATCAGGGTTGAACGCGATAAGAATTTACAAAACCGGACAACAGATTCCATCAAGGATGCGTTTGAGCATCTGATTAATATTCGACAGGTACGCTCATTTCGCCACTCGATCTAATTTAACATAATTCTGAATATGTTGATCTGTAATTAGACACGTCATTTATTTCTATGTTCTGTTTCAGAACCGACCGGCTGAGCTACTTGCTAAATTTATCAATGAGAAGCATCGTGCTAGGAATAAGGGTGCATCAGAGGAGGAATTGGAGGGTACATTGGAAAAAAGTGTTGGTTTTGTTTAGATGAGGGTACAATTGTTGTTTTGATTAATGCTCAAAACTTTTGTTGTTCCACTTTAATTGTTTCTAAATTAAGTTAGGTTTGCACATTGTTAATTTGTTTGATTATTGGTTCTTGTGTTGATCTTTTATACAATATGATCATAAAAAGAGGTATATTTGGATTTGTGTTTGAAAAATGTGATTTAAATAGGTATTTAAAATTATGATTTATGAGGGATGAACTGATCTGGAAAAAAAACCTGGAATTCTAAAACTGTCAAATCTAGAACGCCCTTTTTCAAGGCGTTCTAGAAAATGTATATTCTAGAACGTCTTTTTTAAAAAGACGTTCTGGAAAATGTATATTCCATAACGTCTTTTCGTAAAGACGTTCTAGAAAGTTTATTTTCTAGAACGTCTTTCTCAAAGGCGTTTTAGAAAATGTATATTCTAGAACGTCGTTTTGTAAAGACGTTCTAGAAAGTTTATTTTCTAGAACGTCTTTTTTGTAACCGTTCTATAATGTTATTTTCTAGAACAGATTAATCGGGAAAAACTATTTTCTAGAACAGGTAAGTTGTGTTTCTAGAACGTCTCAAATAACCGTTCTAGAATATCGGATATTCTAGAACGCCTCAGAAAGCTGTTCTGGAAAATCGGATATTCTAGAACAGCTCTAGTCAGAATGCCTGGGTAGGGCGTTCTAGAATAACTGAAATAGGGCGTTCTAGAAAAGTGTTTATGCACTAGTGACATGACATTATTATTCATAATACCAATGTTAGACCTCTGGATAAAGAAATTTCTTGAGGCTAACCATGATCGATTTGAATAGTGAAAATAACCTCAATGTAAAGGGGAAGAGACATGTTGATCCCTACCTATGTGGGAAGAATGAACCACAAGGTAAGATATGTAAGAGTTCGTGTTGGTCATGGTAGATGTCATGGAGGTTCTCCCAATAACCTTTCTTAGTCAATAGATATCCTCTATTTTGATTGATGAAAGTATAATCAATCATTCACATTAGACTATTGTATTTGATTTTAAAATTTATTTTGAGTTAGATTGATGTGGTGTGGCCTGATTTAATTATTTTTTGCTTATTGGTAAATTTTGTATTTCATTCTAAAGTATTGAATGTATTTGAGTTTATTTACCACACATTCACATACAAGGTTCATGAGAAAATTATTAGATATAATGTAACATATCTAGTAAATAATGTAAATAATTAGAATAAAAAGTATTTCATTCATCTCTGGAGGAATGTGAGAATTTGTCGAGGATTAGACAATTATTCACTTAATTAATATTTATATGTGACAAAGTCCTGAGGCCTGGTGGCACATTGGTTAAAGTCATAAAAGCTCATTATGGACCAAGAGCGAACGAACCTTGTTAAGTTTGATGATATTCATGTTGATAATTATCACTAAGAAGTACATTATGAGAATGTAACTATACTTTTAATTTATGATTTTAGAGTCAATCTAGTAATTTTACTTTACTACTTTTTGATTATTGAATCATAAGATATGACCAACAAAGAACTTTTGGACACTGACTCATTCAAGTTTTGACACGACTGGTATAGATTCTTTGGTCGTCGTGATATGCTGGTCCATAGTATAAGAAATTAACATGGACATCTTTCATTTTGAGTGGAACACAAAATGAGATAGAAATTTGATGCAAAGTATAGTATCAAACTAATGTTGTTCCACTACAGCTAGTGCATTCTAAAGTACTAGGAGCATTACATACATTCATATCTCAAAGATACATCACTAATTTTTTCAAAAAATGTTCATTAGCAAAATTGTATGATTGAGACCCGCATATGCTAAAGATAAAAAGTATAATATTTCATTCTTATAATTGATAATTGGTGATACATGTGGACATGACCATTCAAAATGTGGATCATTCAAGTATTTTATAGTTTTGGTCGATACTTCAGCACGTATTGTCCATAAAAATGTTGCATTTGCAAAACTTCTATCACATTTAATATGATTGAGAACTCACCACCCTTATAAAGCACCCAAACTCATAATGTTAGAGAGTTTACATCAAAAGTACTTGATGTCTATTGTATTTTAATAAAAATCGATGTGCTGGATCTTGTACCCTAATGGGCATATATAATAAGGTCTCAAAGAAGACACCATCACCAAAAAAAAATAGATGGTGACTAAGACAATATTTATCGCACTCATTTGTCTTTGCACATGGTTATGCAATATTGCACGCAACTCTTACTTATTCGTTTATGAACCCCATCTAACCAGATATTTTGCGTACCAGTTGGTAACTGGATATAAGCCTGATAATTCATATATACGCATATTTGATTAAGCAGTATATGTGACTAGGAAGTTCGTTAACGGCATTGTAAAACCTTGCACATGTTCACCAGTAGCTCGATCCTTCCCGAAGACCTCACACCAATCGCCATACAATGGCCATGACTTGAAGCGCATAGTTTTTGCGTTGGCATCCTCCTATTTTTAGCAATATTGAAATTAAAATAACTTATTATGGCAATAATAAGTGCACATAAAATAAACATAAACCAAGCTTCAAATGAGATAAGCATTGTTTAAAATATAAATAATATATGTATTATCTAGATGATGTATATTATATGTAGTTTTTCTTTCTCAAATAAAATCAACTTGCGAAGCTACCAATGGCATAAGCAATGTATTAATTTTTATTTTATTTTTACAGATTTATATAGTGCTTGGTATGTACTATAATATAAAAAAAGCTGTAGTATATAGATATTTTGATTTGTTACTAGATTATTTTTTTTATCAAATAAAATCAACACAAAAAACAATTGCACATGATCATATAATTGAGGATTAAACTTTTGACCTTCACAAATTGATTCCAATGCGCATCGTCCTTCACCCCGATCGTGTTAGATGTTTCATTCCAAGAAAATCCCGACCGACCTAACATCATAGTCAAGGAACCGTAATGTTTCTTCCAAACATGAATCTTCGAGCTTATGTGAGGTTCAGCTCGGATATCCGTGCCCGGAATTTTTTTAGACATATGCTGCTCTAAAATGTGAGTGTAGCCGGACCGAAAGCCATTGTCACACTTCCATCTGCGCACAACTAGATCCTTCAAGCCCTGTGCCGGCACTATCTCTTCCTCCTGGCTCCAAATACGTCGAGTGCCCCTTGTTTGTGTGAACTTGCCCACAGTGGCGATCGATTCCATGGTACTGAAATAAAAAGGAGAAATAAACATATAATACACCCATTCGCAATTTGGTTCCCAAATATATAAAATTACACTCATTGCCCTCAGCCCCTTTTGTACCAGTTAAAAGGTTCTGAAGCTAGCCCTCCAAGAGATGTCAAGCAACACACGATGTACATATAAAAAAAACAAACTAAGATTTGAATAAAAAAAACAACACACATTTCAATCACCACACAAAATATTTTAAAACATAGATGTTCTCATGCAACAACTGACCTTGTACGACAAACAAAAAAACACAATTTTTTTTAATAAAAAAAAAAAAAGGAAAATAATTTCAATACGGTAATAGAAAATAATCATATGCCCCTCCACTCGTTGTACATGGACAAGGCCATTGAATCTCTCCAATTTGTCCACTCCTCGGTAGGTTGCACTTGATCGACATAATCGAAATATTGTTGTTCTTCAATCGCATCAGTTTCTTCGTCTGCTTCCTCGATACCCTCTTCCTCCAATGGGTCAACAACCATCGCCGAACGGATGAAATTCTGCAGAAGACAACATGCCATGATTATTCGATTTTGAGTCTTAATGGGGTAGAATGCGCTGCTGCGTAGAACTGCCCATCGTTGCTTTAATACTCCGAAAGAGCGTTCAATTATATTTCTTGCTTTTGCATGCCTCAAGTTGAATAATTCTTTATAATCTTGTGGAGAGGATGGTCCGTTTGACCACTCTTTAAGATGGTATATAACCTCTCTATATGGTGCTAGAAATCCAGGCCCGTTGGCGTACCCGCAATCACACAAGTAGTAATTACCTGAAAGACCACAAATTGGTGATGGAGAGTACATCTAATACAGATATTTACTACTACACATGTTGGGATTTATTTACCAGTAGGCACTCTTAGCCCTTTCGGCCTGCAGATTGCGTCACGTAAGACTCGGCTATCAGCTGCTGAACCCTCCCAGCCACTCAGTACGTAAACAAAATTCATGTTCCGATCAGAGACGCCAAGTACATTTACAGCCACTCCCCCTTTCCGAGTTTTATAGCGAGGCTGACTGGTCAGTGGGACCCTGACCGAAATATAAGTTCCATCCAAGGCTCCTAAACACCCCTACGAAACAAAACAATTGTTTAGTAATCATTGACGCGCGTGGATGGAGTAAACTATAAACTAATATACGTTGTTTATAAATATGTAACTATCGCGTTTGGTAATACACATTAATGGAATTGTTACCTTAAACCACCTCCACGTTTCGTCAGTGCACGATTCATCTACCGGAGTCGATTCAACCGCTAATATAGTGTGTAACCTAAGGACGGCATCAAGGACCCGGTTGAAATTTATGCTAATAGTATGCCCAAACCTCAAAAACCTAAATTTTAGACTACGATTCTTCATATGATGGGCTAACACCGACAGGAATATAGCAACTTGCTCACTTATCTGCATATTTCTAGTATGTACTAAACCACCCACAATTTCGAGTAACAAACACAGCCTACCAAATGCATTTCGATCCATTCGCAGGTTCTCGATACACGTCGTGTCGCTGATCTCGACTAGTTGATGCATTACCTTTATTTGAGTCGGCAGCCTATCAGCCATTTTATAACGTACAATCCTACGAACTCGGCGACGGGGTTGTCGTGGTGCAGCAACATAACTCAAGTACAAATTAATGAAAAGAAAAAATAACTTCACCAAATTAATGATCTCCTCTACGATAACAATCACTTGCACATCTTCTTGTTCGATATCCATCCTAGGATGCAGTGGGTCTACCGTCAACACAAGAATCAATTGCACCAAAACAAATTAATTGAGTGAGTAATTGCTGGTGTATATACAAATAAATAAACACGCACACACTAGTACATATCGAGAAATAACAATGAATCTCTCCAAAATGACTCTATAATAAATTATCGCAGGAAGCATTCACCCCAAACACCTACACAGATTTCTGGTTTCGGGTGTATTACCTTTGTTTCGATCGAGCAAGAGTCTCTATGGTCCACAAAAAAAAATTTACAACATAACCAGTTAAATGACTGAGTACGAGCTGGTGTATGTACAGGTACAGAAACACGCACATAGAACAATGACAAAAGATGACAATGATTATACCCGAAACGACAATACAACATATTATCGCAAGAACATTCACCCCACAGGCCGAAACAGATTTAGGGTATCGGGTGTATTACCTTTGTCTCGATAGAACCAGTGTTTCAGTCAATTGTGGAACTTGAACATCAATTGCGGAACTTCAATTTTGCACCCAATCGCAGGAAATTCGATCCAAAGCGGATAAAAAATCGAACTAGGGTTCTTCAATTTTCACCAAGCGCTCACCTTCATTTTTCACCCAACTTCAGGGGAGGAGTCCGTATATGTCAAGGATAGATCGTAATTTGTCTAAGCCCTCAAGGTAAATTCGGCAGAAAATTACACTGTCGAGGGGTACGAAGGTACTTTCACAAGGTACTTTAAGTGGGATAGTTATATCCAGCCCCTCCCCCTAGGACTATTTATCAAGCGAAAGCCGGACCCTATCATGGGCCGATGCATTTATCGCGGGCCGAAGTCAGACCAACCAAACGCGCGTTAACACGGGATATCCCGGTCTATCCCTTGATATCTCGCCAACTAAACGAGCCCTTAGTGGATGTGTTTTGATAGTGGACAATATCATGGTTCTTTTTTGGAAAACGAACAATATAGTGGACTAAAAAAATAATTTTTCCTTCAAAATCTACACTATTTTAGTATATTAGTGAAGACTACTGGAGATAGCCTAAAAAGTAAGAACATAATAATAAGTATATAATTTAATTAACAATAAAATGAAAAATTAAAATTTACTCCATTCGTTTTAAAATAAGTGTTGTATTAGAGACTCAATTTTGTTACAAATTAAGTGTCGTATTAGAACTTTTTACCACTTTATTCCAGTTTTATACTCGCTTATTTTAAAAATATAAACAAGTTTATGGTAATTGAAAAACTAATAGGAAGGAGGTGAATGAAATAAATAAGAATATTATTAATTAATTGAGGGTGTATTGGTTAAATATTTATCACTAATTTTAAATAAAAACTGTAAAATGATACTTAATTAAAAAAGGGGCATTCCCATATGATCCAATAGATAAATATTTTATCCAAAATACTCTAATGAAAATATTAACTTCCCATATAGTCAATTATCTTCTCATTAATCTAAACTACTACATAACAATACTACTTTACCCTTATT
Organism: Phtheirospermum japonicum; assembly: GCA_014905375.1. Classification (NCBI taxonomy): domain Eukaryota; kingdom Viridiplantae; phylum Streptophyta; class Magnoliopsida; order Lamiales; family Orobanchaceae; genus Phtheirospermum; species Phtheirospermum japonicum. The sequence continues at coordinate 2,415,169 of BMAC01000020.1, forward strand.
AATAATTTTCATGTTTTTTCCTTTCAAATTTTTTTTCTTTATTCAACATTTAATATAATCAAAATTCATACTATTACATGATATTTCAATATCATTGTCACCAACCGGTAACACGACGAATTTCATACTACACTGTGCATTTTCATACTACAATCGGAATTCCATACTACTAATTTTTATAATCTTAATCATTATAGGAAAAATATCACAATACGCTGTGATATTTCARACTATATTATGTAATTATTTTATGAAATATGTCACACTAAAATACAACATTATTTTTCACAATTTTATGTTTTTAAATTTCAATTTCACGCTATATATGAAATCCAAACTGGTATTGTGAGTTTCATACTAAAGTTTCACAAAATCAATAAAATCTCTTACTATTATATTTTAAATTCATCCTACTATTATTAAATTACATACTATTATATTTAAAAATTCATACTACCATTATCAAATTCATAACTCTACTAAAATTATTTTAAAATTCATACTAACATTTTAAAATAATAATACTATTATCAAATTACATACTAACCCTACCAGATTACAAACTACATTATGCAAAAAAAAATTCAAAATTTAAGATTAGACTGTCAAGTTTTATATTAAATTGCACGAGATAATTTCATACTACACAATATCTTCAAAATAAAAATACATACCGCAACGAGCATAATTTCATACTACTCATTACACATGAAGCAAAAAATTCCATACGCCATTATTATTATTATTATTATTAGTTTTTTAGGTGTAGGGGTAGTTTTGATAATTTAAGTTGTAATTTTGATTAAATAGGATAGATTTAATTAAATGGGATAATAAAAAATTCATCAGAGTATTTGACAATTAATAGTAATGGAGATGTAGTAAATGAGAATTTTCCCATTAAAAAACTATGAAGTAACATCACTTGATTATCCAAGGAGTATTATTGGGACTAACTACTCGAATGGAATTAGGGTATGGATACGGGTAGAGGCATACCCCTGCCCTACCCGACTCGTCCCGTTTACACACCTGACTAAGGGGTTTAGTGTAAATTTATCTCAACTCGAAAAGAATCACGACTTGGATAGTTGAACACCATCTACCCATCAGTTAATTCGTCTGATCCAATATTTATCTCACCTCCGCTTCTCCTCACGGTGGACTTCCTAATTTCTCACGGTGACGTTGCAGAAACAAAAAGGATTGCAGGAAACAGAAGCAAAAGAAGGAAAGAGGTAAAAAAGAAATGGAGGTAGAAGGAGGAGTGCCGTTGGATGACAAGGCAAAGAGAATGAGGGATCTGTTATCGAGCTTTTATTCTCCGGATCACTCTTCTTCTTCTTCCCCGTCTAATGCATCGCTGCCGCCGAACACTTCATCCAGATTCGCCACACTCGATACAATCAATACCACCTCCTTCGACGCAGATCAGTACATGAATCTCCTCGTATGCTCAATTATTCTCAATCTCGCGTTCCTTTTTCCTTTTTTTTTCTTTCCTTTCTTAATTCATGGTTCTGAGGCTTTTGAAATAACATAGTGGATAATTAGAACTTCGACATGAATGTGAATGGTTGAGCAGAGGCTGAATTTTGAATTTTATTTCCAAGATGGTGATATATCGATTGGCTCTGATGGTATTGCTGATCAGAGTGCTGTCAGAAATAATGGATTGTACTGAAGGAAAAGAAAACTTGTTTAGGCTTAAACATTAACCTTGAGATTGGAGCTGGAACATGTTAAATTCAGATGTTAAATTCTGCTGCTTAGTTAATGTGATGGGTAAATTTTATGAGATTGGTAAGGGAAACTTATATGTGAATTGTGTGAAGGTAACTCGATGCCGAGCAACTAATCACTTGTTGATGTTCCATTAGTTACTTTGTTATCACCCATATAAAAATAGATTTAATTGAAAGTTCTCATTACTTGAGATGCAACCGATGTTGTTTTGTAGGTATGATATAATTTGAGAATAATTGATCTTGATAAATTCAATTACACAATCCTCAGTAATGTATGAGATGACCAATGTTCTTTATTTTCCTTTTCTTTTTTGTTTCTGACATTTTAATTTTACCAGTTTGCTAATGAAAATGCAGAAGGTTTTTAGTAATGTATGAAAGGATTGCTAGTTACGTGACACCCATTAATAAGAAGGAATTTTCTTTTATGCATCCATTTAGAATGAATGTCTCCTGTATGCATATATTTCCCTTGGTTTATTAGTTTTCTCAATGACTATGTAGATACAAAAATCAAATCTGGAGGGACTTCTTCAGAAGCATGTTGAAATGGCAGCTGAAATAAAAAATCTCGACACTGACCTTCAAATGTTGGTGTATGAGAATTACAATAAATTCATTAGCGCAACGGATACAATAAAAAAGTAAGTTTTATTGTGTCTATTTGGAAACTCTGCGTTTTGGGTTTAGCTGCCTAATCTACATGTTGAATTCTGTGTTTTGGCTTCCAGAAATTCTTGTTAATAGGGTTGAACCTTGATTATCTCTCTTTCTTCACTTATATTAAGTTAAAGTTTTACAATTTTCATCTGTGGTTATATGTCAATCTAATCATTTCCCCTGTTTCTAGGATGAAAAATAATATTGTCGGCATGGAAACAAATATGGAACAGCTACTGGAAAAGGTGTTTGGTACAGATTTGTTATGGTTACTGGCTAATGAATTCATAACTTTGAATTTGAGGATTTATGGAAAAGGACAACACTCGCTGATAACCGAATCTGGTTTTATTTTCGCAGATAACGTCTGTGCAATCTAGGAGTGATGGGGTCAACACATCTCTTTTTGAGAAGAGAGAACATATAGAGAAGTTGCACCGCACGCGCAACCTTCTGCGTAAAGTTCAGGTATTATAGCAATGCATGATTCCTTCATTACAGTCTTCGGCAGACAACATTTGACCTGCTATAGATCATGATATAATAAAATGATTTGTGATGTATAATGTCAGGTTATTTTTCTTGTCATGTGGCAAGAGTGAACATCTATGATGTATTAGAGGAATAAACATTTATCTCTTAAGAGATTTGTTTATTGAATAATTGAATTGTTATGTCAGCTCAAATTTGATGAAGATTTCTTTTTAATGTTATTTTTTCTAATTTTTGTATACATTGTAAATTTGGTCATTTATGAGTTACAGAGATGTTATCATTTGTTGTTAGAGCAGTTTATTTATGATTTACCCACGAGACTTGAGAAGTGTATCAAATCAGAAACCTATGCTGAAGCGGTCAAGTTTTACACTGGAGCTACTCCAATTTTCAAGGTTCATCTTTTTACCTTATCTATGGGAGCCTGAAGTTATCTGTTACTACCTTATCAACCATCCTATTTACTAGCCATTCCTTCTTACTGTTTGCAGGCATATGGTGATTCTTCATTTCAAGACTGTAAGCGGGCATCCGAAGAGGCAGTAAATATAATTATCAAAAACTTGCAGGCATGTCATCTTTTCTTGTACTTGATTGGCTTTATGTTTCCTTCTCCCTCATTTCTCTTTTCTTTATTTGAGTGTGCATGCGCTTGCTGGTGCGAGAGCAGATGAAATCAAACCTGCTTAGGGTGCAATCGGATATAATCCCATTTTGGAATTTCTTACCTGGGCTTTTTTTTGGGGAAAAAAAACACAAAAAACTATTCATCTTCTTTCACTTTTTTCTCCCACCAGTCACTTCAACCCATTTTTCAAAAAATAAAATAAAATCATTCAACCACTAATCATTTTTACACATTTCCCCATAAATTTTACTATTCTTCCACTCACATAACTCTAAGTATCAATTATATTCAATCATTATTTTACTATTTTTATATTAAATCAATTTTAATCATTACATTTCCATCTCATATCCATTCACACTCTCAAAATTTTTCTTTCTACTTTTGGAAAAACATTCATCATTGTTCCCTCCCATCTCAAAAAATTCTAAAATGAATCCAATCGCACCCTTACAGTTGGGAATTTATCTCATGAGAAAATTCTGGTGAAAGTTATGCTTTATTAATATATATATATATTTTTTTTTCAGGGCAAGGTTTTCTCAGATTCCGAGTCAATACAAGCAAGAGCTGAGGCTGTCATGCTTCTTAAGCAGTTGGATTTCCCGGTATATATACGGATTATGTTTCTTAATGACATATCATCCATCTGCTATACATTACAAACTTGATATAGGTGAAAACTTGACTATGAATGTAGGTTTTTTGTGGAATTTTATAGTTTTAGTTACTGCCGTGCATTTGTGGGGGAGGAAAGTATACTAATCTCCAATGTTAGTTTGCCTAGTTATATTCCTCCGTTGATAGTTTGATCATTTGTTTGAACAGGTTGAAAATCTGAAGGTCAAGTTGTTTGAAAAGTTGGAACAGTTCCTTGTGGACCTGCATCTTGAATCTAAGGAATTAGCAAATGCATCTCCTAACCAGGGAAGTGTTCCGGAGTTGGCTTCTGCTACTGCACATGAGGTGATAAAATTGCATATTTCACATGTTTGAAAGTTTTGGTTGGAAACAGATGATTGCCTTTTTTTTTTTTGAATAAGAATATTCTCACACAAAAAAGTCACAAAATTCTGTGTTATCCTTGGAAGTTCATTCTTTCCAGAGTCACTTGAAATATTTCTCAACTGTTCCTCGGAAGCTTCAATTGTTACTATTTAAGTTACTTGCATTACTTACTTTCAGGCTTCTATTCGTGAATTTGCTGAAGCTGTTCGAGCTTATAAAGTCATATTCTTGCATTCGGAACCAGAGCTATCTAAACTTGCAGAAGACCTTGTTAAGAAGTACGGCTGATTTTATTAACCAGTTTCATTTTTGTATATCCTTCTCTGTGTGATAAATTATGCTAAATACTAATAGTTGCTCTTAAATTACATTTGATATTGCCTAAATGTTAGGCACTTCGAAGCCACTCATCAACAAATTATGAAGCAAGTTCGTTCTGCAGATCTTCTGGCGATGCTTCGTAAGTAGGAATTGATCTTGAAAATAGGAATTGCTACTTGAAGTATTTTATAAGGTTATAGATTTTCATCTTTCCGCTTTGCTTGCATGTGCAGCAATAATATGAGCAGTCTGGTGGCTGGTATTTTACATGATGCACTGTATATAGCATTAATCGGGGGGAAAAATAGCTGTAAATGATGGTGGGCGTGTCTTTAAGAAATTTTCTGAGAATGTGTAGAGGCATACAAAATTATGATGTCACCCAGGGGACGTGGATGTTCTAAATATGCTCAAGTTACTATTATTTGTTATTAATTACGCATCAACTCTCTTTTATATACTTTTTCATGACCTGTATGGAAATTGGAAGCCATGTAGTTTTTACATCTTGCAAGTGGTTATCCGATCAATGGCTGGAGTAGTTGACACTGGCATTTAGTTTCATGTCTTTAACTTGATACGAGTATAACTTTTTGCATTGTCCAGGAGTTATTTGGAATGACGTGCTTCTTATGGATGAAGTGCTACCTGAAGCTTCCCTACCTGATTTTGCTTTGCAGGTTATGATATCCTGATTAAAACTGCAATACTCAAGAATATATTATGGGTGATAAGCTGATAATTATATTTCTTTCAGTATGCTCGCGTTGCTATTAAAGATTACATTTCCAACACATTCACTCATCTTTTCAATAATATACAAGGTTAGTACTATTTTTTTGATATATCACTTGTCTAGTTCAAGTTTGGGATATGCTTGATTAAACCCACAAGTGTTTACATATTTGTTTCTTGTGCATTTGATGCTATATGAACTTTTGTGTGTATTTGCCCACACTCTTTTTCTTTTTAAGTTCAATAGATTATATATAGTTAAACATCTCTGACTTCACTGCTTATAGTCACGTCTACTTGACTTTTAATTGAATAATATTATTGTATGAGAATTCCTTATCTGCAACCTATAGAGAGTTCAGTAGTTGTCAGAGATTATGAGTGCTTACTGTAACTTCTTTTTATTACGCAGATTCCATTACTAAAGTCCAATTTGCATCAAAAGAAGGAACAGAGGAAGAATATTCTTTGCAAGCAACCCTTGAAGCCAGCAAAAAGGCTGTGATCCAAGGCAGTATGGATACCTTAATGGTAAAGATGAAAACCAGATAAAGTACTTTTTATGTTAATGACGCCTTATAATGAATGTTATCTTTATCTAAATTACTTGGTCACCATGTACTATTTTTTTTTTACATAAAACCAGCCAGTTCGTCCCTTTTGAATTTAAGAAAAGAACACCTGGTACTTAGTCTATTTATTTATTTATTTAATATATAATGAAAAGAATAATGTGGCGAGACTTTGGATCTATAAACTCCATTAATGATATTTGAGATGTTTGTGTTTCTCTTCCATTCCAACTTATAATCAGCCTTATTATTTATAATGTTCACTTTGCTTTTGACCTTTGCTTAACTCTAGTGTTCCATCCTTTCCAAAATATAATCTCTATTTAAGAGTCTGGAATATTAAAAATCAAAATTATAGGATTTATAATTCAAAATGCTATTTAAAAGCTTGGGCACCTTTTAATTCAAAATGTCGGTGAGTAATTTTTTGAACTCCATTTACTGCTTCTCAATCCTCAAAACTGCCGAATGCAAAGAATCAAGGATATCCAGGAGTAGAATCAATCTTTCTAGTATTATAATCCTAAAATAGTCATCTTATTTATGGACTAACATGTATCTTTTTCTAGACCCATGTCATTAAATTCTCAGAAAGTGATAGATCGCTCTGAAAGCATTGGTGTTACATTGTTATGCTGAACTCATTTACACCTCATTTGACTTTGATATCACATTACAAAGAATATGATCACCATATCCGTTTTATGAGTATTTTGTCACCATATATAGGCGGCAGCATATTTAACTGTATCTTTGTGGAAACCAGGACTTTCGACATCTTCTTGAAGAAAACCCAGAATTATTGCTCAAGTTGAGAGATTTAACAATCGACTGGGTCCAACAAGGGTTCCAAGATTTCTTCCGGAAGCTTGATGGTTATTTTCTCTTGCTTTCCGGAAAGAGTAATACATCAAGTCAAGATGTGAAATTGATAGAGGAGATGCCGGGAGACAAAATCGCTGCTGGGCTGGTTCTTGTGCTGGCTCAGTTTACTCTCTTTATTGAACAGAGTGCCATCCCTAGAATTTCAGAGGCAGGGGAACCAGCTTTAAGTCACATTTTCTTTTTTAATGCTGTCTTTAAATTCAAATTGGCATATTTATGTCATTCTTAGTCGATATTTCAGGAGCTAGCATCTTCTTTTTCTGGTGGTGGTGGACCACCATTTGTTCCTGCTGAAATTTGTCGCATCTTTCGGTCATCTGGTGAAACTTTCTTGCACCATGTGAGGATTCTGGATCTAAATCTTATGCAGCGATGATTTTTTTCTTTTCCATTTCACATAACTTTGTATGTCTAAAAATACTTTATTTTATTAAAAATCAAGTCACTTGGTAGTGAGGAATGTTACAATTCATGAGTTGAGGGAGTGAGAGTGCTGTATTAGTTCTGATACGCGTTACTGTGTTTTTTCAGTACATTAAGATGAGAACTCAGAAAATATCAGTTCTCTTGAAGAAGAGGTTCACTGCCCCAAACTGGGTCAAGGTGAATAACCCGTTATGAACTGCTGCTTGAATTCCTTTTCTCCTTACTAAAATAGCTCTGAATAATTTATTTCCCGCCTGTTTTTTTGTAGCACAAAGAACCAAGAGAAGTGCATATGTTTGTGGATTTACTTCTTCAAGAGGTAATTCATCCAACTGTTGTTACATATATTTATGTATTTATTTTATGTCACTTTTCTTGCATATGATTGTGCATATGTATTTATTTGAGGTATTTGCATATATTCCCTCGTTCCGTTCTATCTGTCATTTCAGATTACCAGAGAGTATTAAATTCATTTTTCCAATTTTACCCTTGTCTTGATTTTGAGGTTGTAATTACTTATTAAGAAAGTTATTCATTATTTTTAGGCTTTCAAAAAAGGGTAACAGTCATTTATATCAGTAATTCCACCTATTAAATGACACTCTTATTTAGTTGTGTGCTTAAAACCCTAAACGACACAGAACGAAACAAGCAGATGGAGTATTTCGTAAGCCGTTGTTCCTTCAGTTCGATGTTCGTAGCTCAGATTTTGTATATAATAATCAATGATTGAGAAACTAGCTAAAGTGATTTTCTTGATTTTTCATACAAATAGTTTGGCGAAATAAGAAGTGAAGTAAAGCAAATTTTGCCTCAAGGCCTCAATAATAAACATCGTCGCACCAACAGCAATGGAAGCACCACATCCTCACGCAGTAATACTTTGAGGGATGATAGGCTAAGCCGGTCAACTACTCAGAAAGCCAGAAGCCAGCTTCTTGAGAGCCATCTAGCCAAGCTGTTTAAGCAGAAGATGGAAATATTCACCAAAATTGAGCACACACAGGTTGGGACACTTGTCCTTGTATGTACATATTAGTATTATGTGAAAAAATGATTCTTGAGAGTTGCTTCTAATTTGCAGGAATCTGTTATAACAACGATAGTAAAACTTTCGTTGAAAAGTTTACAAGAGTTTGTGCGACTCCAAACATTTAATCGTAGCGGATTTCAGCAAATTCAGTTGGATATTCACTTTTTGAAGACTTCTTTAAAGGATATTGCTGAGGATGAAGCTGCTGTTGATTTCTTGCTCGATGAGGTAAAAAAGAAAAAAAAAAAAAATGTTCCCATCTTGAGGCATTATTAACCTTTTCCTTTTGAGCACTCCTGCCAAACCGCGTAACGGTTATTAGGCGGTTCCCTAAAACTAAATTTTCATTTAAAAAAAAATGCCAGATAACCCTAAAAAAACGTAAATTAACTAAAACACTAAATTAAAAAAAAAAACAAAAAGTGAAGGGGAAAAACACTAAAAACCCGTAATATAAAATAAAAATGAATCCTAAAAAGCTGGAATACCCATGAAAACTAAACTAAAAAGAACCCTAAAAAACTGAAAAAACTACACTTTGGGCTCAGCCTAACAGTACTTCGTTAGGCGGTTTGACTAACAGAAATGAAAATCTCTTTTGTGCTTTGGTTGAGCAGGTTATAGTAAGCAGTGCAGAGCGATGTCTTGATCCAAATCCTCTGGAGCCGGCTGTTTTGGACAGACTAGTGCAAGCGAAATTGGCCAAAACGTCCGATCAAAGCCCAGTTTCATGAGATGAAAGGTCAAATTAGGCCGGCTCGAGCATTGTGCACCTGGCTGTAGGATTTGTGATAAATTGGAAACTATTGTTACATTTAATTGGGGTGAGTACTGAGTATCATATATCGTTGTTGAGAGTGATTGTCCCGTGCTTTGTACCTTTATGGAAAACATACGACATTACAGTTAAATCCATTTTTTGTAGGCCTAAAATCGAAATTAATTTTATTTCTTTTCTTTTTTCTTTTTTAATTGCGAACCAATCATTTATTTCACGTTTCAGAAGAAAATTCTTCCACAAATACATGCTTGCTTTTAGGTTTAGGGATGGCTTGGATTCGGGCAGTTAATTCAAAGTTGGCAACGGACTTGTTCGGGTATTTAATATTTATTGCGTTGAATTTTAGCCTAAAACTCAAGATCAATATCCATCTGCCATCACTCGAAAGCGTAAATTCAAGAGGTGGAAATTTTAAAAGAACATGTTAATTTATAGGTAAATTAGATACGCTCGATTTTCTTCTCAATTCATAGGGTTGGGCGTCAATTTGGAGCAACAAATCTCCTCCTCTGTTCAAACCTCGCGCTACTCGATTGAACTTAAAACTCACTTTCGTTAAATTTGATCAATAACTAAACAAAATCCTACACTTAATTAGAAAAATGCAATCAAAAGCCAGGCAGGTGTGAATTCTGAATTAATCGTCGCAATACGGTGGCCTTGTTTTGTTTTGCAGCACCAACTCGTCAAATGTTGAATTATATAAAAACGGCCACGTGCGCCATAGAAATAGAATCCACGCATTTTTATAATAACAATAATTCCAATCCCCCCATCCCTTCTCTCTCTCTACCGTCAAACCAATTTCTCCTCTCTCCACACAACACACTCAGAAAAAGGAAAAACCAAAACCAGAAAAACTCATACAAACCGAATTAGTTCCAGTCCAGATCTACCGGAATCGCAATCCGTTTTCCTTTTGAGTTTCTCAGCAAAAATGTTTCTCTTGGACTGGTTTTACGGCGTCTTGGCATCTCTCGGGTTATGGCAAAAGGAGGCTAAGATCTTGTTCCTTGGCCTCGATAATGCCGGCAAAACTACGCTCCTTCACATGCTCAAGGATGAGGTCTATTTCTTATTTTTTATTATTCTTATAATAGGAATTCGTTTGTTATTCATCTGATCAACGGATCCTGATTGAATTGGAATTTCTGTTTGATTCAGAGATTAGTGCAGCATCAGCCGACACAGTATCCGACCTCCGAAGAGCTGAGTATTGGCAAAATTAAGTTCAAGGCCTTTGATTTGGGAGGTCATCAGATCGCTCGAAGAGTTTGGAAGGACTATTATGCCAAGGTAGATTCAATTTAATGCGTTACTGTAATTTCTTTTCTCTGGAATTGTGGTGTTAATTGTCATGTTGCTATTTTGTATCATTTCTGCAACTGAAGCTTTGATGGAGATTTTTATTTAATTACAAATATTTTTTAATGAGGAAGAGAGCTGAGATTCGATGGTGTTATTTGAATCATTTGCTGAACAGTTGTTTTTGGAATTGTTTGGGTCATTTAAACACAATATTGCTTTTCAATTGATGGTGCTACTGTCTGCTTGTTTTCTTACTTTATTGATTCTCCACGAAAAACTAGGCTCTGGATGTGAATTCATAAGCTCTCCACTTTCAATTGCTGAAATTATTACTCACTTTTACTTCCGAATATAGATAATCATGCCAATTAATGCTATGCGTCAGATACGTGCACTATTGCAATCATGATGGTGGAAATGTGTCTGATCATGATACATCTCTTTGTTTGCAACACAATAATAAGCTCAATTTTTGAAAACAAGCTACATGCCAGGGTAACTGATCTAGGATTTTGTTGCTTGCTTGTCTATTAATTTTGCTGCTAAGTCTGAAATCTCAAGGTTCATTCTAAGGATATCATTTAATAGATATAAATATTGATGTCCATTAATTATCAAGATGGGGGTGAAGTTGGAAAAAAGAATATTTAATTATCTTGGAATGCAAAAGTGACAGATAGAAGGGAGTAATTTAGAACATGATGCTATTAACTACTTGCAAAGATATAAAAGTTGCATTGTTAATCTAAATTGTACCTATTCTAGAGGAGCAATGAAAACTATTTAGATCTAATGAAAGTATTTAAAGCTATTTCAAACACTCAAAAAACTAGACGTGTAATTGCTTATTGTGGTTTTATAGGTGGATGCTGTAGTTTACCTGGTTGACGCTTACGACAAGGAGCGATTCGCAGAGTCGAAGAAGGAACTCGATGCGCTCCTTTCAGACGAGGGCCTTGCCAGTGTCCCGTTTCTCATTCTGGGAAACAAGATCGACATCCCGTACGCTGCCTCGGAAGATGAGTTGCGTTATCACCTTGGGCTGACGGGCGTAACTACTGGCAAAGGGAAGGTGAATCTTGCGGATTCTAACGTGCGTCCGATAGAAGTGTTCATGTGCAGCATTGTGCGCAAGATGGGATATGGTGATGGTTTCAAATGGGTTTCTCAATACATAAACTAGTGTTCTTTTGTGCTTTGAGTTTGTAAGGTAAGGTGAAAAACCGGTTGCGCACCTGCTTTGTAAAATTTTAATCTGAAATTTGGTCGTCTTCGAGGATTGGATTTATATAGCAGTTTGGTTTTCTTTTTCTACTATGAATATTGGTAGCGCTAGAGAAAAAATTGGGCATATTCTATTTGATGCGATTGTTTGTAGAAAATACTATGTATTGTTTTTGTTTTCGAGTTTCTTACGAGTGTAGCATTTGCCGTCATTTTTCGCCAAGTTGGTAATATCTATTTGTTGCAGGAAAATTGTTTGTGCTGAAGATGCTGATCATACTATCGTCAATCATCTCTCAAATCAATAAGCACAAAGAGAAATTTATTACTATATTGTTAAAACTCAAAGTTGCAAAGCTCATCGATATTCTGAGATTCGGCGACATCTGCTGAGTTGATGGTCGGAGAGCTTGGTTGCATTTTGTGTGCGTGTGATTCTACGTAAGAATTAAAATATATCCAAAATGTGACAATGATAAGCTGCGTCATTGTAAAATGATAGGTCAAAGTTGATCAAGTTAACATGTTGGATCAAAATTTCTCTTTTCGTGTATATATGAGACAAATTGCATATATATTTTTAAGTAAAGTAAACCGTTTCTTAAATTACGAACTTATAGTTCAAATGATATCATCTTACACTTGAATTAGTGTTCACTAATGTTCAAAGTATACACTTTATAGTTTATTTAGTTCTTATTATTTTCTCTCTCAGACAAAAAAAATATAGGGAATATAGGTGATGTATGAAAGTGTTTCAAGGAAATTAGAATCATGTTTGTTTATAATTTTTCACCGGAAATCATCATATTCAAAATTTTTATATTTACATTATTCATTTCAAATCTATCAATCATATTTCATTTTTTAAGATGTGGGACACATCATTACCACCAAAATCTAATCAAAATATTACTATTTTAAAATTATATATATCTAATTGGACCCACTATATATAATCATATTAATATTATATTATATATTCTAATTAAAATATTAAAAGTGAACCCTATCACTACCAACTTTCAAATTATAATACATCTAAAAATATGATTCAGAACTGTTCATCAAAATATAATCTCAATTTTCACATGAAAGTCAATCATTTCTCAATTATCACTTTTTTTTCACTAGAAATTGAAAACTCAAATGAAAACACATACATACATCACCATAGTTTCTTGATGATAATTTTGCAGAAAGACTAGGTTGTCCCCATAGGTGTCATAACACAGTCTCAAACTCACTAAGATGATATTGGTTAGTTCAGTCTTTTTTCGGTCCCACCGACCGACCAATCACTAAGATGGCATTCAGTCCTACGGTACGGGTGCCACAGAATTCTTGGTTAATTTTGTCCAATTACATTACAATTTGACCATTTTTTTAATGTAATTATATTTTTATTACATTATCTGGTCAATAAAATGGATTCGAACTCGCTTCGATTTAGAATCGAGTTGAACTCAAACTTTAACCGAGTTGCTCGCAAGCGGCTCACGAGCAACTCGACTCTTTTACAACTCTAATTCAATGAACTATTTTTAAATAGATTTTGACTGATTTAACGACTAATAATTTTTACGGGCTATCAAAGTTGGACTATAAACCAATGTAGGACAACCAAGGCCGCTACTAACATAATACACTTGATCACATTCTCATTCCTTAATACGCAGGTCCAGTTGTTCAACATTGCCTTTGCTTGATCGGAAGGCTCGAAATGGAAAGGGCTTTATCAAATTGTGTGTCCAATAAAAAGATCCAACAAGCCCAAATATAATGTGATGAAATCATGAATTTTCGTGTCACGTATAAGTTGTAAGATTTTGTGCTCAGTATAATGGCTGGTTATACTGGATTTTCTCGGCAAATTATTAGGTATATATCTGTGAGTATATTGTACCATATAAAAAATTGAGTAGGTCTTGGGTGAGACCGGTCTCATAGAATGAGACCACATTTTACTATTTTCTAAATTGATTCGTATCCAAACTGCTGATCCACGGACCCAGGACCCGGCCCATCCAAAAACCAGACCAACCCCACTACCAACCACCGAAATCCCGTCTCCTTTCTTCTGAACCATCTGCACAGAAAAATTTGCGAGAATCCCACAAAAATTGAACGGCATATTGAAGCCAAAAAACCTGCAACTTGGAGGCAATAAATCGACTCCTCCTCCTCCGCCGCCGACATCTCGCCGTAGAGCTCCACCGTTCCAAAGTGGCAGATTTTGGCATTGCTCTTCACGTGCTTGTGGACCATATCGATGCTCAATCCGGCGGTGTTGTGGATGTAATCGAGCCCATGCGCGATGTCAGTCGCGATCTGCATACGCGACATCTAATTCGAGAGCACCCTGAAATTAGGGTTCAATTTGTTTCTCWGGCACGATTCCAAGTCRGATCCATTGACGAATTCGTACACGATGGCGTCTTTGCCGTTCAGAATGGAGGAGGAGGAGGCGAAGAGGCGCTTGCCGAGGAATTGTTGGTGGCGGTGCGGATTTCGGAGAAATTGTAGATTTGGGTGCTTACCGGCATGGTGTTGCGGAGGCTGGACAAGGAGGCGCAGCTGGAGACGGAGGTGGTGGCGACGGAGCTGTATACCCAGTAGGAGGACGAAGACGATGGCGAAACGGCGACAYAGGTAGAGGAGCCTTAAACATGTGATACTTAATATATTTTTTGGGTTAGAAAAATTAAGAAGAAGGAGAAGAAAAACGAAATTGTATTTACCTCTTACTAGRCTTGCTAGTAAGATTTCATGAATTCGAGCTCCTCTACTGTTTTATTGATCATGGCTTATTTCTAATGCTGAAGCTTGTTTCTGAACAAGAAAAGTGTTGTACCCCTGCCATTTTGAATAATTATGAAGTTAGCCAATAATCCGAGTTAAGATGATCAAAAGCATGTAATAAAAAAATTAGAAGAAGTACATCGATCAAACGAGAGGATTTGCTCCCAAGAAGAAATCAACCCCAACACAAAGGAAAGGCAGTGTAAGGAGAAGAGTAATTGGAGTGGTACCAAATATCAGTCTCCTAGGCTCTTTTTCCATCTTGGAAACTAATTTACAAAGTTTTTGAGCATGTTATGAAAGATATGAAATTGAGTATGATCTGTCAATTATGGGCTTGCTTCAATCTGTCGTTCTTTGCAAATAAATAAATAAATAAATAAATAAAATATAAATATAGACAAAGTATATTTTATAAAACTATAGTTATATTTTGTGATATTTTAGCAACACTTTGTAATATTTACTATAAAAATATAGACGTAAAAAAATTAAATATAAATATAGACGAAGTATGTTTTGTAATAATTACATCAGGTAAAGGAGTCGAAAAATCAATATTATAGATTTTAGGATTGAAAAAAACCTGCACAACAAACCCAAGGAACGTTCAGAAAGGCATCCTATTGTTCAAATAATTCCAACTATCTACCATTCATATGAATTCTTTGATACAAGAACACATACTAAGTCCTCGACCATCTATCTGTTCCATTTTTCCACCGGAAAGTCTCTATCCATCTCCACCATAAATTCAGACCATCTATCTGCTTCATGGGATTCGAATTCGATCCCCGTTGTGGGGTTAGAGGTTTTCAGGTTCGGTTCTAATGATGTCTCTTTTCGGGAAATTGTTTAACTGGCTATCGTTGTTTTGGGTGGGATCGACAACATCGACCATGGTCGAAGCTAGGCCTTCTTCACCACTTTCCTCCTGTAAATTATACAATTACATAGATATGTAAATTAAACGAAAACTAAAATTTTGCGGTTTTTTACTCCCACCATTAAATTATATAGAAAAACAAGCTATCCTCCGAATTAAAATAAATAAAAAAATTAAATACAATAGTTGCCTTCTACGTAGTTCTGCTTGTTTTCAATGAAAATTAAGATAAAATCAAAGCATCGTTGCGAATTGATCCAATCAGTATAACCGAGAACGATTCCATTTTCAGAAATTTTTAAATCAATGAAAATAAATTCAAAATAAAATGAAAAATCAGCAAAAATCCAAACGGAAACGAATTGTATTTAAAAGAACAGAAGCGCACCAGATTTTCAGAGCTTCTTATACGAATTGGGTTCATCAATTCCTCATTTCAGGCGGCGATTCACCCGATTGTCGTAGAACCTCCGAAGGGTTTTTGCAATGAGAATTGGGGCAAAAAATGTCACAATCCTCTTTGATTCCTGGAAAAACCGATTCATGCGCCGTGATTAGCGAGTTTGAGTCGGCGATCCTGAAGGAATAGTCCAAAACGTCGGTCACCGGCGCCAGGATCCACGATCTGACGACCGACGCGGCAAGCTACATCGTGCGAGAGAGAGAGGGGGAGGGGGAAGGTGGGGAGGAGGACGAGGTTAGATTTTTTGTTTTTTATTAGTAATATGAAGGGGTGGGGCAGTGGGTGGGTTGGTAAAAGGGTCGGATTATAACGAGTAAATGAGTATGGTTAAAAATGGTCTCATAGTATGAGACCGGTCTCATCTAAGTATTTGCCACAAGATATATGTTGCAACAAGTTTTTTTTGATTAATTTTCATTTATTAATATTTAATTTGTAACTTGGGCTCAATATTAAAAAAAAACAAAAAAAAAAACTCGTGATTGAAATATATTAAATATTAGAGGATGTATAAAATAATGCAACGAGAGGCAAAATGGAATGAACCCTAGTAAAAAAAAAAAGCTTTAAAAAATGAGATTTATTCATAGTTCTGAAATCGGACCGGACCGGCCGGTTCAACCGGTTCGATCGGGAACCGGTCACCACACCGGTCCGGTTTTCATGTGCAAACCGCCTGGGTCAAAAACCGGTCAAACCGGTCAAGAACCGGTTGAACCGATGAACCTGTGACAGGTTCAACCGGTTTTTTTGATTTTTTTTTTTCTTTCTAATTTTTATATTAAATAAAATTTGACAGGGTCTTATTTTTTTTATTTGGAGTACAAATAAATACAAATTATGATGGCTAATTTTATTTCATTTGGAAGTTGTTGGACTTGGAGTGATGATATTAGAATTGAACTATTTGATTTGATTTTTCTTCATTATATTTAATTCAACTACATTTTTCTATGTTGTATTGTGGTTGATGAATTCATATTTATTCATATGGACTCTTTGAATTAAATTTTAAAATATTTTATAATCATATATTTTATTAATCTAATTTATTCTATTTATTTATAACATATTTAATATATATATATTATAATATATATATATATATATAAAACCGGTCCGACCACGGTTGGACCTGTGAACCACTGAACCTGTAATTTTACC
>BMAC01000020.1:2440067-2505634 GCA_014905375.1 Phtheirospermum japonicum
GGAAAACATTTCTTAATATATGTCCGAATTTCTTACTATATGTACACAGATTTCTTATTTAATGTCCAAAAATTCATACTTGATGACAAAAAGTATTTTAGTTGATTTAAAAATTTTCTTGCTTGATTTGCAAATGTTGTTATGTATTTCTTACTTATTACACACTTTTTTCGCCTCTAAAAAAAATAAATAAATAATCTTGCTTAATAGCAAATTATTATTATTATTTCTTAAAAACTATATATTACTTTATAGTGGAATTTTCGAGTTTTTATGTTTGAAAAGGTAAAGAAAGTTTCTTACTTTATATCCTATAGAGTAAGAAAGTTTGTTATTTTTATGTTCGAAAAAAAAGGTCATTTCCTAATTTATGTTCAAAAAAGGTAAGAAAAAATTTCATTATTTATAGTAAAAATTTCATACTTTAAGGTGGTGGAGAAGTAAGAAAAATTCTTACTTTCTAGTGGAGATTTTCTTACTTATGTTTGTTGGGGGCAAAAAAACAATTATTTTTTGGCCCAAAGAAAAAAAAAAAAACTTGTTCGAAAAATTTTTCGGCCGCCGGAAAAATCTCCGGCGAGGGTGGACTGGTGGGAGTGGCCGGCAGGGGGTGGAATGGAGTAATGGTGGTGATGTTGGTTATTGATATTATTTTTAATTGGGGTAACTTGTAATTATATATTTATGGTTAGATTATTTGATATTTTGTACAATTAGTTAGATTATTTGATAAATTTATTTTTTCCTATATAATATTTGACAATTGTCCCTCAATATAAATTCTATAAATAGTAAGCATGATTTAACATGTAAAATGGCTTTTACTATTAATATAATTTTAAATACTAGAATTGTACATCACAACGAATTCTAGTTTAAACTTAGATTTTAGTTAAAAAATATTAATGAAAATTGAATTATTATTAGTTCTTAAATGTAAAATTCTATTTCTAATTTTGCACAATTTAATAGGCACAATTGTAATTTATTCGACCCCCCGCTATTTTTAATTTTGTTATTATAAATCACTCGTTTAGTAGTTAGAATATAACTTGTAATTATTTTTCGGGATATGTAGGTGTTCCATGTCAATACACAACTCCGTTGCAAGGGATAGGAAAATACACACAGACAATTCATGAACTGGGTTGTGCAGATGTGGGTTGCGCTAACGACACGCTATTTGGTGGAGCCATTGGTGCTGCCCACCAGGGAGATGCTACTATTCTGGTTATGGGCTTAGACCAGTCCATTGAGGCAGAGTTCAGAGACAGGGCTGGGCTCTTGCTACCTGGGCGTCAACAGGATCTCATATCAAAGGTCGCCTCGGCTTCAAAGGGTCCAATCATTTTAGTCTTGATGAGTGGGGGCCCTATTGATGTTTCATTTGCCCAAAATGATGCCAGAATTGGTGCGATTGTTTGGGCCGGGTATCCGGGCCAAGCTGGAGGAGCTGCAATTGCTGATGTTCTGTTTGGAACGCACAATCCAGGTAAATTAAGTTAATCCATTGCAAAAATTGGAATGAGTTGTCAAAAAAGTAGTCCTATAATATTGGCTTAAATATCCCTCAATCCTTAATTCAAATTTGATTTTAACGATTTATTTTTAATTGGAATTACATGACAATAATATTGTAGATGGAAAGCTTCCCATGACATGGTACCTGCAAGAATACCTTGACAACTTGCCCATGACAACAATGGACATGAGATCCGACCCATTGAAAAAATACCCCGGAAGGACTTACCGGTTCTACAAAGGGCATGTGTTGTACCCATTCGGGCATGGGTTGAGCTACACGAGCTTCGTGACTACGATTGCTGATGCGCCCAAGGTGTTTCCTATTCCGGTGAAAAGCCGCCATCGTTTCAATGCCACTGATGTGCCCGGCAAGTTGATCCGGGTGAATCACGTCAATTGCAAGGGGCTCAGACTTAGAGTGCACGTGGATGTGAAAAACACGGGCTCGAGAGATGGATCGCACACGTTGCTCGTGTACTCGTCCCCTCCGGGAGGTGAGTGGGCGCCGGTAAAACAATTGGTTGCGTTCGAGAAAGTAAGGGTTCGGATGCGTGGGCAAGTGCGAGTTGATGTGAATATTCATGCTTGTAAGTATTTGAGTGTGGTGGATAGAGCTGGGATTCGGCGGGTTCCGATGGGGGAGCATGCACTTCAAATTGGGGATGGTGTTAGGCATGTTGTTTCGCTTGAGGCTCAAACTCTTGGAGTAATTAAGACTTGATGCCTTCTACTATTGAATAGTGATTTTTGACTACTTTATTATTTGTTGGATATTTTGAATGGTAAAGAAATCAGAAAAGGAAGTCGAGTTAGAGAATGTAATAAGCTTTGTGCTTAAAAATTAATATAATAAAATCATCATCATATAACGTAATAAGAGATGAAAAATCATTTTAGAAAGGACGATTTTGTGTCTACTGAATACTCGGTTACTATCACTGATAATAAAAATTGAAACTCAAGTATTAGAGTAAATATTCTCTAGTTACATAAGTATAAAACTCAACCAATATAACAATAATTTTGGAGTATCAATAATTTCAAGATGAGAAGGTTTAAAAAATTGAGGGAGCAAGATGTTACATGCGTATAGATTAGGGGCGCAAAAGAATTAAACCGAAACATTAATACATGGAGTAGAAAATAAAAGCCCACTACTCGTGGGCTTGAATGTGCATTCGTCCTAGCATTTAGCCACTCCACCCAGCATTAATAGGACCGTTATCAATCCATTCCGCACAACCGAAAGGCAGGCTTACATGAGACGGTACAATCAATACTATTAAGATTTTTTTATTTTTTTTCCCAAAAAGAAAGGAGAAAAATAACACAAAACGAAAGAAAAATAATCTGCGTTGTTAAAAGTTTTTTGTTTTGTTTTTTAATTTTAAGAAAACTATTATTTGTACAATAGGTAAATTTGCACTTACAAAATTCAGTCATTTCCACTTTTCTTATGGAGTATGGCCCTCTAGTTTATCTACGTCAACCTAACTTAAACCATGCACTTCAATACAGCACAATAAAAACTACAAAATGGCTAAAAGAGTAATGTGCAATAAGGCCTCTTCTGGGTTGGAGCCCAAGAAAAATTGCTTATTAGATTAACTCCAACAAAATGTCTATCAAACTCCTTAAATTTCACTCTCTAAATTAATTTTCTCTATTATTTCATACTCCCTATTACATTTTACTTTATCAGACTCCCTATTTATGTCAGCTCCCTATTTTAGGGGCTCTTTATTCTAATTTTACTCCAACAAATTCCCTATTTATAAATATTTTATCACACATTTGATAAAGAGTTTATTAATAGGGAGTCTGTTGGAGTAAAATTAGAATAGGGAGTTACTAAAGTAGGAAGCTGACATAAGTAGAATCTGATAAAGTAAAATGGGATAGAGAGTCTGAAATAATAGAGATAATTATTTTAGGGAGTGAGATTTAGGGAGTGTAATAGACAATCTGTTAGAGTTAGTCTAACTACTATTTGATCTTGCACTTGGTCGACTGCAAGCAAGCTTGTTAGATACGTCGCTAGTCTAACATGTGCCCACCGTTGGATACCATTTTATTTCGGATTCCATTTTGAAACTCTTTCATGAATATGCTTAAATATATATTGATTTAACTCACTTTCAACTCTTTTTCACAATCATTTTTATTCATATTTTAAAAACAAATAATTCAATGTCCATAAAATTAACAATTCACACACTCATATTTATCTGACTACCAATTCTTTTTAATCATTTTTGTTTTATTATATTTAATTATTACATTTTCATCTTGATAGGATTATGGCGTACGGTAGTTTAATTCTATTGATTAAATTATTTAATATTAAATATATTTGTCTGTCTAGAACTCTAGTGTTGGTTAGGATATTAGTAGACATAGGAGTCCTTATCTCTTGAATATCTTAAGAGATAATTATCAAAACCTTGTTATGTGGAACAAGGACTCTTTCAAAGAAGTGGTACTATAAGTGTTTGACGTTTTCATTTGGAAAGACCACGAATACAAGTAAGAGAAAAACAGAAGTTCAACTTGTTCGAACGAGAAGAACTTGTAGGAGCAGTTTAGTTTTTCATTCTTTTTATAATAATGCTAGAATCATTTTTGTGGGATTTCTAAACATTTTTAGTAATACAATTTATGGCCTACGGTTACGCTCTGTGAGTTACCTTAACTCACAGACAAAAATTATTATTGGCGTAATTTTATCATTCTGTACATATGTTGGTAAAAATATTCCAGCATTATTACTAACATCAAACGTTCAAACTAGTCATTGAAGCCTTCAAATCTTTCACATCTTATATCCATTAACACACTTAAAAATATTTTTATCTATTTAATATTATTTCCAATATTTTCTCTTATTTCCAAAATCTTCAAAATGAAAACAAATCCAATCACTCCCATAATAGGTTAGAAGTGAAATTTTGAACTCGAGATTAGCTAAACATCAGTTTTTTTTTTTTTTTTATTCGGTTATTTGATTCATCGAAATGACTGATGAAATTCATGCATCGCCATAATAAGCTACAAAGTTAATGAAGAGAAAAATAATAAAAATGTATGTGTATTAATGATGATTACAAGTGTGTTGCCCTCTCTTAATAGAGGCAAAACAGATCATTCTAGATACAATACAAAATTTAAAATAATCCCAAATCCACATATTCAGGGAATGAAATGTACTATGCAAGTACAAAAGCGGCTCCTCATCCAACTGGTATTTGTCTTCTTATGCAGTGCATAATTCGTTTCATGGTGAGTTGATCACTTGTGCATGAATCCATGGAAAGTTTGCTAGCTCGCATGATTTCCTGTATCCATTACACCAGGTCGCCCAGCGAGCTGGTTACCTGTATTGGGAAGCTCGCCAGGTCGCATGCCGAGCTGAAACTCGCCAGATCGAATGGTGAACTGATCACTTGTGTTAGCAAGCTCGTCAGATCGCGTGGCGATCTCGTCACGCATGGATTGTTTCTGATTGCTAACAATGACACATCTTACTACTACATTATCAAATCAAGCCAACACTATAAAGCTTGCAATTCTATAATTTAGGAATTTCAGCTGCTGGAAAATCAATATATTATTTGTTTTCAATCAACTCAATTAAATAAATATTAATATCGCCAAGAATCAAGAATATGAATACGTATAAATTGAGCATGCTGACATGCTCAATAATACGTTGACAATGGTTCACATAATTTGCAGTCAAAGGAATTGATGAAATCTGAATCAATAATCCATTGTCAAAAATATCAGCAATTGTTGACTTTGCGTTCGATGTACTTCTCCATCTCGATGCTCGTTTTTCCACCAAAGCCCAATTCCACAATCATCATAACTTTAATCGAAGATTAATAAATAAGTGGAAAAAAAAAAATGGCACTGTAATTTTCTATGAATATATCAAATAATGACCCAACTGAAGCCACTATATTATGTAGCACAAACGTTTTTTTCCCCCTTTTTTTCCCTTTTCTTATTAGCAAAGCTTAAAAGAAAAGAAAAAGCAACCCCTTAAACCAACCTAAATGAGGCTGGCAACATTGATACTTGTTTAGTTTGTGGATCGCACGATTTGGGCACATGGGCACGTGAAATTTTACCCAGCAGGCACGTGCACCCTCTGCAAATGCGTCAGACTTTCAGAGGGTTTTAAGTTTTCGAGTGATGAAATGCTGCGCATTTGATTGGTTAATTCATGGTTAGTGATTAATCCACATTTATAATAAATAATTAAGCCGTCACTCAAAAACATAGAGAGGCCTTTTATCCGTTTATGCTGTCCCACTAAGGTAGCAAGGTTTATTTTACATTTTTGTCTATCTCAAATTAGAGCTAATTCATAATTGAGAGTATTGAGTACTTATAAAGTTTGATTGAAACATTTTTACTTTTAACAAACTTAGTTTCAATATAATATATTTATTTTTCGGGGGCATTGGTAATATAAGAAGAAGAAAAATTACAATTCCATCAACAATTGATATATTTTCTTAAGCATTATGAAATATTTTAATAGTCTGTTTGAATTAGTGAGACGAATGAAGTAATAATATTAGCTTATCATAGGTTAGAAAATTTGTAGGGGCAGTTTGGACTAAAATATGGATTTTGAATTCCTGTATTCATATTCTTTGAATATTTAGAATTCTGTAAATAATAATATTTATTTATTTATTATAAGAATCTTTTACTTTTTACTATAGTTATCAACTCATGTCTAAAAAGTTGATGATAGTTTAATATTATTATATTTTATGTCAAATCATATCTAAAAAGTGAATGATATTGTATTATAATATTTTATTTAATAGTATTTTATATATGTGTTAATAAAATATAAAATTAAGTGTAAGATATTATTAATTAAGTATTTAATTTTTCAATTTAAAACAAACGATATTTGATATTCACGATATCAATCTGATATGTGGAACGATCGGGCAAAGAGGACCTTGGGAACTCACATCACTCAACTGGCTCCTTGGGCACCAACATGTCTAAGGGAATGGGAGCTTCCCCATATCAGTTACAATAAATTTAAGTATGGGAGCATATGTAATTATTGATTAATTAATTAGTCATCAGTTAGTTAATTCCCTTCCCTTGTAGTTGAGTACCTTGTTATGGGAATTTCTCATTTCATACACTTTGCAAATTGCAATTAGTTAATGATCTTAATTCCCTTTAAATAAGGATCTTGTCATAAGTATTAGTTGGTTGATGCTTAACACATGCCACTTTAACAATTTCGAAATTCATGAGCTGGGCGTTTTGAGAGTCATCTATCTTGTCATGTGACTACAATTATATTATTGGTACAAGAAATTAATGGATAGACTGATAACTGTTTATTTTAATAATTTGTATCACTTGAAATTTAATTTTCTTCTTAATGAATGGGATTTGATTAGTAGTAATAATGTAATACTAACAATCATCATCATTATCATCATATAACTGGCCCGGGCCCTGGCTCTTGTAATCTTGTTTATTAAGGCTTACTTGCAAAATTATAGAGCTAATCATAGAAAATAAAAATGCATAGATTGAGTTGTTACACATGGCATCAGTTCGATAATAATTTAAGAATTAAGTATTTAGGTTTAGAATATAATGTGGAATGACAAGTGACAACCGGGGGCAAGCACATACAAGGAATCATGAAACTTGATAGGCCAATTGTAGGCCAATCTAATTTATACCTGCTAGCTACCTATAAAGAGACTCTTTGTGTGATCATTGCCCCCTATATAACAAACGTGGTGAGACAAGGCATGTGTTCCTTCTATTTTAGTACCCTTAATCTATTCATATAATGTGTACATCAAATAATTTCTTTTTCATGAATTAATGCTAATCTAACATGGATTAGTTCAAGTATTTCCTCCTTATGTAAACATGCAAAAAAAAAAAAAAAAAAAAGGAATATTGGCAGCTAAAATAGCAATTGGAATTTAGATTTCTTGCTTCACATTCCTATATATTCGATGGTAAATATTAATATTACGTAACTTTGAGAATGAGACATGTATGTAGTCATCAATTATATAGAGAGGTCCCCTTATTTCTCTCCAATCTGCAGGACTGGAACCCTTAGCTGTAATAGTATGTGCTGCTTTTATATCATACATTACATTGCCTGGAACAAACCTAGCTACTTACTATATCGACAGAGGTCTATCCAATGGTCCCCTTTGCATATTGGCCTGCCTCTACATCATTCTCTGGAAATAGCATTGAGTCTTCACAAGTTATACCGTGCACCAGGATGCATCTAGCAGGTTGTACCCTGATATATTTTTAGTAATTATTCAATGTATCTATATTTATATATTAGTGTGTATTTATTTTTATGTGATGTATTCATGTAGTGGTGTATAACTATATTTTACAAAACGTTTCCACTAGTTTTAAGCAATGTATTCATGTAGTGATCTATATCCACGTGGCAGTTAGAATTACATAAAGAGATCAAAGTCAAACAAAGTGATCGTGCAATTATAACCCGATCTCAGCTCAAGTTTAAAGCCGACCTCAAGTACTTAGACAATTATTTAAGGTTATGTTTGTTTTTAAATTTTAAATAATTTATATTGTGTTTTCGAATCTCAATTCTCATTTGAACTGGAACTCAAATTTTAATATTTAATCAATAATTTCTTACACCTAATCTTATACTTATCTTTTTTATTATATCATCATTACATTTTAATAATTATATATTACTAAATACAATATAAATCCACACTTTTCGAATATAATTTGACATTAAATATAATAAAAATACATTTGCATCACTTTTTCAGATATAATTTGATATCTAAAAAAAATTCTAAATCCTATAAAAAATAAGTATTTTTATTATTCACAAATTTTGAATACACAATATTAATAGAATTTAATATCAACATTTTGAATACCATTATTCAAAATCCCCGCTGAACCTAATCCAAACATGCAGAATTCTTCCTATCAAAGTCTTGTAATGGAAGCAACCTATCACGATAAGGACGATTTTCATCTTGATCCGGAGACGTGTCGAATATAGAAGAGACCACCAATATTAAAACACTTTATACATGCCCCATGTGTATGTGTATGTGTATGAAAGGACTATTGTTGAAATAATGGATGTCTTACTTAAGTATAAGATATTATTTTGTAAACCCACTAATAAAAATTATAAATATGACTAATATGGAGAGAGGGAAAACGGACTTCCAAGCCTTGATGTCGAAATAAAATAGATAAAGCTATTTATTTTCCAAACCCAACATTGAACCGTGCATAAAAAAATTAGAAAAGATACAACGGGTAAAAAGCTAATAAGTTGGATTTATCTATAATTCAATTGAAATTAAAGTGTTACCATTGCAGGCACCTAAGACCGAACTCGATTATTCACGCAATTTTATAACTTTTAACACATTTTAGCTTGTCCTAAATTTTAGTTTCATAATATTTTATACTACATTTTAAATCTTCGCCAGTCATATAAACTTATATACATAATCTAATTATACCTTTCTAAAAACATTATATGCAGTGTATTAAGTCTTAATCGTCAGGAGTGAGTACTAACATAAAATTGGTAAACGTCAATTTGGTAGGATTGCTACAGAAATACAGTAAGTCAAGATATTCAAGTGGATGATTTCAACACAATACTTATTAACCTATAGTATGTCGCCACGTGGGGGAGTGCAGTTAGTGATGTGGCAAGTGGGGGCGCGACCGCATCACGAGATTTTAGGAAGCTCCTTTAAAATTGGATTGGATGGGACCTTTTTCATTTCTCCATGAAAAAAGGTTGAGACTTTTATATGAATTGGGACAAAACGCTATGATCTATCTATCCATATTTCATGTGCTCTCACTAATCAAATGAAAAGCAAATGGAAACAACCCCAGAAGGGGATCTTGTGGCCTCCGACTCATGCTCATAGTCATGATCACCTTGTTTTGTTTCGTTCCTCTTCCAGTTTTACATTGTCTTTCATTTAATAAACCTTATCCTTATCCATCTCCACATAATTAGCTCCATTATTATAAACCATGTCTATCTCATCTTAATTCTAATTACTGACAATATCTTAATATTAATGTGCGAATCTCTTGTTTCACTACAATATATCTATTTCAATTCAAGTTTTGAATCCAACGGAGGAAACAATAGTATTATAATGATTTCTTATGTGTGCATTTTCAGGCCGGTAAACCCAACCAGTATTATTTTATTTTTAAGAAATAATAAAGCAATTTTATTTATGGCAAAAGTATTAATACCCTATTTATTCATTAGTTCACCCAATTAAAATATTTTTTAGAAAAATACAAAAATTACATTTCGAATCATAGAAACCTCAAATGGACTTCATTTTCTTCACAACTCTATACCACACATACCGCCGCCGCCGCCGTCATTGAAGAACAAAAAAAAAAAAAAAAAGCTTTGTCATGGCACCGCCACTGCAATCGTTATCTGCCGAAGAAAGAGAAAAAAATGAAACATATGCGTTCAAATCAGATTTCTGAACGTGTTTGAATATAAAATTTAAAAGTGCTTCATGGCGTTCGGATCAAAATTTCTACCACCATGGGCATTTACATGTCTGGTTTTACGAATGCGTTCGAAAATCTGGTTTAAACGTATTTTTTGTCTTCTCTTTTTTTTTTTTTTTCTTCTTCGAGTGTTAATGGTGGCAGCGGTGGTTGTAGATGGTGATTCGGGGGACATAATAGACTAGTTTGGCGGCATATTTATGTTTTTCTTCTTCATGGTCGGCGACGGCGGGTCGGCAGTGATAGCAACGGTGGTAGGCAGGGGTGGTGGTGGTGGAGGGTTGTGAAAAGGGAGAAGTGTGTGTGGGATGTTTAGAAATTGGAGGGTAATTTGATATTTTTGTAAAAAATTTCATAGAGTAAACTAAAAAAAAAAGAAGTATTATTATCCGTGCCTTTATATATATATATATATATATATATATAAACAATATCACCTATATAAGACAATTATTTTGGTTCCCTCCAAAACTTCTTTCTTTCCCCTAAAAGAAATTTTTTGGCGCAAAGCCACTTTTGTTGACTTTTCAACTGTTTTTTTTTTTTTTAAATTTAAATCTCACAGCACACAATTGTTGACTTTTCAACACGGGTTTCAAATTCCATGCATGTGTTTTTGAGGTTTATGAATTTCGAATTTTATGGCTACAAAATAGGATATCATTGATTAATATTTCGGATTTGTTACAAAAACTGTTTTATAATTTTAATTCAGATCCGTGAGAATCTATTTTGATTTTTTTTAATATCAGAATTACATATTTTTTAGCCACATAAATTAATTTTTTTACTGTATGCGGTTATCAATTTTACATTTCTTATATATATCATATAATATATCCGATTATTAGCCATATATATTTGATTTTCAATTGAAATAATAGATAAAGCAAGCATGACAAAAGCAAACATAAAGATAAAATTAATTACAGGCCCCGAATAAAGAAAAACAAAGTATGAAAATAAATTAATTACAGACCTCAAATATAACTAATTTGACAATAACACAATAAAGCATACCGAAATTAAATTCTAAATCTTATCTCCTTTCACAATTAAACCCCAAAGAATCTGGTATCTTTCACACGCATGGAATTTGAAAAAATCGGTAGTTGATTCAATCCGATTCACTTGCAAAATTAGAATCCTAAACAAAGTAAATACATTAAATATTATTCTTTTATTCAATAAAATTGATTGCCTAAAATCACTCTAATGCAGTAGGACGAATTAAAGACATTTAATTTATTAAAATTGAAACAGATTGATTTTTTATAAATAAAATCGACCAAAAAATGTTCAAAAAAATAGAATTAGGCAACAAAATAAAATCGAAATTGACATATTTAAACAAAAGATCGCAGTAGATTAGTCAACCAATGATAATATCGTATTTTTTAAAAAATATCAGATTGCATACTATTTTAATCCTAATTAAAGACGTTTAATTTGTGGAAAATAAAGCAGAACAACTTTTTAAATCTAAAATCGACGTAAAAGAAATCTACAAACGAATTAAAAACCTATGCATTGTCTATAATGAAGGGGTACGGAATCTTATGTTTTCGAGTATACAGAATTCCAAAAATTCAAAATTCAGGGTTTCAACTAATTCACCCTATAAATATAGGTTCCTATTATTTGCAAATCAAACTCACATTCTCCTCTCCCGAATGTGTCTTTGCTTTTTATCTGTTTTCAAAACGTGGGTAGCTAGGGTTTTTTTGAACTATACCACCATTATTTGGACTGACAAAAGACATCGACCGAACGAACAAAAAAGCACTTAAGATTAGGGTCATTCGGTTTTTTGCTAGATCTGGATTCGTTGATAATGATCAAAAGACTTCAATGGAAATTATTTTTCATGATTCGAAGGTAGTTATTTTGTTCTCAATAATCTTGTTATTATATACTAGTACTTTGTACCCGTGCGATGCACGGATGTCATGGTGCATAAATATATAAATTGAATATTAGTGTTATTATTGATTCTAATCAATTAAATCACTAAGTATGTATTTTTGATATTTTTTGGTATATAATATATTTGTTATTATATTCGTAGAGTTGTCGTTCCCACCAACATTCGATTGGTGACTCGTAGAATAGTATGTCTATTTGTAGTTTTGCATACAATATTATAAATCATAAATTTGATGACTGAATTATTTTGACTATTAGTAATCTTGATTTTTATTGTTTATGCTATTATAAATTAAATTATAATAAATATGAAGTAAAATTTATAATAATAATAATAATAATAATAATAATAATAATAATGGATTACCAAGCATATTTGCCCTAAGTAATATCGAGAGATTTTTAACGATGGATTAAACCTTCATTAACGACACTCTCGGTAAAACCTTCACTAAATCGCGCCAACATTTACCGTCACTGTTATCAGAGGTAATGTTGAAGGATTTTCGAGGGAAAATATATCGAGCGAAAAAACCCCTCGATAATACGGAGAGAAATATAAAACCCTCGAAAGTACATAGGGGAATCAAATGCCCTCGGTATTACGCCTTCAGTAATAATACCGAGGGTATTTGACGCCTCAACAAATTATGAAGAATAAAAAAGAAAAAATAAATATTATTGAGGGTAAAAAAACGCACTCGGCATTACCGAGGAGAATTCTGTCCCCTCGGTATTTTTGAAAATTAAAAAACTTAATTTTTTTTATAAAATCAAAATAAACACTATAATTTCATACCATACATTTAAAATGTAATTCACATGATTTTAATATATAATTATCATCGAACTTATATTTATTGACATATATCGTGTAATATTAATAATATGATACGATCGATCTTTTGTTATACTATACAGATCGATCGAGTTATTCAATTACATACGTAATTAATGAAGGAAAATTACCAATTGATTGATAATTATATTTTTTTTCTTTTATTTTAATTTTAAAATACCAAGAGCAGATGATTCCCTCGGTGAAGTACTGAAGGAAAATAATTCCCTTCAGTGATATTGAGGGAACTCAGTGCCCTCGATATTTTATTGAGGGGAATTCCGTCCCCTCGTATTTTGAAAATAAAAATTATAATAACATTAAAATAAACCTTATAATGTCATTTTACATAATTAAAATGTAATTCAGTTTGTTTTAATATATAATTATCATCAAACATATTTTTATTCACATGTATCGTGTAATATTAATAGTATGTATGATAAGATCGATATTTTGTTATACTATATAGATTAATTGAATTATTTAATTGCATACGTAATTAATGAAGTCTCGTTGTTTTTTAAAGATACCACGCAGTTGATTTCCTTATTGGAATCACTAAAAATACTAATTATCGCTAATTACATATTTTTGATTCTTTTTTATTTATTAAAATATTATTATTAAGAATCATATTAAATATACAAATAAGTTTCAATTAGTTATTTTGAATCATTCACCCTCTCATTCATCACACTTGAATGGTTTAATCATCTTAAATTATACATAGAAGTCATTTTCTAGCATTAGTATATGTTTCTAATAATTAAGTTTACAAAACTAAGTAATATCCATATGTGGAACATGAAATATTAGAATTAAAACACTAAGGAGAAAAAAAAATTAATTATGCTAAAATAACAAATAACATCAATATTCAACAACTATTAAAATGAATTGCTGTTAAACTCATTCAAGCTATTCTCATATTAAAGTAGCAGGGTGAAAAAAAAAAATTACACCTAAAATACATTCAATGTCAAAACTAATAAAAATGATTTAAAACCCATAATAATTATTTTCAGGGATAATCACATAAAATTACGTCTACGTAATGTTAAAGTTATTTTATGGTTTAACTTAAAGATTATATTTTGTTAAATATTATTTAAATCCCATAACAATTATTCTTAAAAATAATCACATAAAATTACCTTTCCATACCGGTAAGTTATTTTATGGTTTTAACTAYAGATTTRKCTTTTCGAGATTGTTGAGGTAAGTTCATGTAGGTGATCCGCTAACATTACTAATTGTAAGGAGACAATATCCACATCGTCAAGTCCGTATCAAATGAACAATCAATTAATTATTGTAATTATCAATACATATTTATTATTTTTCATCATATATTGTAATTATCAATTAAATAAATATTAATTAAAGGATCAATTTATTTGCTCATTAGATAATATCTCTATTAATAGAATGACACACCTATAAGAAAAGCGTGTATACAAAGTACTAAACTTTTCATTGTTATATATATAAAGATTTGAATTTTAATGATTATTTGCGGCTATACATAACTTTTGGTCACTTTTATTTTTTCATAAAAAAATAGTTGAACATTAGAAATAAATTAATTACGGTAATATTTATTTACTTTATTTTTTGGGTGCGGAGCTTTAAATTATAGTTGACCAGGGATTATGTAAGAGATCTTTTAATTTAATTCAATTATAATTAATAGAGATTATTATATTTTTAGTGGAATATTTATCTATTTTAAATTTATCAAGTCTTACCATTTAGATAACAAATATGATTAATCTAATTGGATTTACCATATTCAAAATAATTAATTATTTATGAAAGTTATTTTATATTATTTAATTTTGAATAAATAATATTTGATGGAGGGTATAATTCGTAGTTTACCATTTTGATGCTTAGGATGAATATATTGTATATAAGGATAATTTAAATTATTATTTTTTTATTTAAAATATGATTAAACACACATACAGTTAACCAAATAATTATTTACGAAATCGAAATTATATATTAGGTCACTTAATAGAAAGTAAATATTTATTTATGAAAGCTCTTAAAAATAATTATTTATTTTAGTTATATTAAAATTTTGGGATATTACAACATTTTAAATTAAATATTATATAAAAATTTTTGAACTTATCTTCTATTTTGAAATTATCTAATTATATTGTCATATGAAATATATGATTTAAAAACTAATTTTAGGACCTAATCTAAATCAATTAGAAACTAATATGAATCAATTTGGATATGTCAAAACTTTTATAAAAAAATTTGCTCATGAGTTTAACGTTAAGTACATTATTCATGCATAAATATAAATTAGAACATAGTTCTATAACTATTTCTTAGCAATGTAGAGAGAATGTTTGCCAGTAGTATATAAATATCATTGGAAGAAATTTTGCTATATATATAAAATGGTAACCATGCATTCAATAATGATAATAATTGAAAATATTTTTTTTATATACTTCTCGCTTAGTATATAGCTATAGATATTTGTAAGATTTATTATGTAATTTCATTTTTTCATAATTTGATTTAAAATTTTACTTATTGTATATATGAATATAAATGTATTAAAAATATTTATATGCAAATAATAATAATAGATATTAACTTTAATTTACAGTATCAACTCTATAATTAATTATATATGTATACATTTGGTAATGATTGTCTTAATGGCAGGTTTTAGTTGAATAATTATATATGTTAATTCATATACTATATATAATTCATATCTAAGATTTAAATATGATCCAAAAATATATATATCTAAGATTTAATAAGTATGCTATTAATAACTTAAATATAGACATAAATACATAACTTTTATATATTTTTTTAATTAATTAAAATTGACTAATATTTTTAGCATGTCATTTTAGAGGAAAAATTTTGAGAAACATTTTTAAAAACGCTAGCCTTTATATATATATATAGAGAGAGAGATGTATATAGGCTCAAATTATCTAATAATTATTATTCAATTAATGTATTGAATTAAACTAAATTGTCTCTAATTATTTTAAAACATGGACGACGAATTACTAGTGTTATAAAAAAGATCAATGTCAGATTATTTGAAAATCGAATAGTTGAAGGTCGTGTTTATGCGATTAGAAACTATTACGTATAGAACAACACCGGCAAATTCCACACCACGATGGCGAAATCAAAATTGTTTTCCATGCGATAACAATTTTAGTCGACGTGAAGGAGGATTCTTTATCTAATTATGTGTTTGATTTTCGTACTTATTAAACACTAAATGACGTCAACAAAGTTGACGAGACAATGTTGTTTGGTTAGTTTCTCAATATTCTTGAATAATTACAAATATATACAATTTCAGTCGTTTTTTTAACTAATTTAGTTAAATTCCTTATTGTAAATATAATTGGGAAGGTGTCAGAAATTCGTAACCCCAAGAGAAAGAGTTGATTGGAGAACGTTGAGCAAGATTGATTGAGATTATTCTCGAATATTTAAGGTAGTTTTCAATATTAGGATTTTGCATATTATTTCAATTGTGGAAAATCGGTGCGGAATAATGTCCTAAACTTCGAAGAAGGCTGTGTTGCTGGGATTGATGAGTAAGATGAAGCGTTGTGTTGCTGGGATTGGTGCTGAAGATGAAGCGAGAATTGGTGAAATTGTGTAGGATGATGATTGAAAAGAATATTTCTTGGTTTATTATTATTATTATTATTATTATTATTATTATTATTATTACTATTTATTATTATTATTTAGTTACTACTACTTTGAATGTTGCTATTGGGATTTCAGATTTGAGGTTTATTATTCTGTTTAGAATTTTAATTGATCTGTGAAAGCATTTTATGCTCAAACAATATGATTTAGAATCTGATATTTTTCAGATTTTATATTGCTTAATAAAATCGTTCCATTATTAACTTTTGTGTTTAAATAATTATATTAAAATAGTAGTCTTTTATGTGGATGTGTATTGTTTCATTTTATACATATTTTACTATTATATATTAATCTTTTATATATTTCACCATTAATAATCTTTTTAATAAACACTATTGACGTAGTCTAAAAGATTGTTGCCTAAACTTTAAGTACATTGTATTGATCTAATATTTCTAAAATTTTGATTACTATCTTGTGACTAAATCAGGAATTAAAAATCATCCAAACATACAACAAATAAAATAAGTAAATAAACTACAATCATTAAAATTATAAACAAACACATTCGCATAGCATAATCTAA
Source organism: Phtheirospermum japonicum (assembly GCA_014905375.1). Taxonomy (NCBI): domain Eukaryota; kingdom Viridiplantae; phylum Streptophyta; class Magnoliopsida; order Lamiales; family Orobanchaceae; genus Phtheirospermum; species Phtheirospermum japonicum. The sequence continues at coordinate 2,457,206 of BMAC01000020.1, forward strand.
TAAAGTACAGAATATAAACGTATGCACTAATCATCACTAATATTAATGAATGATTAATATAAAATAAATTGACGGATACAAATTAAGTTTACTCTTAAGTTGTGAACGTATGAACGAATTTTTATGAAATAGTAATTTGTAATTTTTTTCTCTATAAACATGTTTTTGAAAAATAAAAAATATTAGTTATATACAATTTATTGATTTAGGATTCAATAGTGTTTAATTATCGATTTATAAAAATCAAGATATTTATAAAAGTTGTCAATTTTTTGAAAAATAAAAAATCTTAGATACAAAAAAGATGCTAAATTTCTTTTTGTATAGAACACAAATTATCGATTTTTCGTAATATACAAGTTGTACAATATCGAGAATTTTTTTAATTATTATGTTCCATAAATTGTAGTAAATATAATAAAAGTGATTCTCAAAATATTTTTTCATTTGAAAATTTATAGATCAAATAGTTTTAATAGTGATAAGTTTAGTGAAATAATATATTTGGAATTAGAAAATAATTTTCTATATTTTGCAAGTAAATTATCTCGGTACGTTAAAAAGTAATTTCTATTTTTAAAAATCCTGATAATTGAAGATTCTATTTAGCAGTTAAGTAATATGCTTAAAATTTAACTATTAAATTTAATGCGTATCTTATTTGCAAAAGATTTATTTTAAATATATCTCTTTGTGCCTATAAGATTATCTCATATTGCACAATAGTAAACCCTAACAACCTAAATTTTACCATCGCACAGTTGTTCAGTTTAATAGGGTTTCAAGTAAAAAGCAAACACACATACACACACAACTGAACATCCGAATACAAACATAGGACATGTAATTATATTTGGAGCAGCGCATTGAGAGTAATCAATATGAGGAAGACCGATTTCATACGAAAAAGAGCACAAACAAACATCACAATGGAAGGTAATTTTTTTTTATTATGCTTTAAACTGAATATCAGTAAGAATCTGTCATACCTTTTTTTTTTCTTGTAAATCCTTTAAACCTGCAGTTTAGAACTACACAAATTAATATTATATTTATATGTTATTAAGTTTAGTTAAAAATTAAATAGGAGTCAGATGCATAAAAATGTGTTTTACCATTTAACTACAATCCTATGAATTATTTTGCCTAACATATGTGTCTTGTCAATTATCTACTACCTGTGATAAAATAATACCAGTTAGTATTGTTGTAGTTTATTAAGTATAAAATCTATTTATGTATATGTATATTAGTTTGAAGTCTATTACTTATCTTTTATTGTTTGTGTGATCCCTTTACTCATCAATACATCTTCATTTTTTCTTTTTCAAACCTGAGATACAAATAAAACTCCTTCCAGTCATGTGATAAGAACATATAGTTAATGTAAATTATTGAACTAAACATTGTTGTGTTTTATTTGGAATGGCAGTGTAAGTGTAATTTAGGGATGACATTTTGGTACTTATCTTTCTTCATGTTGTGAGATATTATTTGCTCTCCATAATGTATGTTCCAAACCTGCAAGATTAATGCTAGAAGATTTCAGATTCAACATAGACAAATAAATATTAAACAGTAGATTATATAAAATATGTAATTATTATTTTTCTTAAAAGATATGTCTTTGTTCGTGGTATTGTTACACCTACTTAGACCCTGTACTCTATTCAGAGGCATTATCATACCACGATAAGTCATGTCAGGTTTCCAGCCGATAAACTTAGACATATTAAAATCTTCATTCTAAAAGTAGCAATTGAATTATTTTCAAAGTTAGTTTGTATACTTATCTTTTTCCAGATGCTAATGTTTCATTGCATTATCTTGCATGTTTTCTTCCTTTTGAAAGTTGGTTAAATCAGACCTGATACACAGTTAGAAAACAATTAGATTAGCACACATGATAAATAGCAACAAATAAGTTAGATCATACATAATAGTTGCAGTATTTAATCTCATACTTCTATATACTTAAGAAAATAGTAACCGTTTATATGTTAAAGGATAATGTATTAACATAAAAATAACTTAAGTAAATAAAAAAAAAGTCAATTGCAAAGTGTTAACATACTCAAAGCAAAATGATAATGCTAATACAGTGTCAGGTCAATTGCAAAGTCATACCAAATAGATCAAAGAACATGTAAAATTAAAAAATGAACATACCCCACATAAATCAAGAATAGATAGAGTAAACTATTATCAGAAAATATTATGTCTATTTAAATTTAAAAAACCATTCATAAAATTGTACATACAGTGAATGGGAACTGAAGCACATACCATACAATATCAATCATACAATATAAAACATGTAAATAAGTTACAACCAGGTAATTATACATGCAACAACCCTTCAGTAATTGTACTCTTTTTTTTGTTAAATTTGAAAATAGATAATTAATGTAAATGATAATATGCAGTAGCATTTTTTTATTTAAAAATTAGATATTGTGTAAGAAAAATGATGGCATGCATCATTTGATTTATTTAATTTGTAAACTGTTCCTGTATAAACAAGTAAGATTCAAAATAGTAGTAAAGATTAACATTAGAAGACAAAAAAATATATTTTTTGGATAGATTAAAAAATAAAAGACTGATTTTGATCCATATTGATATACTTTTTGAATAAATAGACGGATTTTTTAATTAAATATTTATAAATAAAAAAAGTTTAATAATATAATGTCTCGCATGGAGCAAACATCTTTTAAAATATTTATTCATAATTTTTGATTATTTTTTTTATTTGAGAAGTTATATGAGATAAATACGATATTTTTAAAAAATAACCTCTCAAAAGAAGAATCCATGTGAAACCCCCTAATCTGGCATGGATCGAATTATTACACTGGACTTGACCCAATAGCTATTGAACACACCGTTAGATTTGGATGAAAATATATAAAAATAAGTTATATATGAACATAGACGGATAATTGTAAATAAACTTCATGCAATAAAAATACTAATAACTGATGTGATTTGAAAATCTCTAAGTAAGATGGGTCAAAAATATTTCAAAAATTTTGAAAAACAAACAAATGTTAGGATTTTAAGGAAAAATCGAGATCTGCAAAACTTTTATGACGGGTATCATTTTGAAAACTTACTGAAAGCAAAAAATGAAAAATAAAAAACGATTCAAAGGTTTACCTGATAAATTATTCTCAAATTTGAGAATAAAAGTCACAGCATGTCTCCAAAATCCGTTAGAACTTAAGATCTGCCATAGATCTGGTCTAATTCGACTGTTACTTTAGAATCAAATAGGAAATTTATGGTGTTTGTTTGGTGTGTGTGAATGATGATGGGATGCGAGGGAGATGGTGGATGTAACCAGAGGTAGGGTTTGAAAACTCATGGTGTTTTCGTATTTATGTGAACGGTGAGTTTTAGTCAGACGGAGATGGCGACTGAGCAGCGGAGATAGACTACAGACTGGGCAGACGGTGTTCGTGTTGTGTGTGAGTGGTGAAGCATAATGGTGGCTGTAGTTGGCTTCGTAGTGGTGGGTTTTGGTTCCAATTTTGACATACTGGAGGAGGGTAGGGTTTGTGGGGGGGCGGAGACAGCTAGGGTTTGTGCGGGGCGGAGACAACTAGGGTTTGGGGGGTGTCGAATGAGGCAAAAATTTAGGGTTAGGGTATTTATAGCAGGGTTAGTTTGGTGAGGGTAGATTAGGACTGTTGGATGTGGTGTGGGGTTTATTGACTGTCTGATTTCAGATGGTTTTAAATGGGTAGAATTCTTAAACGGGTTAGGGCCTTTTTTGGGCTTTTACAATTGGGCCGAATTAACTGCAATGTTCTTAATGGATTGGGCTCTTAAAAATTATTGTATTTGTATTTCTTATTTAAAATATATAAATTTAAACTATTATCTATAGAAAATAAATTTAAATTATTTTTATATATAGTATAATATTTGATTAATATGTCTATGTATTTTCTTTTATTTTGTTTTGTTTCTTCAAATTTAGTTATTTATTTTAATTATTAATCCAATAACATTATATTATTCTTTTTATTACATTAAGTTATAAGTATTTATTTTATTTTATTAAAAACCAATACAAATAAATTTATTATTTTTTTTTTATCAATTGAAGACCTATTATCTATAGAAAATATAAATTTGTTCTTTTCATATGTGTATTTATATATATAATTTATTAATTTTGAGTTAAAATAAGATATTAAAATAATAATTTTGGATATCTCTTATGATTTTTTTTATATAATTTTGGATTTAAATAAGATATTAGAATAATAATTTTATTCATTTTTTATGTATATAAAGATAGCAGTATATATATGTGTATGTAAAATCTTTATTAATTTTGGATTAAAAAAAGATATTAGAATAATATCTTATAACAATGTTATGTTAATTTAAATGCATTATAATATCTTATTATAATTTTATGTTAATTTAAATTAAATTAATTATCTGATAATGTATATATTTCAATAATCTCAAAGTCAATGCGTGTAGATTAATTTAAATTTATTTAGAGATTTGATTATCTATAATGATGTAGGGTATTTTATCATATGTGTCTATTATTTGTTTGTGTTTCATTTATATCTTATATGTGGCAATGCATACATTTGATTTCTTTTTTTGACATCAGTCTCTACCAATGTAAATTAAATTAATTGAATTTTCTTATTATATTAATAATAAATTTATTTCGAATTATTTTTTATTATAAAATTAGATTACGATATTGTCAAATTATTTTTATAAAATATGTTATTATTCAATGAATTATCATTATGATTATGTAACGGGACGAGATTGGTTTTTACAAGACTTTCTACGCACGTCCTTGAATGCAAAATTGTAACCGGTGCAAAGACGGGTGAAAAGATGTTGCTTCCCCGGACGAGTCTAACGTCTTCCGAAGTTAAGACACCTTTCAAGTTTCAACGAAGACAATTTCTGCTCATGATTTCATATGCGATGATGATAAATAAGAGTTAGGATCAATCACTTTCGAACGTCGGCCTTTATCTGAAAAATCACGTGTTCAGTCATGGTCAGTTATATGTTGCCGTGTCGCGTATCACCCATCGAAAATCGAAAGGGGTTGAAGATATTAGTTTGTGTTGATGACGATTTGGGATCGAACATGACCAATAATGTAGTGTACAAATAAGTATTCAGTAACGTATAATCTTAACGTTCATGTATGTAGTGTGGATTCAATTTATAATTTATGTAGTGTGGATTTTTTAGTTATTTCTCGTCATCTTTATCTCTTTTTTATTTATATCTTCACACAGTAAATATAATAAAAGTAATATTAATATAATTTTTATTTTTATATTTTAATTTTCTGACACGTGCGTCGCACGGATGTAATAAAAAATAGTATAATTTTTCAATAAAAGAAAAAAGCTAACCTCACAACATCTAAATTTGATCACGATTTCGGAACCACATTCTCATTTTACCAAAATGGAAAACCATGGTCTCACATTTGCCAGGATCACGGTTACGATTTGATCGAAACCATCCTTTTGAAAATGAATCTATTTAGAATTTATATAATATTTTTAGTTTTATATATATAACGATATATAATTTATTATACTATTTATATATAAAATTATTCTATAATATTTAGAATAAAAAATAAATAAAGAAATCGCTGATTGTATCAAAATCAGCAATTTCATGATTTTTGGAACCAGAAACCATTGATCACAATCGTAATTCAGGAACCGCCGACTCCGATTCTAATTCTAATTTTAAACATAGATCTGATTTCCATTTGGTCATATTTGACTGTTGAGCATTATTTATTTACACTTTTAACATTAACAACAAGCAAACTAGGGGACAAATCCCACAATTGAATAGTTTTTTCCTTTGAATTATATCAAATACCTTTTCTATAGTTTTTTATTTGAATTATATAAATCAAATACTCTTTTTTTTCTTTTTTTTTTTCTGGTATTTAGTGAACCATTTTCAAAATTTATTAGTTTTAGCCTTCAATTAAAAGCGGTAGATTGGATCAGTGGGGGATTTTATGATCTCCAAGCATTAAAAATAATAATAACGAAAGCAGAATAGTGCGGTACAAACATAATGGAACTCTCCGAATTCATAAATGATTATCGTTTTTAATTGCAGTAATTGAAACATGTCATTTTGCTATGGACTCTTAAATAGTTCATTCCATTTGGAGCATTGTATTTATTTCAATTTACTTGCAAGTGTTGGGGACATCTGCAGAGTCATAAAAGTTATACTATACTCATAAATGACTTATCTAATAATTCCACTGCCTGTTACTTTTTTTTATCTACTTGTGTAATTTCTGGATCTTTTTTGGTTAGAAGTTGAATGTGGGAAACGATGCCGTTGCAATGCCAGCTTTCTGGAAGAAATATATTTATGGAACCATTAAAAAGGATAGAAATCATGTTAGATGAGTAAGTTTGAAAAACCAATGCCCCAATTACAAAAGAAATTGCCAATTTATACCCTTTTGTTGCTTATGAAGCTTTTTGAACTATGCACGCAAAGAGTGAAACTCGCACCCATTATCTATTCTGAAGTGTGTATATATATATATATATATTTGATTTTTTATGGGATTATCACTAGCATATTGAGTAATGCAAATATAATATATGCGTGATGTGTTTGCATAATATATATATAGATAGATATTGATATGGACCCGATTACTCCAATGTAAATGTAATTTAACAAGTGTCTCTACAACAAAAGAGATGTATAACAACATAAGTTGGTGGCGCTTTTTAAAAAGTATCATTTGTTCATTACGTTTTTTAAAAGCGAAGTTAAAACTAATTTATAACGATACCATTTAAAAAACGTAATTAAATAATAATATTTTTAGAAACGTATTTATAGAACGACATATTTTCAAAAGTGTCAGTTTTTTCTTGCCCATATGACGATACTTAAAAAAATGCGAAAATTAAGTAACGACACTCTTACATAAGTATCAGTATTTATACCCTTCATCACGACGCTTTTTAAAAAGCTTATTTTATATGATGACATTTTCACAAAAGTGTCTGCATTTATAACATTATAGGCGACACTTTTACAAAATTGTTAGTATTTTCACAATAGTTTGCTTACACTTTTTGAAGTGTCGTTAAATAAATTTAAATGATAACGTTTTCTTGTAAGCGTCGCAATGTATAAGAATTCTCAACAATTCTTTTTTATAATTGTCATCCTTACTAGTGTGACGCTTATCAAAAGCGTAATAAAATTGGTGACATTTTCTTGTAAGCATTACAAATTTAACAAATAATATTGTTTGAAATATTATTTAAACTAAATAATTAATGTTATTATTTGTTAACATGGACCAACAACCCAACCCACTAAAACCCCTTTAAACCACCCCATTAAAAAACACACACCCATGTCCTCCACTCCTCACTTTCTGCATATCCACAATCGCACACATCATCACCACCCTCTGTCTCTATCTCTCTCTCGCCTACTCCCTCTCTCTCTCTCTCTTCTCTCAATACACGCTCATAGCACAACCCGCATAAGTAAAACCAACAAACAACACAAACAATAAATCCCAAACCACTCTTTGAAAAAAAAAACCCAATTGCAAAAAACCAAACTGTAAGTTTTGAAATCTCCAGTTTTAAAACTCAAAATCAAACCATGAAGAAAACCAGTTGATGCACCTCGTCTCCCACAATGCCAATAGAACCTAGAGCTAGCTGGTTCTCCCCGAAATGCAACTCACACAGCAATCGACATCTATGGCTGGACCGGAACATGAAGCGATGGGTTGTGATTGGCTGAGTTTGGATCAATGGTTTACGACCCTAACCGTTTCCAATTTGAGGTGAGTGGGATTTGCAGATTCTTCATTTCAGATAAAAATCGGGTCTAATTTGATTGGAATCTCTCTCGATTTGACCCGACGCAGCAGGGGATGACTGACGCAGAAAGACCCAAAACCACTGTGACACAGTCCCACTCCATCGCTACTGTCTAGTGGGTTTACGACTAGGATTATGTCCAGTGGTCATTAATTTTTAATAAATATATAGCTAGTTCTTCTTACCTTTTTATTATAGTCGTGTAATCTATACTGTATAATAAGAAAATAGTTCAGATTTTTGAACCATGAGCTCTATTATCAATATTGATCATGGCAATGCATTTTTTCTTACAGTGTCTAATCAGATTTCTTTCTTTTTTCTTTTTGAACCAGGAGTTTAGATATTGACGGAGATCATTCGAAGCATATCAATTATCATCCTTTTATTTTTTTCTTCCTGTTTTTGAACTATTAATATTTACTTTTTTAGACAATGATGCAATTTTTTCTTTGTTTTTATTATTGACATCTGTTAAAGAATTTCACTGTTTTATATATTCTTGTGTTTCCTTTGTTATTATAATAGTTTGATTTGGTTGAGAATTTGATGTCTTGATTGTTGATCATTTGTTTATGATGATATATCTAGACCTTCATGTGTTGATTCTCTTCTCTCTTTTGGGGTTTTTTTATTGTGTCGAAAGAGGATTTTGGATTAGTATACATTTGTTTTAGTTTCGAGGTAAATAATAATAATAATAATTAAGACACAAAATGAATAGTGTTGCCAATTTAATGACACAAGTCGTCAAAAGCGTAATCGAGTTAACGCCTAAAATTTTAAAAGCGTTGCAAATCTTGCGACTACAATTTGAAAAATTATTGTAGATTTAAGAACACAAATCATTAAAAGCGTAATAAATTTGATGACGTTATTACTTAGACGTGTCTCTATTCTGGTGATGTATTTTCGAAAAAAGTCATATTCTTAATGACGCTAAGTTCTAAAAGTGTCTTGAATTTGACAACGCTACTTCCTTAAAAATGTTGTTAATTTAGTGACACAAAAATTGAGTAGTGTCGTCTAAAAAAACTCTATCCGTGACAAAAAAAAATTGTGTCACCAAATTCATATTCATGACACGATAGGAAGAAAAAAGTGTCACATTTACGTCATGAATAAATTCGTGATCAAATTTAACAACGCAATTTGTGACACTTTCCCAAGCGTAGATAAACTGATTTTTGAAGCTTATAAGCGTCACTAAACATGAAAAAAAGCGTCAGTAAACACTATTTTTGTTGTAGTGTGTTTACTGAGGTAATCGAAAATATAATTTTTCACTTGAACACACTTATATGAGATCAAAGTTGGGTCAATCACCTTATTATCACAAACTTTCACCTCTCAAGCACCATTTTGATTTCTCAAAATATCTTTTTCAAACACATATCAACAGTATGAAAACTTTGTGGCGACCACGTTATCACGCTCCACGTGTGAGGACCGTGCCATGGCGGGACGAGTATGGACCAACGAGCACAAGGGAGGTGCATGGGACGGGAAAAATGGTGCAAGGGTGGCACCATGTGTGAAGGGTCTGGAATCTTCCAGAAATGTGCGGGACTTGCTCGAACGAGTTCGGGCCGGGAAGATTCATGGGCGGGCCAATTTGCTGGAAGCTGCTAGAACCTTGTAGAGGCATGTGGACGTGTCGGGGCCATTCTAGAAGGTTCATAGGCTTAAAATTCATGAAGTCCTGGGAGAGTCTCTTTTGGGACCAAAATATTCTAAAATATCCTAGAATATATCTTGATTTATGTTTTGTAAATATTAGATGTGCCTAGAGAATGGTAGAATTCTCTAGAAGGGACATGTAAATATGTAGTGGCATAGTGTATAGAACTCTAGAAAGTAGTCTAAATTATTCTTAGGGACAATAGTAGTGTAGAGCATTATAGATCCCTCCATTTGAGAAGGTTGTGATAGGAATTTTGTAGGATAGTTCAGGTTACTTCCCATGTAAATACAAAAAACTGAAGTAGATCTCCTATCATCAGAATCAGTTGCCCAATCTGCATATGTGAAAGCCACAAGCTGTGTAGATGGTGAAGACACAAATTTTAGTCCATAATTGATAGTTCCTGCAAGATATCTGAAGATTTTTTTCATTGCTTTCCAATGTTTATCAAGAGGGCATTGCATGAATTGACTAATCTCATTTACACTGTAGGATAGTTCAGGTTTAGTGATAGTGATTTATTGAAGAGCTCCAACTTGACTTTTGAAAGCTGATTCATCTGGAATAGGTGGTCCAAGAGCCTTAGATAGTGGGGAACTAGTGATCATTGGGGTAGAAATCCCCTTAGCGTTATCCATGTCTGCTTTCTTGAGTAAGCCTCTGATGTAACCTTCTTCTGATAAGAACAATCCATCATTGGTGTGTCTGAATTCTATTCATAGGAAATAGTGCAAGGTTCCCATGTCTTTCGAGGAGAAGAAGGTGCTGAGTTGCTGGATGAAGTTCCGGATTTCATGTTTGTTACTTCCTGTGACAATAATATCATCAACATATGCCATCATAATCATGCTTGATGTCTTGCTGTGCTTATAGAATAGACAAGCGTATACCTTGGACATGTCAAAGCCCATGGTTTTCAGGATTGTGCTCAACTTATTGGGCCACGCTCTAGAGGCTTGCTTGAGCCCATATAGGGACTTTCTCAGTTTACAAATAAGGTTCTTGCTATTGCCTATTTAAAACCTTGGAGGTTGTGACATGTAGATCAGTTTCCAGATCACCATTCAGAAAACCATTTACAACATCAAGTTGCCTGATGCACCTCGATTTAGACAGAGCTATTAGATAAGACAACTCTAATTGTATAAGGTCTGAACACTGCACTGAAGGTCTTTGTGAAGTCAAATCCTGTAGTTTGAGTATAACCCTTTGCCACAAGCCTGGCCTTGTACTTGTGTAGTGATTCATCAACATTCTTCTTGGCCTTTAAAATCTATTTACACCCAATGAGATGTTTATCTGGTGGCAATGTGTTAGAGTCCAAGTGTGATTTCTAGAGAGAGCATTGAATTCTTTTTGCATTGCACATCTCCATTCAGGTGTTGTCAAAGCCTTAGGTTCCTGCAAAATCCTGCTCATTTAAAAAAACTTAGGTTTACGAATGTCTGATTTGGACCTAGTTGTCATCTCATGACCTCTTGCTTCTTCTCTTATTGGTTCCTGAAATTCAATGTCAGTGGTAATAGCAGGAGGTATGTGAATATTGTCAATAGGTAAATTCACATAAATTCTACCACTCTGAAGTGGTGTATCACGGTTATGATTTGTATGATGGGGTGTGTGAGATGTAGTTTTTGATGGAAAAGTGGTTATATTTTCATTAACAAGTGGTAAAGGTAGCATGGAGATGGAGGTAAATGTAGGAGTGCTAATAGAATTGCTTATAGAACTGGACTCTTTACAGAAAGGAAAAGAGTTTTCATCAAAGGTGATGTGTCTGGTGATGAGAAGTTTATTGTTTGAGAGAAGGAACTTATAGCCTCTGTGGGAACTACTATAGCCAAGAAAGGTACTAGATGTACTTCTAAACCGAAGTTTATTGGAATTGTAAGGTCTCGTATAAGGAAAGCATTTACAACCAAACACTCTAAGATGATTATAGTTAGTGCTGTCAAAACGGGCCAAAGCCCGCAGGCTGGCCCATCAGCCCGCGTAAATCGGCGGGCTTGGACTGCCCATCCCTCAGCCCGTTTAATCACGGGCTTTTTTGGCCCGCTCCGTTAAGACCACGGGTCGGAGCAGGCTAACCCTTTTTTATTATTTTTTAATTTTTTTTATATTTTATTATAATTATTATTATAATTTATATTGGTAAAATTTGAAGGCATATTTGTATTCTTTTATTTTCTAAGAGCCCGTTAGAATACTTTAAATATTATAATAACTTTTTTTAAATTTTAATTTTAATTTTTATAATTTTTAACATAAAAATAAGATTTTATAAAAAAAAAGGACCAGCCCGCGGGCGGGCTGCGGACATAAGTTTTCCCAGCCCGCGAAAAAATGGGCTGGCCCGCGCCCGCCCCGTGGCGGACCGGAGCGGGCTGGCCCGTTTGACAATGCTAATTATAGTCAAGTTTTGATTTAGTAAGGATTTCATGAGGGCTCTTGTAGTTGAGTAACTTAGATGGGGTTCTGTTTATTAGATACACAGCTGAGGTAAAGGCAGAATCCCAGTGTCATTGAGGGACATGAGAAGTGGCTAAAAGGGCTAGTCCAACTTCTATGATGTGCATATGTTTCCTTTCAACCAATCCATTCTGTTCTGTGTGTATAGATAGGACATTCTGTGTCTAATCCCATGATCAAGAAAGAATTTGAGAAGAGCTATGAGTTCTCCACCACCATCACTTTGCACTGCTTTGCTTTGTTTGTTATACCGAGTCTCAACAGGTTTATGAAAGTGGACAAATGCCTTATAAGTGTCAGATTTATGCTTTAGGAAATATATCCAACTTTATCTAGAGGTGTGTCAATGAAACTAACATAGTAACTAAAAGCACCAAAGAATTTTGTGGGTGCGGGTCCCCATAGATCAATATGTACCAAGTCAAACAAATCATAACAAGAGTGAAATTGGGGAAAATAGAGTTTGTGAGCTTTCGATTGCGAACAAGGAACACGTAATGATTGCTTTTTATTAAAGGAAAATGATATAGTACAAAGGGTGAGAGCTCTTTTAACACTATCAAAAGAAGGGTGGCTTAGTCTAGAGTGCCACAGTTCCAAAATGAGCTTATCCTTAACTTCTAATGAGTTAACAACTAGAGGGCCTTTATTATTGAGTCTCTCTGGTTGATGATGGGTTTTTATATTGAAATTGACAAGGTTGGAGCTGTATAAACCATTCTTAACAGTCCCTTGCAACAGCACCACTCCTGTTGCCTTATCATTCACAAGTCAAACATTAAGATGAAATTCAAAGAAAATCTGATTATTCTTGGCAAATTGACTAACACTACTAGGGATTTTGGTTATATAAAGCACATGGAGAAAATTCTTGAGTATGGATGAGTGAGACATGTGAGCTTCAGAGGATTGAACAATAGAATTACCATAATGAGAACAATTCAAACCTGTGCCATTACCAATCTGCACTTTGTCTGGTCCATGATACTCTGCTGCAATGTTGAGATTTCATAGGTCATAATAATTGACATCGATTGTAGCTTTAGAGTCTGGATACCAGTTGAAGTTTGATGAGGACTATGATTCACTTCTTGTGATATCGGCTACATTCACTGTATGATTACCATTTGATCCTTGAGTGTAGCTTGAACCATAAGTGCTGCTGTTATTGTTTCTGTTGGTTGGAGTGAAGTTAAGATCAGTCTTTTAGAAGCAATATTTTGTAGTGTGATTGTTATAGAAGCAAGTTTGGCATCTTGCTCTTGAATTATCACATCCTCTTCCTCTGGAATTTTCTCTGCCTCTTCCTCCTATATTGCCTTGGTTTGGAGGTTTGTTTCTTACTCTTTCTCTAAAGCGGCCTCTGCTTCCTTGTCCATGAGTGGTGAGATTGAATGAAAAAGTTCCATTTTCATTCATATTGTTGTTGTAATGGGGATCAATGCTCTCTATTCTTTTTTTAAGACTCGATATGACAGAATATGCCTCCATAAGAGTGCAAGGTAACATTTTTATAGAAAGAGATACAAGGACCAAATTATAATCTTGAGGAAGGCTAGAGAGGACATACAACATATAATCTCTTTCACCCACTCTTTCTCCCGCAGATCCAAGTAAATCGCAACAAGTTTTGATCTTGTTCAAGTACTCCCTCATAGGCATGTTTTATTTCTGGATGGTATGAAGTTGTAGTCTGTATTGCAAGATCTTTGCATCATTTTGACTGAAAAATTTCTTTTTAGGCACTGCCAAATTTCTTAAGATGTGGTTAAACCAACAATGGTGACAAGAATGCTTTCAAACAATGATAATAAGATCCAAGAAGCAATAGGTTGATCTTGTCCGCTCCATAATGAATATGAAGGATTAGCTGTTGTAGCTTCAGTGGGGATGCCAGGTATAAAGGGATTTGGAGGAGTGATTGGACCATTAATGTAATGCTCTAATTTGTACCCTCTAATATCAGCAATGATATGTTATTTCTAGATGAGATGATTTGATTCATTCAACTTAACACTAATTAGCTGTGACTGAAGAAAAATAGGTTGTGGTTGTGTGGCTGTGTTTGAAGCAGCAGCATGTGGCTGATCTGTTGTGTAATCATCCATGTTTTGATAACAGAAGTTATAAAGAAAGGTTGCGGATCAAAGACAAATGCTCTGATACCATATTGAAAAATAAACAAGCTTCATTAATAAAAGCTGATAAGTTGCAACATCAAAACCTGTAGAATGAAAGAGACACTTTTGTATCTTAGTTTCTTTATTCAATGCAACCACATTTACTACACAACAGGATTAAATAGGGCGACATAATGAAATCAACCTCGGATGCCCTAGACACGTGTTAACCTACTATAGGATGCACATAACCCTAAATAACCGGATGAAAGTCAACAAACGGAATATGCTAAATAGTACAAGACCCTACATGACAGTTAATAAGACAAAGACTACATTAACGGCTCTGTGAATTGATCTGCTGCTGTGATGTGCATGGCACTATATGGAGACTTAGGATGATCATTTCCCTTTTCATTTATGACATCAAAATATGACACGAGTTTATGACGCTCATATGAATACCATAAATTTGACAATTAATTGTAAGAGATATTGATGAATCTTGCGGATTGTGTTAGTATCTCAAATAATGATTGGCTCGTATACTTAGAGATCGCGTCCATCATATTTGGATACCGCATATTTACTATTGGCATATCTTATTTATAAAAGATGATCTCTAATGCACACTAAATTTAATTTCTCTCTCTATCTCCATTTTTCCAGATTTAAATTGTGAATATTGATAGATACTTTAGTAATTTGCACAATCAGATCAAAATGCTATTCAAGGGAGGCTTATAGACGGACCATTTGAAATCCGGCATACTGAATCGAACTTTCACCCCGGTAAAAAGGTAATTATCGATTCCTTATGTGAATTTTATGACCTGCGTCCAACACCACCAAATTTACGTCCTTTTCTCTTTTATCTCTCAATAAATGCAAGATTAAGAACAAAATTTGTTCAATTTAGCATGAAGTTACGATTAATTTTTCTCAGAAAGGCTGGTTTTCTTATTTCCTTTTAGCCTCAGTCTGGTTACGAGTAATTTTTCAAGTGAGTAAATTGTTTGTAATTTTGATTGGATCTAACCTCAATTGTAGAAGGCCGATTTTAATTAACAATTTGTATATGAAAACATGAAGTATAACAAGTGGCACGTGAATACATTTGAATTTTGAGTAGAACAATAATGGATGGATAAAATGATAAATAGTAAATATCTTTCATCTGAGGCAATCTTGCTGGCATTTTACCCGTGAATGTCACCGGATGTAGCCATCGTCAGATCTTGCGAACTTCCAAAACCCGATCAAATATGATTATGTCTTATCGCGTATGGTCATGGGTCTAATAGTTGTACTGAATGCCTAATAAGCATGCGCCGTACAAACACTAGTCTTATTACATGGCGAGTTTGACAAATTTCCTAATTTTCTCATTTTCTTTCATTTTGCTGTTTGGTTTTTCAGAATGAGTTCTTAAAATACTTTGCCAACTTAGATATTTGAAAATAATATTTAAATTGACATAGGCTAAATCTAATGGGACGTAACAATTCATCGTATAAATTTGAACATTTCACTCTAGATTATCTTATCAAATATGTATTTCGAGATAACTGTTTTTACAGTTTATTTACAAACTATTTTTTTGGATAAATAATTATACGAACTATATGTTATTTGTAGTTTGTCCCCTAAACCTGAATTTTTGTAATTTTGTATCTAAAATTGAATGACATGGCATGATCGGGTATTGTGGCATGTCATCCGATACGCATGTTTCGTATGACGGTTTGTAACAAATAAAAATTCGTATGAAAAATTGTGAAACACACAATTCGGAGGCAAAAAATAATTTCCCCACTGTGATAAATAGAAGATGATTTTAAAAATAATATTCAACAATACATATTTCGGACTATTTATTTGACATAGGATATTCAATTATTAGAAAAATATACAATTGACATGTGTATAATCAATATTACTTAATGGAGTATATATTTTAATTAATAGGGAGATGATATACAGCTATATTGTATTCAAATCTAACAAAAAAACATTTAATATTATTCGTCAATTTGAATTATGAAATTGAATTTGAAAGTATAATCGTTGAAATGCGAGTATACAACTATTTTCAGTAGCTTTCCAACCAGGATACGCATCCATACACAAGGGAATTTCCCTAATTAGCATAGGCGTAGTACTGTAGTAGCCGTAGGCGTAAAGTAGGCAGTAGCCAATAGACCTCTCAACATTTAAGTGAGAGAGAGAGAATGTGGTGCCAGCTAGGAAATACAAGGATGAAAGCTTTTCTCTCTCTCAGGTCAAAGCTGGCACTTGTTGTTTAAAGCCGCCCCAATCCTTCTCTCTTATTTACGTTTACATCTTCCTCTCTCTCTTCTTCATTTCTCTCTCTCAGATTCGCATTTCCTTTACTTCCCCTCTCCAGAAGAGGGTTAATTCACATTAAAATGTGACTTGTATTTCACCCATATATAATCTCTACAACTGCTACTACAGCCAATTGCATTTCCTTCCTGCTGTATACCCCCCATCAATGGCTGCCGCACCATCTCCATCTCTCGCCGCCGGCGAGAAGAAACACTGGTGGCTCACCAATAAAAAGGTATTATTAATTAGTCAATCAATCAATTCGTTTATTAATTACTCCGATTTTTGTGTGTGTTTTAAATTCCCCCAATCGGAATGTGATGCAGATGGTGGAGAGATACGTGAGGGAAGCGAAGATGCTGATTGCCACACAAGAGCAGAGCGAGATCGCGGCGGCTCTGCGCCTTCTGGAGGCGGCGCTGGCTCTCGCGCCGCGCATGGAGGTGGCGCTAGAGCTGAAAGCGCGCTCCCTGCTGCATCTCCGCCGCTTCAAGGAGGTGGCCGATATGCTTCAGGACTATATCCCTAGCTTGAGAATGTCGATCTCCGACGACGACACGTCATCGACCGGGTCGTCCGATAACTCGTCGACTCAGCTCTCCAGGGAACGAGTCACGCTCCTCTCATCCGCCGGTGCCTATTCACTGGACCGGAGTGAACCGGCGTTCAAGTGCTTTTCCGTCTCCGATTTGAAAAAGAAGGTTATGTCCGGTTTATTCAGAAACGTCGAGAAGGAAGGGCAATGGAGGTAATTAATTAACTCCTCATATTTCCTCTGTTTTTTATTTATTTTTATTTTTATTTTTCAAATTGAAAATTACTGTTAAATTAGTCGCCTCTGACGCATTTTGTCAAACAGGTACTCCGTACTAGGCCAAGCATGTTGCCACCTAGGATTAATGGAGGACGCCATGGTCCTCCTCCAGACCGGTAAACGCCTCGCCACCGACGCCTCCCGCCGCCAGAGCACCTCCCTAACGGACGACATCTTCTCCTTCAACAAGTTCGACCACAACCAGCCCGAAACCACCCCTCCCTCCGACAGCATCTCCCACATTAAGCTCCTCATTCGCCGCAGGACCGCCGCCATCGCCGCCTCTCGACGCCGGCCTCCACTCCGAAGCCGTCCGGCCACTTCTCCAAAATCCTCGACGGCCGCCGTGGGGCCCCCAGGGCTTCCTCTCCGAGTGCTACGTCCGCCGCGCCTCCGCCTACCGGGCTGCGGGCCGGGTTTGCCGAGGCCATCTCCGACTGCAATCGGGCTTTAGCTCTAGACACCTCCTGCGTCGATGCCCTCGCCATTAGGGCATCACTTTTCGAAACCATACGGTGTTTGCCCGATAGCCTCCACGATCTCGAGCACCTCAAACTTCTGTACAATTCGATTCTCCGCGATCGGAAGTTGCCGGGGCCCGTTTGGAAGCGTAAAAGTGTACAGTATCCGGGAAATTCCCGGGAAATTGTGCTCGCTGGCCTCGAAAATCCAGCAGTTGAAGCAACGAGTCGCGGGCCGGCGAGACTGGGAACGTTGATTATTACGTGTTGATCGGGTTGAGAAGGGGTTGCACGAGATCTGAATTGAAAGGGCCCATCTGTTGTTGATGTTGAGACATAAGCCCGATAAGTCGTCGGGTTTTATTGATAAGTGCGAGTTTGCAGATGAGAAGGACGTCGATTCGGTTAGAGATAGGGCGAAAATGTCGGCTTTGTTGCTGTACAGGTTGATTCAGAAAGGGTACCATAGTGTGATGAGGACGATTTTGGACGAAGAGGCGGCGGCTGAGAAGCAGAGAATGAAGCCGGTGGGCGTTTCGGAAATTGGGAGTGGTAATAGCCATAGGATTGGCTATTGCCACACCGCCCGCAGCATCGGTGTTTCAAGGAGTTTTTTGCAGGGATCTTGCTGCGGTTGGGAGTTTGCTTACGCAGACAGGGTTTAGTAGTCCCATTATTCCGGTGAAGTATGAAGGGTTGAGCTGTTAGTTATTATGAGAATAATTATTGAATAACTCGGAGATGTTAATGGGCACATGGTATGTACAAATTGGAAGTCTCTTAGTATTACGGGCTGGGGGAAAAAGTTTTGTTACTAAGTACTATCTTTTTTTTTTTTTTTTATCTTTTTAAATATGTTTGCTATATTGGTAGTTGTACAGATTTTGTTTTAAGTTGAATCAGCAGAAATCTTTTTCTGCTTTGGAATAATCATGTTAGAGTTGAAAATAGTTGTGTGTCGTTTTCTATCGGTTTCTATGATGGGTTTAAAGCCTCAGAATGGGAGGTTGAAATTAATGGGGGTGTGATGGGAAAAGGAGTGGGTGTGGGTGTACATGTCGTTATTATTGCTATTGCATTTGCAAAATTGCAGGGTGCCAGAGCAGCAGCAACTACAGTAAGAGGTAGCCACCTTTGGCCTCTAATTCATGTCCTGTCTGAATTTCAGAATTTTATTTTTATAATTAATGGCATGCTTATTTTGCTGACACTATACAACATAATTCTTTTCTAATCAACACAAAATCCTGGGGGCAACGTGTGACATTTCATGTTATAAAATCATACTAATGCATTTCTCCTTTATATAACATTTTGAAATAAGATTTAACTATTTTTTTCTCCAGAAACTCAATCTCCGATTTAATTAACTAATCAGAAAAATCTGCCAGAAATTTGTTACAATTTAACAATTATTAAAACTTAATAATATCAATCAAATGAGATATATATATTTTTTTTTGAAAATTTGGACTGATATTGAGTTAGCATCCAGTACAAATAATAATTTGAACAGAGTTAGTACAAATTGGAGTGGCAGTTTGTCAGTTGTGGTATGGATCTAGGACCTGTGGATGATGACCCGACACAGAATGTCTTATCAGCACTCTTAAGTTAATAAACAAAATGTCTTATCAGCACTCTTAAATTAATAAAAATAATTGGTGTTACAATTATATATATCAAATAATAGTATTATTTTGTTTAAATAATTAAAAATATAAAATAATAAAAGTACAGTAGATAGAGACGGAGCGAATACTATATACTAACCCACTGTTTTCCTTTTTTCTTTTACCCTTTTTTGTAATTACAACTTTTACTCGCCATCATTAAAGGCCGGGTTGCTTTTTCTAAAGTTTTTTTTTCCCATTTTGAGCATATTTGATTAGAAAATTTTAGAGCATCAAGTAAAGTAGCACTTCTTCAATCAATGCAAGGGGGAAAACGCAACTTAATTTTCCAGAATTGCTTGATTGAAGCTTAATGCGTCATTATTTACATGATTAAGCCAACAATAATCATGCTTAACTTTATTCCAATTATAATTATGATTTGTCACAAGTTAGCAAAATAGATATTTTGAGGGCTATCATTTCAAATCCGACCCAAAGGACCTTTGGTGTTTTTCTTTTATGCATTATTTTTTTAAGTTTTTTTTATATAGTTTGTGAAAATATGTTATTTGTGTTTGAAAGTCATGTAAAAGGAAAACCCGAAGTCTTGTAAAGTACAAACCCTCCTATATTTAAATTCTGATTAATGAAACGAAATCAAAAGTAAACGTTAGTTTTTACAAACACTAAAATGTGATTATCTTCTCTTTATAAAATACTCAAGAAAAAGAAAACTTGAATCATGTAAAAAGCAATGAAATGAATATCATAAATTATGCCAATAATTGATGCAATACACAAGTATGTATTTATAGCCAAGAAAGCTAGCTAAGATTCTCCCCTCGTGCATGGGCTGTGGTTTGTGGACAAGCTATACAGACTAAAATCATGGCGTGAAAAATATTCCAACTCCAATTTTAATCTTTTTGAGTAACAAGAATAGATTTGAGAGCAGTAGCTAGGTAGTATACCTAGCTAATGTTAGTGACTTTCCTTGGAAGTGAGAGATTGATGCTCTTCACTTCCAAACTAATCAACAAATCAATGATTCTATTCTCCATTTTAATGGGGAATCATTCATTCAAAGATGGGGCCATCTTTTCTTGTCTGTGTCTCCCTTTAGACACCATGTGAAAACAAACAGGGGCATGGAAATGTACAACTCGTGTTCCCAAGTTGAATATATAGTTTGTTTTATTTTATACATATAAGTTTTTGCCCATGGAGAGTTTTAATTATTTTAATTAATTTGTGTTATACTGCAATAAAAATTATTCAGCTCAAAGTTCAACTTAAAATTTATAAGTCGATAAATCTAATTATGTTTTTGCCCAAAATATTACTATGAATAACCTGAACAAATTGAGGTCTAATTTTCAGTGAAACTTTATTTGCAAGTTTTTATTATTCCCTTTGTCCCAAAATAGCACATTTTTACTTTCACAAAGATTAAGAAAGAATAGTCGGTATATTTGAAGAGTTAAATTTTATTTACATTTTTCAGTTATACTCTTCCTTTTAATATTAATGATTCATTCATTAATTGTTGATATCAAGGTGAATGAAATAGGTGCACCTAAATAAATATATGAAAAGTGTGATATAATTTCGAAAAAATAAAAAGAAGAGAAAGTGTGTTATAATTGTGAAACTAAAAGAGTAATATTTTTTAATCATATCAAGAGAACCCGGTGAAACAATATATATATATATATGCTATAGAACTAAATTTGAATATTATGATTGTGGTTGATTTCAAAAATTGTCGACGATTTAGCTTAATTACAAATAAACTGAAAAACGTGTTGCACTCTCGAGGGGAGTTTGTTTGATAAATTGCACGCTTTAATGGGTAAATTTTGTGATAATGTTTGTAATTATGAATTCCAGGAATTAGAGTGACTACTACTAATTAAGGAAACACACGGCGATCCAATAAATAAAGACAGCAGTATATATTCATGCTTGGTGAGCACTGTTCGGACAGCAAAAAGAAAAGAGAAAGATGTAAAAAGGGTCACGTCACGTGCGACCCATAAAGAATACCTGCGAATATGAGTGATCAGCTGTAAAGAATCCCACTGCACTGCATGCACCCATCAATTGCACACTCTACACAGAAAATATTGGTGACATAAAATTGTATAATTTCAATTAAATAAATAAAATGCTTGCTCAATTACTGTCGATATCACTTAATCCTACTTCTAATTATAACGGGACTTAAAGCTAGGTATTTTATTTTAGCTCGAAATTATTATTAAGTTTTTACTATGATTTATATGGAATTTTTTATTTATCATGTCTCAATTCTTTTGGGTATGAGCTGTATGTGTTTAATTTTGTGATAATAGTATTTGATAGGTTCCCATCACCCAGACCTATTTATGACCCCCGGACAAATTTAGGTACATGTTTAAGGGGCAATTCAGGTTGTGTGTGTGTGTGATGTGTGTTGTCGAATATCAGCTGTCAATATATTTTTGACAGCATTGGCAAATAGTGGAGAAAAAATGGGAAGACATGCGCTTCATGTCTTTGTATTTTTGTAAAGGCACGAGGAAAGCAACTTAGAAGATTCAATAAAAAATTGGAAACACTTGTGTATTAAATTAACCCGATGGATTAGGCAAAGCATCTTCTATATATTTTCTTGCTGCTAGCTAGAGAGAAATGGTTTTGTCCAAAGTTTGTCATGAGGGCATCACTGTTTTTGAATTTGTGGACTTAGAGAAGTGGGTGGCCCAGTTGAAGAATTCTTGTTCGACTGCCAAGGAACCACAATTGGGCTGGACCACGGAAAGCCCATCCGGATGGTTCAGTTATCCCTGTAGCCCAATTCATATATATATATCATTGTCCTTGTGTACGTAGTTACGTGAACTTGGGTGAATTTTTAAATTCAAATCGATAAACTTGTGTGATATTGATAAATATATATGTTAAAATTATGAACATTGGTATTCAAAGTTATAAATTTTATGTAAAAACTTAAGAACTTTGTGTGTTTTAATAAATTTTGAGTGGATTGTTAAATACGAACTAATGAACATTATCTATAAACTGATACTTTTGTGTCATTTGTATGTCTGAGGTGAAGTAAATATATTGGAAAGTAAGAAGGCTGATTGTATATTTTCATTACATTATGTATTTTATTTATACTAGTTGATAGGAATATGAGAAGACATGACTCTTTGAACTATATGACATGACTTTTGAACTATAAGACAAAACTTTTAACTATAAGACATGACTCTTCAACTAAATGACTTTTGGACTACATTTATTTAATTAATTTAGTTTACACCAACATTACCTATCGTAAACCCTAAATTAGTAGTACGTCTCTTGTTTATATAAGGAAGACACAGACCTCAATTCTAGAGGGCATACGCCGGAGCTGTCTGGCTTTAGGTTTTGTTTTGTAGGTCACTCAAGTCGGATGAAGCAGTTCGAATTTCAACGACCTATTTTCTTGGTGAGCTAATCTTTTTGTCACATCAGTTATTAATAATAAGTTATGAAATAAATTCATAATAGTTTATACAAATATGTAATAAAAGTATTTTTTTTTTTGAAAAGTACGAAGTGATGGTTGTTTTTATGCCTTGGAAACTTAATTTCACTTTGAAAAACTAAAATTACCTTCTAAATATTCGTGTCCATCGAATTATAATACATTTTGGAAAATACAAACAAAAGAAGGAAAAATAGGTTTTATATGACTTTACATGACACTTGCTTAGATCGGATGGATATTAATGGAATGCAAGTTATGGTTATGGAACTGATATTGAACATAGTTTTATGGATTTTCTTAGTTATTAGCTAGCGCTTGTTTAGGTCGGCGATGGTTTATAATTTATGATTTTATGGTATGGGTTGATGGTTGTTTAGGTCGACGATGGTTATGGTTTATGATTTTATGGTTATGAGTCGATGCTTATTTAGGTCAGCGTTTATGGTTTTATGATTATGAGTTGATGCTCCTTTAGGTCGTCGATGGTTTGTTGTTTATGGTTTTATGGTTATAGGATGACGCTTGTTCAGGTCGACGATGGTTTACGGGTTTTATGGTAATAACCCGACGCTTGTTTTATTATTATAGTTTCTTGACAGATTTGTTAAGTTGAAATTGTGACTTTATGGTCCTTAATACTATCTATAAGATAATTTTATCAAGGATTTTATGGTCGCAGATTTTTATACTGGCGTTGGTTATGATTTATTATTTATATCTAGGAGAAATCAAAGCTATAAGTCAAGGAAACATGGCTAAACATGAAAAAACTAAAATTCAAATATGTTCTATAGAATAAGAAATAAATATTTCATAAGTTACAATCAAGAGGCAGATGGGGGTAGGGCTGCAAACGAACAAAGTCGAGTCGAGCATTCACGATCTCAAGTCATGATTGACTTTTTTAACCTGTGCTCAAGCTTGACAACCAAGAAAATTGCTGCTCGAGCTCGACTCGACAAAGAAATAAGTATGCTCAAGCTAGGCTCGACAAAAGCTCGAGCTCGCCTCGAGTTTTTTAGTTTTAAATCTAATAAAATTACAGTATTTTTTTAATTAATACTATTAAATAGGGCTATTTCTATTTGTTAACTTATTATACTAACTCTCTAGTAATCTTCTTCCATTTGTTAGGGGACATTTTCTTGCTGTGTGCGACTAGCATGTGTCCGTATAGGGAGGCAACGAGAGGTCTGAACTATCATATTAAGAGATGTTAGGAAGAAAAAGCAATATGTGGGGCAATATATGTAAATAATGAGGTGTGAAGAGTTTCCCGAGCAAGGTATTAGGATGCGAGTGATACTTGGTCCGGAATGCTAAAAGTTGTCAAGTATTTTTTATATGGTACCAGTATTTGACCTTGCAGGAATGGCTGGAATTGGTTGATATCCTCGCAGTTTAAGAGGTCATTAGAAAAGGAGGGTAAGGACGAGCTTGATGCTCCTTGGGCACGTTGACGCTTAGGAAGTGGAGGAGTTGTAGGTCGGTAATCAACTATGGAGACATCATAATCAAAGGCAGTAAAAGATGGTTGAGCTCGGGATCGACCTCGGATTATTTTTTTCTTTCTGTCTCTGCACGTAGTAATTCTTCGGCGTAGCTGAGCATTCGTTGTTTTGGCGACCTCACCCTCCATTGTCTGATTCTCCGTCATAGGAGCGACCTCTACCTCAATCTCTGGATCTGTAGTTCGAGCTGGTGATGTTTCGGCGGGCCTAGGTTTGGCTGTTGGTCAGCCTTATTATCTTCAGAGATGGAAGAGTTGTCGAATACAAACTTTTTTGCAAAACAAGTGAAATGGTTAAGTATGGTTATTGTGAACTAATAAAAATTGGAGACTTAAGGAATATTAATGTACCGAACTCTGACTCTAAAATTGGGTTAAGAAGTCGGTTGCTGAGACCGAAAAAGGTGCATACCCTTTCAGACTTGGTAAGATTCACCACGTTGCAGGGACATTTATCCCACTTCGCGACCTGATCTTTAAACATTTCGTTGGTCGCAGATGGAGGATTTCTTACAACCACTGGGTCCTGAGAAGGAGTTACTCTTTTCATTGAGTAAGGAATGGCCAGGACTCAAAAGAGCATAAAAAGAAGAATTTTGCTCGCCATTCATGGACTTTAGAGTAAGGCTTTACAAGGAAGTGGGCTTCATTACGGGATGAAAGATAGAATGATCCTTTTTGGTTTTTTAGACGATAGCAGAAAAAGAAAAAGTCCACATCTGGATCCACCTTATAAAACCGGCATAAGATCAGATAGTTGATGATAAAGTGGATGGGATATGGGGTCATTTGGAGAATAAGGACTCTATATTTCATGTCCACGATGACAATGAAAGGGTGAATAGGGAATCTAATCCCTTCTACGACGTGGTCCTCGAAAATGGTAATGTGTCCGGTTGGGGGGTTGTTGTCGGGAAGATGGAGATTTTTTTATAAAAATAGGGAGCAGCTCGGGATCTGGAAGGAGACAAGGTTTTTTTTTTTATAGTAATCCTAGTGCTTTGTGGTATAGGAGGTAGGTCTACATGTGAGGTATAGGGAACTACAGTCACAGGTGAGGCTGGTAGCAATTAGGTCGGCAGAAAGATGGGGAATTTGGGATTTGGACAGAGGGATAGCTTCTAGAATTTCTCCAGTTACATCTTGGTATGAGTTTCCAGTTCAGCCCAGGTTGGGCTTCCCTCTGGCTCATCTACGAGACGGGTCATAGGTCGGCTAAGGTTCTTCCTACTGTTCTTCCTGGTAAGAAGAACTTTTAGGGATTCATTTTCAGATGTATCAGTACGGGGAGGGGGGTTGATATCTACGACGGAACCAGGGTTATGATCTTGAGAATCGAATTCTTAAGCGGTGGAAGATGTAAAAGGGAAAACGACAAAAATGAAGAGAGGAGGGGGGGGGGGGGGGGGTAAATACATTCAGAGTAGCAGTAAATTAAATTGAAATGGGAAATTCTGATTAAATTAAATAATATTAAGGGGACTTACCCATAGTAATGCAAATCTGGAGGATCGCTGAGCTATTTGCTGGTCAGGTAGTCGACTGAGGATTCGTTTGCTCGAGAGCTTTTGAAAATCGTCAATAGTTGATAATAAAATTTGTTTACAGGATGCAGAAGGTGAAAATATTAAAAAGATGAGGACGGTGACTATATGTATTTAGGGTTAATTATGGGCTTTTAATTTTTGGGCCCGCGAGAGCACTTTATTACGAGAAGACGGGCAGCGGACATGTGTCCGACACAATGACAGTATGCGTTTAATAATTAACGTTTGGGATGTTTTTGATGGCTTTCTCTATTACCAAGAATCACGTGGGCCTGACTTCAAGACACGTGTTTTACATTCTATCTGATTTTCTAACTCAATCAGGTACATTGTGGGGGATCAGCTGATATGATATCAAATATCTAGGTCGATATGAACGTTGAGTTAGATCAGGGAAGCGACCTCTTTACAGGAATTATCGAGCTCCTATAGATTGAAATGGTATTGGTGTCTCTAGATCAGATCGGTTGGGAGAGTCGAGCCTTATTAATAAAAGTTATGAAATAAATTCATACATAGCAATATGCAAAGTTATACAAATATGTAATAATTGTATTTTTTTAAAAAAATTTAATTTTAATTTTTTGGGAGTGACGACTGTTTTCATGCATTTGACACTTAATTTCACTTGAACAACTACAATTACCTTTTAAATATTTGTTCCATCGAATTATAATACTTTTTGAAACATATACACAAAAGAAGAAGAAAATTCCCTCTATTTAAGGAAAATTTTGAATTATAATACTTTTTGAAACATATACACAAAAGAAGAAGAAAAATACATCTATTGAATGAAATTTCTAAATTTGCGAGAAAGTGATGAAGATTTTATTTAAAAAAATAAAAATAAAATTGAAAAATAAGAATATACCCCAACTTTATTCATTTAAAAGAAAACCCAACACTCCCGGTGTGCGTTGAAAAGAAAAGGTGAAAACGACATTATATAAAAAGCTAAACAAAGGAAAGCAGTGAACATGGACAAGCTTCATTCTCATTAATGATATTTCTGCATTTGAGCTAACAGGCAAAGTTACACAAAAAGCAATACACCAACATTCCTTTTATAGACTATTCTAGGGTTTTGGGGATCAAGGCTGATGCATGACAGCTGCCACCCTCTGCATGGTGACCATCCAGATGAATACAAGTGTCCTCTTGATCAATCAGCCCGTTGCAACCTTCTTGTCTCTTTGTGCAGCTGTCACTTTCTAAAGTTGCATCTTTCACAGGTGCATCTTTCACACGCGTTCTAGCCATAAGTTGTTCTTCCATATATAACAACGCTCTTGATGTATAGCTCCTGTTAACATCTTTAATCAGAGCGAAGTTTTGTGCCATCTTTTGTTTAAAAACATATTGTGCATATTTATGGGGAGAAAGAAATGCCGTTTTTTGTTCAAAATCTCGCTATTAATCGTGTCTCGTATGACATAAGTTATGAAGGTTGGTGTTTTAAGGACATTTGAGGTTTCCAATTAGTATTTTGCTACATGCCGGATAATATTTCTGAAAAAAAAAAAATTATTTGAATATTTGACTCTTATAACGAATTATGCAAATGACTCCTATATATTAATGCAAAATCTTCCTAACCTATGCGTCTGCTTCGTATGCTTCGTTTGACAAATAAAAAATTCTGGTGCTTCGTTTGCTTATATGTCATCCGAGCCTAATATTTACCTAATGTAATCCCTATATTAATGCAAAATCTTCCTAACCTATGTGTCTGCTTCGTATGCTTCGTTTGACAAATAAAAAATTCTGGTGCTTCGTTTGCTTATGTGTCATCCGAGCCTAATATTTACCTAATTTAATGTTTTTCTTTTTATTGTATTTTACCTAATTTAGTTCTTTTATTATATTTTTCCTTATTAAATACTTTTCTTTGATTCTCCTAATATAAAAATATAAATAAATCATATATAATTAGTATATAAGATCTAAATTAGTTATCTTAATTAAAAGGCAAACTACATATGAAATTATTTTAATTACATAAAACACTTTATTATGAAAATAAATAAATAAGTTTTATTGATAATAGAATTTAGAATAATTTTATTTTTAGAGTTTCATATATTATATATATGTAAAATATGGGTTATTTACAATAATATAAGTATGTAAATAAATATTATTAATTTATTCAATATAAACATAAAAATATTAAATTATATACTAATAATTAATAAATATTGATTAGATATCAGTACAATGCGACACGGGTTGAGAGTGCGACATCTTTTGAATATCTCAAATTATGTAACTAATAATTATTAACGAGTTTATTCTAAATATTAATATATAAAATGATTTAATAATAATTAATAAAATAAATATTAGACATGAGTTTAGAATGTGACGCCTTTTGATTTTTTGTAAGTATGTAACTAAAATTATTAATGAATTTAATTTAAACACCAAATACAATATTATTTAATATTTATAATAATTAATGAATAGATTAGACATGTACAAGGCACGGTTGAGAATACATTATTTTGATTTTTTATTTTAGATTCAAATTTCAGTAATTATCACAAATAATTTTTATATTTATCTTTTGATAAGTCCTGTGTAATACACGAGTGTTAAACAAATATATATTAATGCAAAATTCAACTAACCTGTGTGTATGTGCTTCGCTTGAATAATAAGATATTTTGGTACTTCGGTTGCTTATGTGTCATTTGAGACTAATGTATACCTAATTTAATATTTTCCTTTTATTGTATCTTGCCTAATTTAATATTTTCTTTTTATTATATTTAGCCTAACTTAATAGTTTCTTTTATTATATTTTGTCTAATTCAATAAGTTTCTTTTATACTCCTAATATAAAAATATAAATAAGTCATATATAAATAGTAGAAAAAAAACTAAATTAATTACTTCAATTAAAATAAATTTTACATATGAAAATTTTAATTACAAAAAAAAAACTTATTTTTGAAAATAATTAAATAAATTGTATTTATAATAAAAGTTGAAATAATTTATTTTTGAAATTTTAAATACTCTGTATAGGTAAATTATGATATACTTGCAATAATTGGAGCATGTAACTAAATATCAGTAATGAACTCAATCTAAATGTAAAAATTAATTAATTAATATTTATTAGATAATGACACAATGCGAGGAGGATTGAGAGTATGACACCTTTTGTATTTTTCAAAGTATGTAAATATAATTAATTTAAACATAAAAATATAAAATGAGTTAATAATAATTAATTAATATAAATTAGAGACGGGTTGAAAATGTGACATCTTTTGAATTTTATAAGTATGTAAATATATTATTAACGAATTTTAAATCTAAATATTAAAATATAATATTATTAATAATTATAATAATTAATAAATTAACAGGGCACGAGTTGATAACACATCCTTTCAAATTTTTATTTTAAATTTAAAACCTTATAATTTTCATAAATATTTTTTATAAACCCCGTGTAATACACGAGTGTTAAACTAGTAATATTGTTAAAGAGGGTTTGATTATCACACCTATATATTAAACGAAAAGATTTCTATCCTACGTGTCTGCCTAAGAAGTTTCGGGATGACATGTAATTTTCTGGTGGTCCAGAAGCTTATATGTGGCAAATTTTGGAGGTTTGTAAACTTAATATAATATATCTCTTTTTATTCTATTTTGCCTAATTCATTGTTTCCTTTTATTCTTCCAATATAAAAATATAAAAAGTCATATATAATTAGAAAAAAAAATCTAAATTAGTTATCTTAATTAAAAGACAAATTATAATATTAAAATAAAAGTTAAAATAATTTTATTTATAGAATTTGAAATATAAAATATAAGTAAATTTTGAATTATATGTAATTATCAAAGTATGTAAAATATTATGAATGGTTTTAACATTAAAAAAATCTTAATTAAAAGACAAATTATAATGTTGAAATAAAAGTTAAAATAATTTTATTCTTAGAACTTGAAATATAAAATATAATTAAAATTTGAGTTATTTTCAACTATCTAAGTAACTAAAAGTTATTAACGAATTCAACAAATACATGAACACTATAAAATTATAAAGTAATAATTATGAATAAATATTGATTAAACACTAGTACAATGCAACACGAGTTGAAAATATGACGTCTTCTAAATTTTTCTAAATATGAAACTATAAGTTATTAATGAGTTCAATTTATATTAATATATAAAAATATTTGATGATGATAATAGTTAATTAATAAAAACTAGACACGGGTTGAGAATTATTTAATAAAAATATTAAAATATAAAATTATTGAACAATAAAGATTAATAGTTAATAAATAGTGATTATACATCAGTAGAAGGTACGAATTGAGAATACAATATCTTTTGAATTTTTTATTTTAGATTTAAAACCTCTATAATTATCACAAGTACTCTTATATTTAATTTTTCGTATAACACATAGATATTAAACTAGTTTAATATTAATAATTAAATAGACAATTAATAATTCATTTCACATTCCAAAGTACACGATCAAGATTATGAAAGAAATTAAGTATATTAATCATAACCAAATTAATGCAAATTAGAAAATCTTTTTCTTATATATTGAATACAATACCATAATTTACTCATAATAAATACAAGTTTTCCCCTTTTTACATTTTATTCTAAAACAATCCTAGATAACTTAGTATTGACATTTGGGCCGTAAAATAGAGTCAAAGTCTATTTATATAGGAGATTTCTACGGTGCCTTCACGGCAACATTTCCCACTTAGTTGGGTGTATTTACAACAATCATATTAATTTTAAGGTTTTTAGATTAAAAGATCTATGGTTGTAAATGCAGGGGGTGGGGGGCATGGTGTCTTTAAAGGCACCATAAAGTTTTCCATTTATATAAGTTGGTTGTTAATTTAAAAAGAATTTAACATTACTAACAAGAGAATATTTCTTTGCCCCCCAATGTATGCTTTTTTTACACATTGCACCCCAAAATATTTTTTGTTCCACTTTGTTTCTTGATGTACAATATTTTTCGACGTTGCCCCCTAAACTTTATTTTTGGCGGAATACTCCTTCTAGATTCAATCGACGGGCAGTTGGGGGACAATGTGCAAGAATCTTATAGTTTGGAGGGCAAAGTGCAAGAATCTTATAGTTTGGGGGTTAAAGTGCAAGAAATTTTAAAGTTTGGAGGACAAAGTGCGAAAATCTTATAATTTGGATGATAAATTAAAATAATACTAATATTGATTTTTTATGTAAAATTGTTATTTTTATCAAGAATCTTATAGTTTGGGGGTTAAAGTGCAAGAAATTTTAAAGTTTGGAGGACAAAGTGCGAAAATCTTATAATTTGGATGATAAATTAAAATAATACTAATATTGATTTTTTATGTAAAATTGTTATTTTTATTAAAAAAATAAAACTTATATCACACACACACATATATAATCATGAAATGATATCATAGTAATTAGTAATATAGTTAAAAATATATAATTAAAAAATTATCTTATAATATAAGTATAATTGCACTTGGACGCAAATATTAAAGTCGTTTTACAATTTCTCTCTAGTAATACGGTGATACAATCATATATAACAATGTACTCGTGATTAAAATAGTATTTAATCACACTTTTTATAGAAATAATAATATCGAATGATAATTTTATTTTTCATATTATATTATTATAATGCATATACGAAACACACCTTTATTTTATTTTGTTCAATCATATTACATAATAATATATTATTATATTGTTTAGCCTAATAATTTACATAATAATTAGTCGTGTGTTTCATATTTAATAATAATTAAAAGATGTATTGACATTATTTATATTTAGAAAATTATAAATACTAATTAGAAATTTATGAGAGTGGGGACAACTTTGTGTGTGTGTGTGTGTGTATAAGATAAAAAATGTATATTTTTTCCAAATATAAAAATTTAAGACAAAAATCCAATATTCATATTTTTTTAATTTGTCCCCCAAATTTTAAGATTTTTTGCACTTTACCCCCAAAACTATAAGATTCTTGCACTTTGCCCCAACTGCCCGTCGATGGAATTTAGAAAAAAACTCCACTGAATATAAAGTTTAGGGACAACGTCGAAAATTATAAAACATTAGGGGACAACGTAAAACAAAAAATAATTCGAGTAATAATATGTAAAAAAATAGCATACCTTTGAGTAAAAAAAACTATTTTCCCTACAATAAAATACATCAACTACTTAATTTAATAGCATCTCCAGAGGCATAACAAATTTTCGTTAAAGCCCAAATCACTGTGAACAAAATAGCACTTAAGCAGCGCACAATTTTCTCTGTCATTTAGGTGTTTTGTGTATAGCGTTGCACTGTTCTCAACACCATTTTACTGCTCTCTTGGGGGGGTGCTTGTATTTAAATGTGAAATTATTTTAAAATATATTAATATTAAAGTTAACTTAATTATATTTGATAAAAAAAACAAAGAATATTATGTTTTTAAATTCTGATAATAATAATATGAGATTTCTAAAATTATTACACAAAATTATAATTATTACATAAACTACATTATAATTGCTAAAATATAAAAATTAAAACAACGAGAAATGACATAAAACTACTAAAATAGATGAAGTTACCTAAAATAACTAAACATGAAGATACTTGGAAACATAAAAAAAAAAAAAAAAAATCAAATTTTACCTGTTATTATAATTGTTAGTTGAATCTTTTTTGTTAATAAATAATATATTATGTTTTTAACAATTATAAAATAATAAAATGAATAGAGTATAGTGTGAATATTCTTTTTTGGTGTAAATTTTGATGTACGCTGCTGGAGATAAAATGCAGATTAGCGTCAATCCCACCCTAAAATAGTATTGACTATTGGAGATGGCCTAATGAGTACATTATAACGGTTGCTAATAATTTTTGCATCATGGATCTCACAATCACAATGAGGTATAATAAGCTTGTACGTAATGCATCTTACTTAATATTTTGTCCAACAATTTCTGCCTTGTTGGATTGATAGGTATGATATGAGTTGTGAGGATTGAGAGCCATTTTGGACCTTATTTTGTCACCAATATCTTTCCTTGTGTAGTTTGACTCTGACAAATTCCTAAGGTTACGGTCCCAATCTAAAAACCCAAGGACACATATCTAGTGAATTAATGCTTAAATAAGAAACTAAAAATCTTTTGCTAATGTGACAAAAGAGTCGTATTGTATCCCACATGCTCTCATCTTTTGATTCTTTTCGAACACCTAATATTTGTAATTACAGAAATTAAAAAAAAAAATAAAAAAATAGTGACATACGTATGTTCTTATGCCATGTATATCTTTCTACAGAGATGAAATGAATAAAAGAATGATCTATCGAACGTACAACATCAACATCAACAGCCTCCGCTTGCTCGGTCAAGCAAAGTCAAAGTCGATAAAGCTACAATAAGTTCCCAACACCACCACAACCAAATGCATATGCTGTGACGCAACTAACGTACTGAACCGTTTCAAAGACGCCCTACCCGTTCGAACCATGCCAGAGAAATCGAACCGACCTCGGCCCATCATCATGTTGGCCCGCCTACTAACGACGACCCCACCGCCATTAACTCCGGTCGGCCCCACAAGCGGCCACAAAACTCTCCGGCGGTGATCTCTCCGGGCCTTTCTCATGCGGTTGAGCTCTTGACGAATAACGTTCCTAACGGATTTCAAGTAAGAGCTCATGTCATGGTCTCGTTGGATGTTGCCTTCGGAACCGTAAGCGGATCGGTCACTCAGTATCTCGAGAGGGTGGGGTGAGTTTAAGAATACGGCCTGTGCGGCTCGTATTTTATTAGCTGACTTGGCGATGTCTGTTGCGGGGCCGGTTAGAAGATACAGACCGCCACCTGGAGGAAGGAGATCATGGCTTGGAGAGAATGTGTCGTCTGGTTGGAGGATTAAAAGCTCCCCCATTGGAGTGTATAACAGCTTCTATTGAATAAATAAATTAATGTTAAAATAGAGACGCTACAAGAAAAAACCAAATCACCTAAAAGTGAAGAAAATTACAAATTGTAGGTAAATTTGAAGTCGATAAATTTAAAAACAGTCGGTGATTTGTCGGTATAATTTGAGCCAAAAACATATTTCTCATTCTGTCGATAATTGTACATTTTAGTGACAAAATATTTTTTGCCTTAAACAGTAAGTTTTTTTTGTGTGTGCGTGTTTGGTAAATAAGTTATGAAAGTGCTTATTTGTTTGTAAAAAGGTCGAACAATTAGCCAAATCTTAAATCTAAAGTGCCCATTAATTGCCTTTCTTTCTGTATATAGATTCTGATTAAATTATCAAATTATGCAATATCAGAATCAGATCTAAATTAAGACTGTTTTTTATTATTTATTTTTAAGTGTTGGTAAAAATACCTGTTTATTGAGACATGGATGATTGCGGAACTTCCCATTTACAGCCTTAAGAAGCTCGGCAACCCGGTTCGGATAATTGCAAGAGAAAGCTCGTGGCACTATATCTCTATGCATCGTGATCGACCGGACATGATCCCTAGGCAACCCTAGGTCGCGTAGTAGACGATCTCCTCCACACATAATTGACGGCGCACCGTAAGTTATAACCGGAAGTAGCAACGAAGATCGAGGCGCTTCGCCCCTTATCAGCAGCATGAGATTTACAAGCACCGATAAACTTCCACCGAGAGAGTGTCCCGTGAAACGGAACGTAGCACGATCCCCGTGTGATTTAAGGTGCGCGTGAATTTCGGGCAACATTTGTTTATACATCCCTTTCGCAGCCTCGTAGATACCTCTGTGCACCAGAACATCCAATCCCTAAGAAAATAATTATGCCAGTCAAATTTCTCGATTTTCGAACTTTCTAAAACATTACACTGGTAGAAATGATTTTGTCATTAAATTTTACAATTATTACTTACATAATAAATCGGGACCAAATACTGACAAATCACCAAAAATATTGCAAATTACCGACATAAAATATTGTGATTATTTATAGCCAGTTCTAAATTTTGTTGGTGAATATTTATCGACAAAAAAGAATTATACAAGATAATTACCTCAAACTGAATGGGCTCGAAAAGTAGATTCGCCTGCCATGAAGCTAGCGACTCAGATCCCTGTAGATAATAACACGTTAAGAATATTTATTTAGCACTATAAAAACAATTATAGCTAACAAATTTATATTGGTTGTACATTCTCCGACCTGTATGACAAAGAATCTCGTGGTCGTCCGATCATCATCGCACACGAACCACTCGCACGGCGACGAGACATTCGAGTTCAGATCATCTGCCACGGCCTGCTTCACCTCCTCCTTCGCGGCAACAACCTCAGTACCAGTCGCCATTAACGACGCCACGTCACTTATATCTTCGCACGCGTTCTCATTATCCGTCGACTTTGAAGAATTAAAACGAAGGATGCTCCTTGTATGAGAATGAACATAGGAAGCAGCTGAAGCAGCAATTTGGTAAGCAGTTAAACGGCTGTCTCCTAATTCGGGCTTTGATTCCAGCTCAGCATTTTGAGCTTTATTATTATCTGATTCATTCGATTCGCCTTTCTGTTGGTCTTCGGATGATACTTTTTCTTTCTTCTCCAGAGATGACGTCACAAATTGTAGTCCGTGATGTCGCAACAAGTTCTCAGGCTGCAGCACGAAATTTAACAATATCAGAATCAATTCAATTTACAGAAACGTGGGTAATTTGCTTTTATTAATTGATTAAAATAATTATACCTTGATTTGGGGGATGGAATAAGCTAAACATCCCAAATAAGATAGCTGAGCGTATAATCTAGCTTCTGCTAAAGAAACCTTTTGAAGCAGCTTCGAAAACGATTCTCTGTCGAATTTGATATTGTCGTCATCATCAATAGCGCACACGTCACACTCTTCATTTGCACCCCTGCAATTCCCCTTCTCTTCAACGGCGCCTTCAATTTCTTCCGATTTTACCCTCGTTTCTTTTTCCAATTCACCGTCTTTCACTTCCTCTTTCCGGATGGGATTCAAATGCAGAATATTGAAATTCCAATTCGTCCTCTCGTCGTCAATCTCTTTAATTCCATCCTTCTCCTCTGCCAAAACGGCTTCGTTGACCGAGATAGCCGGTTCGTGTCGTATTTTGCTTCCAGGCCACAATGACCTGAGCGGATGTCGGAAAGTGAAACCCCACGGCAAGTTCCTCGGAGGTGCAGCCGCGGCAGATGGATTGTCTGCGGCCGCGGCGGCCGATGGCGCCGCCATTCCATGAATTCCTGCCTTTAAGCACAAAGCATCCATTTCGAAAAAACTAAAAATAAAAGGGAAATATCTTTACTTCCTTTTGTAAATCTAAGACAAACGTCTACAAACTTTCATACAATTTTTATGGATATATATATATGTGTGTGGTCTTTGAAATTATAGGTCTTCTTCTCGGTTTTATTTTACTTTTTTAAATTTGATTTATTCTTAGGTTGGTATCAGAATTTTCTATTATATGAAGTATTTCGTAATAATATGGTATACTATATTCAAACAACTTATCCCTTTTATTTTAGTCCAACTTGCCAAAATATTTAGATATTTTTATATGAAAAAATATGCAACCTTTTCTTCGTGGAACACTCCATGTATTGAGTTGTCAATAATAATAAGAAAACGCGTGGTCAGAGAAGTGGATATTGCATGAATGCCACGTCATGGTGTTTGAGATGAGCTTCAAAGGGATGATGGCGTGTCTCATTGTTTCTCGGTGCAGTACTCGCTCCCGACACGTAATCTGCCCCCGGCAACACAAAACGACATACACGCAGCACGTTCCAACTGGATCGTACCCATTGATTAAAGTTTCAAAAAATTTGATATAGTATAAATGTTTTATAATTCCAAAGAAAAATCAAAAAATAAACTTTAATGTGTTAGTGTTAAATGTATCATTATGTTTAGAATATTTTAAATCTTATTACAACGTTCATGCAATTTATTCTAATATCTATATATTTAAAAAGGCTAGTATTTATAATTATATTCTATATTTA
Source organism: Phtheirospermum japonicum (assembly GCA_014905375.1). Taxonomy (NCBI): domain Eukaryota; kingdom Viridiplantae; phylum Streptophyta; class Magnoliopsida; order Lamiales; family Orobanchaceae; genus Phtheirospermum; species Phtheirospermum japonicum. The sequence goes on from BMAC01000020.1 coordinate 2,494,272, forward strand.
AGTTATTAATTGGATAGTTATTCAATCTTTTATATATATATATATATGGATTATATTTTAGATATGACTTATATATAAGTATATTGAAAAAATTAATAATGGAAAAATATTTGGAGCAAAAAGCTCTTTAATTCTTATTATCCCAAGTCGAAAAATTATAGAGAAAACGCGCCGATTTTATAAGAGCGGAATGTCAATAATATGCTAAAACGATATCGTTTCTTCTTACTGGCAAAACGACACTGTTTTGCCAGTTGCCTAACAACTTAACAAAATAGACACGTATACTACGAGCTCATGCAATGACCTCAGCAATACCATGTTGCGGACTCAACTTAACAACCTTATGCTGCGACCTCAACGACCTCATATTTCAATGTTGAGACCTTAGCGACCTTATGCTACATCTTAGCGACCTCATATTTCATCACCACCACCACCCCCGGTCAAGTTGGAGCATGATGAAAATTCATCATGAACAACTTGGACACTAGAAGAATAAACTGTCCACAAGGTAAGATTTTCGTTAGAAGATCAACGAGCTAATGGGTAGAAGAAACATGGCAAAGCAAAACAAAACCCTCCTTGAACTTGTCCCGAACTACATGACAATCAATTTCTAAATGTTTGGTTCTTTCATGGAAGAAAGGATTGGCAGCTATATAGATTGCCGCTTGATTATCACACCACGGAGGTATAGGTAAAGCAGGTGACAGATCAAGGTCGCGAGCTAAAGGAAAAATCCAAAGTAGCTCGCAGACAGTAGCTCATTGCTCTATATTCTGCCTTTGCTGAAGAACGAGAGATAGTAGTCTGCTTCTTACTTTTCCAAGATATGAAGCAAGAACCCAGTAATACGCAATAACCTGTGATCGACCTCCTTGTTTATTTGCAAGCTGCCCAATTTGCATCACAATAGGCCTCAAGGTGCAATGATGAACCAACTGAGTAAAAAAGAGCAAGAGAGGGAGAGCCTTTTAGATATCTTAGAACATGAAGAGCAGCTTGCCAATGAGAGATAAAAAGGATTGTTCAGAAATTGGCTGAGTTGCTGAACAGCATAAGTAACATCAACTCTGGTTAAATTCAATTATAAAATTTTTCCAATTAACCTCCTATATTTGGCTGGATCATCCAAAGGTTCACCATCAAAGCTAGTGAGCTTAAGCCCCTGAGGAAATGGAGTTGGAGCAGCATCACAATCCTCCAATCCCACATTTGCAATAATATCCAAAATGTATTTTCTCTGACAAAGATAGGTTCCCTTAATTCCTCTGGAAACCTCCATGCCCAAAGAAAACTTTGCAAATCCAAGATCCTTAATTGTAAATTCAGCATCCAAATATGCTTTAAGGGAATGAATCAGTGTCTCATTGGAACCAGTGATAAGAACATCATCCACATATATCAACATTGCAACAAAACCATAGGTAGAATGATGAGTGAACAGACAATGATCCATTTTGGACTTAGCCCAAAGAGAATTAGTTTCCTGCATAGCTCAATATTCCATTCTCTGGAAGCCTGCTTGAGACCATATAGACTCCTAGTCAGCTTGCAAACATTACCCCTTTTAAACCCTGTATATCCTGGTGGAAGCTTCATATAAACCTCCTCATTGAGATGCCCATGGTCCGTACGTATTTGTCATAATTTTTGTATATATTCTGAGTCATGTTTGAGTCTTTTTGTTATCTTTTTTGGGTTAAAATTAGGCTATTTTGCATAATTTTACATTCTTTGACTTTTTACTTAACTTTCCGACTTATCGATCGATAATTGGTCCTTTTGAGATGATTTTTGTGTTTTCTCATTCAGCTAAAGTGTTTGGCGAGCCCAGGAGACAAGAACGAGGGAGCCAATGCCCAAAAGTAGCCACAAGGACACTTATCCGGTCGGATGGATCTGACATCCGACCGGATCAACCCCCTAAACTCCCACCGATCGGATGACCTGCCGAACAAACCTACTGGACTAACATCCGGTTGGATCGATCTGACATCCGGCCGAGTTGGCTGACATAAACTTCTGTCCGGTTGGATTCTTCTTATCATCCGATCGGATGCAGGTGTTACAAACTCAGATTTGAAAAGATCTTTCAGTTACGAGCGGGTTTTTGAAGTTTAAAAAGGGAGAAAATGTCAGAAAAGTGAAGGAACCCTACCGGGAGAAATTTGACACATCTCTCTCTTGCATTCGGCTTGGAGAGAATAATTGATTCGAACTTTTTGCACCTATTTTTATTTAAAGTTGTCAATTTTAAAAAGTTCGCCCGCAAGAGAACGGGATCACTTGTAGGTGGGTATGTTGACTCGTGTCGATCTCAGAGGAAAGCTAGATTCGGAAGTTCGTTTTGTATTTGTTTTCACGAATAAAAAAATAAAAATAAAACTAATCTAAATACGCGTACAAGGGGGTTTTATTTGAGAGTTTTAAGAACTAAAATTAATTAAATCTAGATTATCTAATCTATGAACTAATTAGTTAAGTCTAAGATTATTTAAACTACGCATTAATTATCTAAAACTAAGATTAAATTTTCTAAGAGCAATTAGATCTAGAATTCATTTAAATTAATTAAAAGACTTATAAAACGATTTAAGAAAACTAGGGTTCTAGAGCTTCGATTCGTCTCCACGATCGCTTGGGAAGTCCCAATTGATGGTTCACAACAAATCTAAGCTCTAGACCCATAAGATCTAGCTAACAATAATCATCAATCTCAACATCACTATCCCAACACAATTACAAGTTGATGGTTCACAACAAATCTAGGCTCTAAACCCATAAGATCTAGCTAAAAATAATCATCAATCTCAACATCACAATCCCAACACAATCAAAAGAATAATTCGTCATGGAAGTAATAAATATTAATTAAACTAATGAAAAGCATGCAACTAAATTAAAGAGATTAGAAAATAAATACTTACTAATTAACGAATAAAATCCGCAACGTTTTGGTGAAGAATCTTGAATCTAAACTATCTAATAGCTAATCTAAAGTAAGAATATAAAACTAAGAATTATAAAGAGAAACTAAGAAAATAAAATGGCACTCTTGGGGTTGTCAACCCCCAAAAGGCCTTAGAAACCCTAGGATTAATGTGTATTTTCGAATGTGAGGGGTGGGGGGTATTTATAGGTGTAGGTGGCTTAGAAAAGGAGTCAAAATTAGGATTTCCGCCCCTTCTAGGACGTTCAGCACTTTCCATGCCGGTTGGGCCCAGAGACATCCCTTCTAGAAGGCCCAGAATCAGGAGGTGCTGCCAGCCCAGCTTTCTATACCGGTTGGGCCCAGCGACTGCCCTTCTAGAAGGCCCAAAACTGTCATTTCTTCAAATCGCGGCCCGTTTTCGCTGAAACTCTACTCGTTTGCCCATTGTTGACTACGTCCAAACCTAAATACCTCAAAATACCTAAAATAAACATAAAATTAATTAATTATAATTAAAATACGGTAAAACAAGTTGGAGATAAGAAAATGTGAAAATATGCTCAATCTATCCAACTTTCACCGAAAACAATAACAAAAATGAACTAAAATACTAACTAAAATCAAGACAAATTCATGTTAATCAATAATTCGATAGAGCCCTTACGGCAAATAATAATGACATTCGACCGGTCCATTAGTAACCTTTCATTGTGGGAATCGGGAGTTCGTGACAAACTTCCAGATTCGCTGCATAGAGTATCTCTTCTCCGGAATCGTTGGAGATAGTATAGCTTTCACCGCTCTAGTTGATCATACTTTCGTTCGAATTTAGTAATCTATAAACTCTATATTTACTTTGTGGTTTTGAATCTTTTTAGTAGTAATTCTTGTTTAGAATTGAGTATTGGGTCATTGATTCTGAATTCCTTATGAGTGATTTGGTTTTTATAATAAGCATTGTGTTGTTTAATTTGTTAATCTCTTTCATTATGGTTTGGTTGTTAGTTTAGTGTTCGATATTATTAGATTTATAATTGGTTAATGAACTCCAAGTGTTCGATCAAATGCAAAATGATAAGTAGTGTTATATCCTTTTCGTTAAGTTCTTCATAGCTTATAACTGAGTTTATATATTAGTTGTTAAGTTCTTGCAAAGAGATTAACACTCTCATTGCAAGAATAGTTTTAAAACTTAATTGTTCAAATCTTCAACTCAAAACCCCCCCTTTTTGTTCGCGTGTTTAGTATTAGAAATTGTGTTTCTTATGATAAACTCCGTCAATTCTGAATTTCCACTCTTCGAGAGAATCGACTTGGTTTAACTTGCCGGACTACAGTGATCCCGTTCTCTTGTGAGCGAACTTGTTTTCAAAACGTAGACGCGCATTGTTTAAACTTGATTTTAATTTTGAAAAGAAGAAACTAAAAGTTCAACCTAGTTCATGCAAAAATGCATTATTGACATCCAGCTGAAATAATGGCCATTTATGGACAGTTCTAACGGCCACAATAAGTCTGACTGTGACTAATTTCACCACAGGGGAGAAACATTCAGAAAAGTCCACTCCTTCAATATGATTGTAGCCTTAGCCACCATCCCTGCCTTATATCTTTCTACCTCTCTATTGGCCTTCCTTTTCACCTTATATACCCATTTACATCTAATAGCCTTCTTTCTAAGTAGAATAGATGTAATAACTCAGGTATTTTTCTGGTCCAAGGCTGCTAATTCTTGATCCATTGCATGTACCCAATGAGGATGCATACAAGATTCATCATAGCTCACTGGTTCTTTGTCTATAGCAATGTTAGCAATAAAAGTGACAAAAGCATAGGAAAACTACATAGGTTGATGCAGAATTGGTGTAGTAGCTGATTGACAGATGTAGTCTCGATGCCATCTAGGCCGCACATGTTCTCTGGTACTTTTCCTGACATTTGTAATCACATCTTCAGAAAACTCATCAATAGGAATATGTACTTCTTCAATTGGTGTCACTTTGCAGACAAGCAGAGGAAAGAGGTCGCAATCAGAAATTGCAGTCTCAGCCTAAAAGGGGGAAACATCTTCTTGAAAGACAACATCTCTAGAGACTAGGACAGTGGAAGTGCTCAGATTATATAGAAGATATCCTTTCTTTCCAGCTACAAACCCCAAGAAGATGCACTTGTGCGACCTGCTATCCAGTTTTGATTTATGAGGATGAGTATTTGCTGCATAAGCCAAGAATCCAAAAGGCTTAAGCCTATCATAGCCTGACACTGTGCTGTGTAATCTCTCATAAGGAGTGATCCAATTTAGACCTGAAGTTGGCAATCTATTTATGATAAAAGCAACTATCAAGACAACATAGATCCAAAATTTTTGAGGTAGAGCTGAACAATAAAGATCTTGCGACCTTCAACAAATGTCTGTGCTTTCACTCTACTACACCATTCTATTGCGGAGTGTAAACACAACTGCTTTGGTGTAGTATTCCATTTTCTTTAAAAAATGACTGGCATTCATAACTCATGAATTCTGTTCCATTGTCACTCCTAACCCATTTGATTTTAACTCCAAACTGAGTATGCACCATCACAACAAAGTTCTTTAGCAAATTGACCACCAGACCCTTATTAGTCATCAATGTCACCCATGTATTCCTGCTGTAATCATCTACTATGGTCAAGAAATAAAGGGTACCTGTAAGATTAGCCTCCCTGCATGGACCCCATATATCAATGTGAATCAAGTCAAATATCATCTTTGTCTGAATTGAACTGGTTATGAATGGTTGTCTGTGTTGTTTAGCCTTAAAGCAGGTGTCACAGGATTTCAACTTCTGTATAACCTCATCAGTGATAGAACTCTTCAGAAAAGGAACATGTAAAAGAGTGCTAGGAGAAGCATATCCTAGGTTTTTGTGCCAAACCTCAATTTCTATGGTGCAGAGATTTACAGGTAGGATTAACTGAACATCCAAAACATACAATCTTCCTGACAATCTCCCCTTAACCAAGATCACACCAGTTTCAGCATCTTTCAATGTACACTGAGCAGCATCAAAAAGGCATTCCAGCTTTGAAGTGCTACATAATTGTGCAATTGATAGTAAATTGTATTTGAAGGATGGAATATACAGAACATCAGTGAGAGTTACTTTATCACTTATATGTACAATCCCAGTCTTCACTACCGGTTTGGTGCTTCCATCTGTCAAATATACCATCATTGGAGTGCTCAGCTTAGTCAAATCATCCATGAGGTCGGCATTGGTGCACATGTGTCTGATAGCACTTGTGTCTATCACACAAATGTCTTTAATTACATCTTAAAACATGGTGAGAGCATATTTTATATCAGCCTCAATGATGTTTCCAGCAAAATTTACATGATAACCTGCATCATGTAAATTCAATCCTCCATTTCCACTATTAGGTTTTTGATTTAACAGTCTTGTCACCTCCTTTGCCAATGCTGATATGTCTGCAACTCCATCATTTCTTGTTGATTGTTCTTGAGTACCAACTGCATTGTCATGAGTTACCTCCTTCTTCCCTTTTAATTCTTTGAACCAATCAGGATACCCATGCAGTTTGAAGCATCCTGACCTATCATGTCTATTACATCCACAATGATCACATTTTAGTTTACTTCTCTACTCTTTACTCAGCTTTCCAGACCCTTTCACTTTATCCCCATTTCTATTGTCTTGTCTGAAGCTTTCCTGAACTTCCCCTCCCAAAACCAGTCGATCTAACAGTGAATCTCCATTATTGGATTGCACAGCTCTCTGCCTTTCAGCGGAGAGAATCATGGAATATGCCTTGTTGACAGTAGGTAGAGGATCAATCAGCAACATTTGATTTTTCACGTTATCATATCCTTCATTTAATCCCATCAATAACTGCATTAACTTTGTATGCATTTCCTGTTCAGTAATGGTATTTCCAATATCACATTTGCACACTAGGTGCGACACCAGACAAGCATATTCATCCCATAATTTCTTTAATTTTGTAAAGTATATCATCACAGTATCATTTCACTATTTCAAATTTGATATATCTCTTTGTAGTTGATAAACCAGAGGTCCATTACTTTCCCCAAATCTCTGACATATATCGCATCATAAATCCTTAGCAGAATCAGCATATATGAACGCATCTACTATATCCTTCGGCAGAGAATTTAAGATCCATGAAATTACCATCGAATCAACCTTTTTTCCATTGATCATAACCAGAACTATTTAGATCTGGAATTTTCACTGATCCATTTATGAAACCTAATTTCGTCTTAGCTCCTAATGCGATCATCATCGATCTTTTCCATGCAAAAAAAATATCGATCCAATTAGCGGGTGAGTGACCAGAGTCATACCTGGATGGTCCGACCCGTGCAGAAACAATGGATCATCGTCTCAATTTTGAATCTGTCTTGAGCTTGCACCGGTTTCTGCCGTCAAAGCTCGCCAAGCTGAGCTCCTTGAGTTTTGCATGGTTAATCAAGTTGAATTTTGATAAATAGTAGAATTCAGAGTTGAAAATCAACAGAAATCACTATTGGATCGTATATGTCTCTGGTACCATGAAGAAATTAATAATGGAAAAATATCTGGAGCAAAAAGCTCTGTAATTCTTATTATCTCAAGTCGGAAAACTACAGAGAAAACGCGCCCATTTTATAAGAGCGAAAAGGTCAATAATATGCTAAAACGACATCGTTCCTTCTTACTGGCAAAATGACACTATTTTGCCAGTTGCCTAACAATTTAACAAAATAGACTCGTATACTACGAGATCATGCAATGACCTCAGCAGTACCATGCTGCGACCTCAACTTAACAACTTTAAGTTGCGACCTCAGCGACCTCATATTTCCATGCTGAGACCTTAGCGACCTCATGCTACAACGTTCATGCAATTTATTCCAATATCTCTATATGTAAAAAGGCTAGCATTTATAATTATATTCTATATTTAAGTTATTAATTGGATACTTATTCATCTTATATATATATATATATATATGGATCATATCTTAGATATGACTTATATATAAGTAGGGGTGGGTTCAAATGAGAACCATGTCATTATATGCAAACCTGCGAACTAGTATTTTTATTATATACCAACAGTGCTTTTATTATACAATCACAGTGCATTATTAATATTTTAGTTATATATACCAGTAGTGCTTTTATTATACAATCCTAATGCTTTTAATTAAATAAGAAAATACACAAAAATCTGATCCATCCATTTAATTAGATCTAAGGCCCATAATTGACCCTAGGTTCACATATAGGAACATAATTCTCATTTGAACCAATGAGAATGCTCCAAATAGAGGATATATATATATATATATACACACACACATCACTATTGTAAATTGTGCTAACTATTAATGATGATTTGTCAAAAAGAGAGCATTCTGGGGAATAGGTGGACCAATGAGAATGCTCCAAAGCTGAGGTGTCGAGCTGTGATTCAAAGGGGTTTATTTTGGGACGAGGCCAAAATCTTGAGGGGGTATAAATAACAACTTTTTTTTCATTTAACTCTATGCTTAGAAAACTAGGTTTTTTTTTTGTTCTTTTCTCTCCTTAACCCCCTCTGGCCAGTTTTAAGGTTTCGGGGGAAAAAACTCTAGGGTTCGGCCGCTCCTCTCTCGCCTCTCTTTCTTTTTCTTTTCTTTTTTTGAAAGCCTCTTTCCTCTGATCTTCATTATAATCATTAGCAAAGAAGTCATTTAAATTTTTATTTGGAATTGTTAGTATATTTTTGTTTGCGATTCACGATTTCAGATCCGCTTGAGATTCATGGTTTCATATCTGTTTGCGATACTCAGATTTCTAATTACATATAAGTTTTTTTCTCCAGTTTTATTTTCGATCACTAATATTTTTTTTCTTAGATTTATAAGTACAAATAACAATATCTACATATTTTCTCGCTGAATCGAATTTGTAAAGATGATCTAAAAATATTCAAGTTTTAGATCTGAAAATATTCGCGGTATTCAGCATATTAAAAATGTTGAAAGCGTTTAGATCGGTTTTTGATTTTAGATCTGAAAGTATTCAGATTCGATCCATATTTTCAGCCTCGGTTTTTCTTTATAATTTTCAATTCTTCGATTTTTTGATTTTAGTATTCAACTCAATTTTTGATTTTAGATCTGAAAATTGTGCTAACTTCGATCCATATTTTTCATTAGCCTGTAGATATTTTTTTTTCATCTGAAATATTCAAGAATCGAGTTATTCGAAGGCGGTTACGGAGGTCATCAGCATGACCCCTTGCAAATTAACACTTGCATGTTTTCTTGGATTCTTGATTAGTTGCGTTGATATCGCAAATTGCCAAAGGGGAGAGATGATTTAGAATTGTGATTTCTGTTGGCCTTTTGAAAAATTAAATTGGCTTGAAAGAAATCAATTGTTGACTATTGAAACTCCAAGTACCTTACAAGCGTGTATAAGAAGGTTAGGCAATTTTGATTTTGTTATGGTGCATATCTGAAGAGGGACGGATTTGTTGCTATTTTGAGCTCATCCTCCTTCTTTTCTTAAAAAGATAAAATAAATAATAATAATGTGCAAACATTGATGGTTCAATCAGACTGAGTGACTGGATGGTGTTTCTTCTTTTTTTTTTTAGGGAAGACTTTTTTTCCATTTTTTTTTTGATGGTGTTTTAATGGCCATAATTAGCGTGGGGAGAGATGATTTAGAATTGTGATTTCTGTTGGCCTTTTGAAAAATTAAATTGGCTTGAAAGAAATCAATTGTTGACTATTGAAACTCCAAGTACCTTACAAGCGTGTATAAGAAGGTTAGGCAATTTTGATTTTGTTATGGTGCATATCTGAAGAGGGACGGATTTGTTGCTATTTTGAGCTCATCCTCCTTCTTTTCTTAAAAAGATAAAATAAATAATAATAATGTGCAAACATTGATGGTTCAATCAGACTGAGTGACTGGATGGTGTTTCTTCTTTTTTTTTTTAGGGAAGACTTTTTTTCCATTTTTTTTTGATGGTGTTTTTAATGGCCATAATTAGCGTCATGGGTTGCTTTTGATATATCCCATTAACAATATTTTTTTTTGGGGGGGGGTGGGAGGATTTCGGGGATTTCCATGAATCACTTTTGATGACCTATTTTGACTTTATATTGTTCCAATGAGTACACATTGTGATGGAGTTAAGTTGCGCATATTCCTTATTAGCATTTGATTATTTTTGGGATTCAAATTTGAGCTTCATGTTGTTCCTTTTGATTTTAATGTAGCTTTGTTCTGCTTAATTTTGTATTCATCTAATTATCTGTTTGTGCTCTAGGTAACTATTGGAGTGTAATTCAAGTTGTAAAAGGCGTGCTAGTAACTGGAAGCTGTTTTTCGTTCAAGATATTTTTTGTAATTGTTTTGAAGGCTCTGCATTTTTTCTCGATTGGACGAAGTAAAGATAAATCTTTGTTCAAGTTAAAATTTAGCTCTTGTGGACTGTTACAAAAATGTACCTTTACGTTTGGTGATCGTATTGCTTATGACTTTTTTCCCCGTAATAAACACCCACTATTCCTGTAGTATACTTTAAGGCATTGAAATGTTCGCATGAGTTTGCAATGGTTGTCATGTTTCCTGTTCTGAAACGTGACATTTATGGTTTAAAGTTTTAATTTCAACTTTATAATATGAAGTATCACTTGTACTGCCGAAGATATAGAAGCACCAATCTCATCTATGATCTTGTGTGAAACTAATATATTCAAAGAGGTTTCCAAGACATATTAACTGACCATCTGCATGCACAAATAACAAATATAAGAGAATTATGTTTAGTAATAATATAATCATGAGAAATAAACTCATCTTATGAATGAGGTGTTGTATATATGGATATCATATAAGTATGGCTTGCCTACCATCCACAATTTGGAAAATACATATAAACGCGCATCATGTGTAAATGTGTACGAAGGAAAATGTGATGTTTATTTTAATTAAAAAAAATGAATGATGATCACAACCTAAAAATGTACTTTCCTTTTCGTAATTGATTTAATATCATCTATGTAAATATAAAATCTTAAATAAGTTTAAGATGAATTTGTTATTTATTTTAAGAAATTATTAGGAATTAACGTAGCTTTTGAAGTAATTATTGTATATGTAATCAATTATTATCCTAAAAATACTAAGCACCAAAATTCGTAAATCTCTATATCTTTTATTTACATGGATTATGTAAGCACTATATTCATATCCCTTAAATTAGCAATGGATTTCAGTCAGGCCTTATATTCATATCCCGAAAATTAGTGGGATATATATGGCACTATGTAAGCACGTTTCCTTTTTTTATTTTTCTTTCTTTTGTTGGAGAAAATGCCAGTATGGACCATCTTTTGTAATTAAAGAATTTCAATTAT
>BMAC01000020.1:2521088-2541520 GCA_014905375.1 Phtheirospermum japonicum
AATATTAATTTAATTAAAATTAATTACTGGCGAAATCCTGGCGGTCAAATCCGCCAGTAAATACTGGCGGGTTACCCGACAGTAAATACTGTCGGAGGTACCCGCCAGTAATGCTGACGGATTAACACCCGACAGGAATACTGGCGGGCATTTCCTGGCGGCACAAGCCGTCAACGAAACTGCCGGCATTCCTGGCGGGTTACAATTTCCGTCAGGATGCTACAATTCTGACCGCAAATATACTGGCGGCCATAATCCGTCAGGAGGCCGTCAGTATTTGATATACTGACGGAATCCTGACGGATTTGGCCGTCAGGATTGCCGGATTTTTTTGTAGTGATCATAGAATACACTAAAATATCACACAACATTAAGTATCATCGGGGATACACTCAACAAACATCACAAACCACAACAACAAAAAAAGCATACTATCATGTGTAACAAACGGATAATCCATGCACTAAGAGTGATAAACCAATCCCAGCCTCATCCACCTTCAACAAAATCAACGCTAACATAAGAATCGATGTGAGATTCGTCGATCCCCTATAAGTCTTCGGATCAGGCTTTCCGATCACATCCACATTCTCAAAGGCCTGAACCGCCGGCATAGATTTCACCAGCGCGCCCTAACCTAAGCCTCAGTCTCTTATTGTCGCTGTAGTCGGCCAAGATTTGCAGCAAATATCTATTCCTCGGGTGGTAAACAACCGACAAGAGGCGGAGTAATCGATCAACATCGCCTCTTGAGCCCATGATTATAAAAATTAGATAAAATTATTCCAAAGAGACCAAAATCAATTTATATTTTTCTTCTTAATCTAGGGGGCGTGAAAATGCAATAAAATTATCAATGGCTAGACCACCCCCAAAAACATAATAACTACACACTTTCATCTCATAAAAATAATGACTCCATCACCATTCACAAAACGTTGTTTCTATCTCATCCACTGATGTCGTCTCTACCTCCATGGCGGTGCCTCTATCCTCCCATCGAGCATCAGAGAAGCACTATATGGCGGTCGAGGGTCTATTGCGCGGTGCCGCATTCGCTGTGACTGTCACCAACACCACCTCCGCTGACTCAAAGGTGGTCGAGCAACACCATATCAAAGTGGATTACAACAAGAATCAACAGAATTTCAGACCCACTCCCAACAAAGATCAATCTGATAAAGAAAAATGAATAATATAACAAAAGGGACAGCAAAGAACTTGTAACTTAAGAAAGTTTGTCATAGTTTTAGATCCCCAAGTCCCAAATTTTGTAGACTTAAATGACGGGGAAAAAGAAAATTCTTTATTTAAAAATACGTAATTTTTCAATGCCTCATCACTTTCTACTGAAGCAAAACAAGAACCCACTGGTAAACAAAGAAATCAAGTGCTCAATTTACTATACCTTTCTTCTTTTTTTGATTGGCTTCACTGTCAATCCGGTTTGTAGTACAACTGATCAAATAACTACGAGGAAAATAAATTGACACACCGATTAAAAGAGGGGAAATAATAAATTTGATAGTATAACACACCGATTAAACATGAAAGGAAAAAAAATAGAAATTAAAATACATGAAAAACAAGTTAAATAATGGTAAAGAAGAACAGACACCTTTGATTTCACTCGCATGTCCTCCATTAACGATTCTCAGATGGGTATTGATATTCACAGGCAAGATGGTAATTCGGTAAATTAATTGTCATGAATTGACTTTGGATCTGGAATAAATGTGACCATAAGTGATAGTTGACAGCATTGAGGAGCAGCGGTGAGCAATGGGGATCATTTCCATGGTGTCGGCCAGTCTGTGTGACAAAGACAGACAATATAGACGGGAAAAGGAGATGAAATCTGATTAATGATATTTTCACTATTCTTCTTTATTAATAATTGGGCGGATACTAAGATGGATCAGATTGTTGGGTTAATGGGTTAGGGTTGGATACGGGTCAATTTTAAAAAATGGTAAAAAGTGGTCTCATACCATGAGACCGGTCTCACCCAAGACCTACTCCCCAAAAATTAGTGGGATATATATGGCACTATGTAAGCACGTTTTCTTTTTCTATTTTCTTTCTTTTGTTGGAGAAAATGCCAGTATGGACCATCTTTTGTAATTAAAGAATTTCAATTATACCTTTGAAATATTTTTTTATTCAAGATATATGAGACTAAAATCATGGGCATTTTTCTTTTTTTTGATTAAGATATAAATTAGAATATTATTTTCATTTTCTCCTTTTTCTTAAAAGTAATTTCAATCTATTTTTTATTTATTTTAAGAATTTATTCTTAGTTAACGTAGCTATTGGAGTAATTATGGTATATGTAATCAATTATTATCCTTAAAACACTAAACATAAAAATTCGTAAATCTCTGAATATCTTTTATTTCCATTTATTAGCATCAATTATTAGTTAACTTAGCTTTTGGACTAATCTTTTATTGTATACGAATTTCTTTTATGGTAAATTGATTTATATCATTAATAATAGTATAACACGCAATCAGTTCTGAAAGATAATTATTGAGAAATTAATTAAGAAATAATATACACGTCATCTTCACAGTTATGTTCGAAAAATATTAATTTCATGCAAAGGAAGTTTGAATATAGAAACAATAATTTGATACATTATTTTACGGAATAAACCATTCTTCCTTACCTTTCCTTACATTAAATTCAATTGGTTATTTCATATTTTACACAACAAAATATTTATAAATATTTAGAAATCAGATTCCATAATTCATGGTAAGTATGATTTATCTTTATCAATTCTAAAATTTATTAAACAATTAAAAATCAGTAAAAATAGTACGGTGTTTCTACGTTAAAAAGATGAATGATGATCACAACATAAAAATGTACTTTTCTTTTCATAATTGATTTAACATCATCTATGTAAATATAAAATCTTAAATAAATTTAAGATGAATTCGTTATTTATTTTAAGAAATTATTCTTAATTTACGTAGCTTTTGAAGTAATTATTGCATATGTAACAATTATTATCCTAAAAATACTAAGCACCAAAGTTCGTAAATCTCTATATCTTTTATTTCCATGAATTATGCAAGCACTATATTCGTATCCCTTAAATTAGCAATGGATTTCAGGCCTTATATTATATGCCGAAAATTAGTGGGATATTTATGGCACTATGTAAGCACATTTCCTTTTTTTTATTTTCTTTCTTTTGTTGGAGAAAATGCCACCATGGACCATCTTTTGTAATTAAAGAATTTCAATTATACCTTTGAAATGTTTCTTTATTCCAGATATATGAGGCTAAAATCATGGATATTTTTCTTTTCTTTGATTAAGATATAAATTAGAATATTATTTTTAATTTTTTATTTTTCTTAAAAGTATTTTCAATCTATTTTTTATCCTAAATATTATCTCTTCTACAACTAATTCTAAATTTTAATTAATTTATATTCTTCATTCTCCCACCGTCCATATTGCACAAGTTCATTCAATTATAAAATCTTAGGATAATAGAGACTTCATCCATATTCTAATTTAAACAATATAACCAATTTATTTGTATTTTTACACAAGGTCAAATCCAAACTAACATCAAATAAATATTGAGTTTTTGAAGCATTCTTAGAATGACATAAGATCACTTCTAATATGAATAGCCTGATTGTTTCAAATAAACTACTAATATATTTTTTTTTACTTTGTAAAAAGGGTGATATTTAAGGGATTGAAACTACAAATTAATATTAGTGTTTCTTTGCAAAAGCGATTTTTTTCCCCTTGATATGGTATATATTTATGGTTATTTTAGAAAAGGGGGAGAAGTTTAAGGAGAATTTAAATTAGACCGTGTATAGGATAGAGAGGGAGGGAGATTGATTTTTGGAAATTATTCTTAATTATAAATTAGGTATTTTCGAGATTATGATAGGTTATTTTGATATAATTATACTATATATGTAAAATAATAGCCGTAAGGTATATCCATGATATGGCCATGATGCGGGCCCAAGCCTAGACGTTTCATCATCCTCCATCCCTCCACCCCTGACCTCATAGATAACTTTTTTGTTTATACTTTATAGTAGATTTATGATAACTGTACTTAATTATTTGAATATTGAACTTCACTTGCACTTTAAAAAAAATAGCTCAAATTTTAATTGTCTCGCATCACTCCATAAAAACGACACTGAGTAATCACATATTAATAATATTCTTTACTAACATCAACGAAATTTACATTATAGTGATAACAATATATACTATACATTTTTAAAAGCGTCTTATTACTAGATTATTCTTTTCAAACATTTCTCATTTTGACATTAATTAATTTCTGAAATTAATGAACTTTTTTGATAAACTCTTACATTTTTATATTTTTATTATATTTGCCCGCGAAAATCGCAGATTTTACACTACTATATATAATAACAGTACTGGATATATGAGGCAATTGTTTTGGTTCCCTCCAAAACTATCTTCTTTCCTCAAAAATAAATTTTTTTGACGCAAAGTCACAATTGTTGACTTTTTAACTATTTTTTTTAAACTTAAATCTCACAACACACAATCGTTGATTTTTTTAACTATATCATTGTTTTTTTTAAATTTAAATCTCACAACACACAACTATTGACTTTTCAACATAGGTTTCAAAAATGTAGTCGTGTGTTTTTAAATTTTTTTTTTTGGATTTCAAGTAGTTAATTTCAGATATTATGGCTAAAAATTATGATATGATTGCTTAGATTTTCGAATCTGTGAACCAATATTTTTTGAATTTATTAAATCTCCAAATTGATATTTTTGAAATCTGAGAATTTCAGATTTGTGAGCCACATAAATTGAATTTTTACCTGCCGAAAACTCATAATTTTAAAATTATATATATATATATATATATATATATATATATATATATATATATATATATATATATATATATATATACAATTTTTAGTTTTTAAAATCAGTTTTTCTACCATCTAATTAGTGATTACAATGATAAAATGTGTTTATATAATAGTCAAATGTTCAGATTTTGATTAAAGATAAACTGTGATTTTTGGTATTTTAAATTGAAATAATAAATAAAGCAAGCATAATAAAAGTAACTATATAAATAAGTTTAATTACATGCCCCGAATAAAGAAAAATAAAGCATGAAAATAAATTAAATTACAGCCCTAAGAAAAAACCGGGATCAAAGAAAGCAAAGTAAGACATCAAACTTAAATAAATTACAGGCCCCAAATATAACTAATTTGGAAAAAAATAAAGAAACATTAAAGCATATTAAATTGAATAAATATTAATCTCGTTGCATAATTAAACTCTAAGAAATCCAGTATCTTATACAACAATTTTGTTTTAGAAAATCGGTAGTTGATGTAATCCGATTTACTTGCAGAATTAGAATCCTAAACAAAAGAAATACAGTAAATCATATTTCTGATTTCATACGATTTGTTTGCCTAATTAAAGACATTAAATTTATGAAAAATACAGCAGATTAATTTTTTAAAAATATAATCAACTAAGAAAAATGTATGAAAAATAGAATCCAAAACAAAGAAAATACAGTACATCAAATTTTTATTCAACATTGAATAATTATGAGGTTTCAAGTCCGAATCATATTTTAAAAAAAATTAGATTTTATACGATTTGTTTACCTACTTAGAAATATTTAACTTATGAAAAATGAAGCAAATTGATTTTTTTCACTCTAAAATCAACCAATAAAAATGTACGAAAAATAGAATCCTAAACAAAAAAAATACAGTACATCAGATTTTTATTCAATATTGAACAATTATGATATTTCAAGTCGAAATCATATTTTTAAAAAAAAAATCAGATTTCATACGATTTCTTTGCCTAATTGAAGACATTTAATCCATGGAATAGATCGATTTTTTTGTTTCATAATCAACAAATAAAAAACGGACAAAAAATTTAAATCAGATACAATATCTATAATTAGGGGATACGAAATCATATCTGTTTGGGTTATCAGAATTCAAAACTTGAATCTCTAGGATTTCAACTAATTCACCCTATAAATATAGGTTCATATTCTTTGCAAATCAATTTTATTTCACTTGAACAGTATTCATGTGATTTAGAATCTGATATTTTTCAAATTTTAATTTGCTTAATAAAATCTTTTTATTATATACTTGTGTGTTTAAATATTTCTTACAAATAATGTCTTTGATATGAATGTGTATTGCCTCATTTTTATACATAATAGTAATCTTCTATAGAGTTTACCATTAATTCGATTTTAAATAAATAATATTGACATAGTCTAAAAGACAATTTGGTCAAGTGAGTCTACGTTTGTTGACCTGTACTAAGTATACTGTATTGATCTAATATTTTCAAAATTTTGATTACTACCATTTGATCTAAAGCAGGAATTAAAAATCATCCCAAACATACAAAATATAAAAGTAGTAAATAAATTACAATCATTAAAAGAATAAGTAAAGACATTCGCCTAATCTAATTGTGCACAAAACAAAAAATGTATGAACTAATCATCACTGGCATCAAAAATGAGTAATGTCAAATAAATTGACAGGTACAAATTGCGTTTACACTTTAGTTATGACGTATGAAAACCTTTTATTTATCTTATATATGGCTATAAACAATCAGCTGTATATAATAACTTTTTAAAAAAAATTGAATAGTAATTTTTGCTTTTTCCAGTATATAGTATGTTTTTGAAAAAATTGAAAAATCTTAGCCTTGAGTAATATATAAATGGTTGAAAGTAATCAGATAATGAAAACAATATATACGTTACAAGTTTGTAAAAAAAAAAAAAATTACTTCTTTGTAAATAACACAGTTTAATTTGCATAATATACAAGTTGTACAATCTCGAGAAAAATATTAATTATTATACTCTACACATTGTATTAAAAATAATAAAAGTAATTCCAAAATTATATTTTCAATTGGGATTTTATACCTAAATCATATTGATATATTCATTGGAAGTTTTGTGAAATAATATATTTATTAATAGAAAAGTATTTTTTATGTTTTCCAAGTAAATCCTCTCGATATATTAAAAATTAATTTATATTTTTAAGAATCTTGATAATTGAATAATCTATTTACCAGAGAAGACATACGCTTAAATTTACCTATTAATGCGTTTCTTCTATATTCGCAAAATATTTATTTTAAATATATCTCTTTGTGCCTATAAAGATTATCACAGATTGTAGAATAATAACCCTAACAACCTAAATTCTATCATCGCACAAAAGTTTTGTTTATCACAGTTTCCAGTGAAGAAATACACACACAACTAAACATCCATATACATAAGACATGTATTTATATTTGAAACAGCGTATTGCGAGGAATCAATATGAGGAGGAAGACCGATTTAATATGAAAAAGAGCACAAATAAACAATACTCAACAAAATAATTCTTTTTTTTTTTGAACTAGATAATGATTTAAACTGATTGGGTTGAAGAATTTGACATACCTGTTTTTTCTGTCAATCCTTTAAACCTGCAGTTTAGAACTACACAAATTAAGATTATATTTATATGTTATTAAGTGTAGTTAAAAATTAAATAGGAGTCAAGTGCATAAGATTTATTTTACCATTTAACTTCAGTCCTATGAATTGTTCTGGACATATGTAACTTTGCAAATTATCTAGAACCTGTGATAAAGCAAAACCAGTTAGTACTGATTTATCAAAAAGCTGTAGTTTATTAGGTATAAAATCTATTTGTATATATTATATTAGTTTGAAATCTATTACTTATCTTTTATTGTGTGTGTGATCCCTTTGCTCATCAATAATCCTTCAGTTTCCCTTTTTCAAACCTGAGATACAAATAAAACTCCTTCCAGCTATGTGATAGAAATATATAATTAATATAAAACTATTTTTATTGAACTAAACAATGTTGTTTTGTTTTATTTGGAATGGAGAAGTAAGTGTAATTTAAGGGTGACATTTTGGTACTTATCTCTCTTAATGCTGCGAGGTATCATTTGTTCTCCATAATATATGTTCCAAACCTGAAAGATTGGTGCTATAAGATTTCAGATTTAACATTGCATTATAAATATTAAACAGTATATTATATAAAATATGTAGATGTTAGTTTTTAAAAAAAATATATTTGTGTTCGCGGCATTGTTACACCTAGTGAAAATGGATCATTATCAATTCCTAAGTCACATTCTGACTCTCGAATATAAATCACATATTCATCCGAAATAGACCTCCTTTGTCTTTGAGATCTACGTAATTGTGTTTCACACGGTTCATTTATTGTAGGTGCATTATCGTTATTGTGAGTTATTTGGTCATTAATTTGTTGTTCTTGACTGCTCAACAATGGGAGGAACAACAACTTTATAAGGAGTTATGGGCAAAGGAATTTACATCCTAACTTCTTGAATATCCACCTTCTGTGGTTCTTGGCTCCCACTAACTTCACAATTTTCAATGAACCTAACATTTTCAGTTTCAGTAATTCTTGTACTATGATTAAGACAATAAAACTTATACTCTTTAGACTTTTCAGGATAACCAATGAAGTAATCACTGATTATCTTTGGATCCAATTTCTTTTCTTGTGGATTGTAATCTCTCACTTCGGCTGGGCAACCCCAAAAATGTAGGTGCCTTAAACTAGGTTTCCTACCAGTCCACATTTCAAAAGGAGTCTTAGGAAGTGCCTTACTAGGAAACTTGTTTAACAAATACATGACATTTTTAAGAGCGTGCATCCACAATGATGTGGGTAATGAAGAATTACTTAACATACTCCTAATTATTTCCAAGAGAGTACGATTACATCTTTCTTCTACACCATTCTGTTGTGGTGTACCTTGCATAGTATATTGAGCACATATGCCACGTTTTTCAAGGAATTTGGCAAACGAACCTGGACATTGCCCAGATTCATTATATTTCCCATAAAATTCACCACCTCTATCAGATCTAATAATTTTTACTTCCACATCTAACTATTTTTCAACCTCAGTAATAAATAACTCGAGGGCATCTACCGATTGAGATTTTTTATTTAATAGATATACATAACATAACGTGAAAAATTATCGATAAAAGTGATAAAATATCTTTCTTTTCCAAAAGAGGAAATAACAAAGGTCACGCAGATATTGGTGTGTATTATTTCAAGAAGTTGTGTGCTTCTAGTAGCTCTCTTCTTTGTGTGTTTTGTTTGTTTACCCTTAGTACAAAATCAAGATTGGTAAAATCAAAATTTGGAAGGATTTCGTTCTTTAACAATCTTTTCATTCTTTCATTAAAATCATGCCCCTAACATTTATGCCACAAGAAAGCAGAATTTTCATTCACTAAATCACGTTTAGTTCAAACATTATGATGCGGGGTTAAAATAATCTTAACAAAATTATTATCGAGCTTAAGTTTATAAAACCATCATTAAGAACACCAGAACCAATAAGAAGATTTCGTATAAAAAAATTAAAACATCAATTCTCACATTTAAAGGAATATCCAACAGAATCAAGTCTTGAAAGAGGAACTAAATTACGAGAAACGGAAGGTACATAAAGAGTTTGAAATAAATCTAAATGATGTCCAAAATATAAGCTTCAACTAGGGTTTTGACTCGATTTCCCATATACACATATTTTTCATTTGGATTTGTGATTCAGGTCGTAAGGAATCCCAGCATCGTATTTGAAACATGAGTGGTGCAGCCGGAATTAAGCCACCAAGTATTATGAGGAAATTCAACTAAATCTGATTCAAAACATGTGAAAGCTTTAAACATACCTTTCTTTTTTAACCATGCCTTATGTTTCAAGCAATCTCTTTGGAAGTGTCCAGGTTTCCCACAGAAATGACACTTAAGATCGTTGTTTTCCTTTTTTTTGGATTTAGATAGATGACTCATTCACTTTCAATGGTCCATGCTCGCCCTTTCCTTTCTTTCTTCCGACTCTCTTACCATCTCCATGACTGGTAACGAGAAGAACATGATGAGTTCCCTGATTCATAATCCGCATTTTCTCTTGAACTAACATACTGTGAAGTTCATTCGCATTCCATTTGTATTTCATGGTGTTATAGTTCATGTGGAACAGACCATACTCAGGCAGTGAATTCAAGATAAACTGCACGAGAAAGTTATCATCCACGGTGATCCCTAAGGACTTAAGTCTTGATG
This sequence comes from Phtheirospermum japonicum, assembly GCA_014905375.1. NCBI lineage: Eukaryota > Viridiplantae > Streptophyta > Magnoliopsida > Lamiales > Orobanchaceae > Phtheirospermum > Phtheirospermum japonicum. Next base: position 2,531,309 of record BMAC01000020.1, read on the forward strand.
CAGTGTTCATCATTTCAATGATATGCTCATGCATGCTACAAGAACCATCGAACTTCATGGCAGTTAAAGTAGCCATTAATGTCCCAACAAGAGACTTATCAGCAGTTTGGGAGCGCTCTCCCACTAATTTCATGAATTCTTTAGCATTTTCGGTTTGAGGGAGAGTAGACTTGATGTTGTTTCCCAAGCATTATGGACAGATATTTCAGTCTCGTTGCTAGTATCAGTATAGCAGCAGGCTTTTCAACTTGAAGTGCCAAGTCAAGATCCGAAACACCAAGGTGAAATTAAATTTGCTCTCACCATTCGGAATAATTAAGCCCATTGAATATAGAAACAGATGAAGCATGCGAAAGAAGAGAAGCAGAATTAGGTACTGCAATTAGAATAATTGATTGGTGCATTAATGCTTTGGGATTACATAATTCAGATTCAAGAATAGAGATAATAAATGTACATTAAAGTTCTCAGTTGGGCGATCCAACAATGTACTATATTAAAAATGCTAGGGTCTAAATTTTAAATAATTAGTAATTAAATATATTTTAACTAAATATGCTCGCTATCTTTGGATACGCTAACACATCTAATAAAATATTTCAATTAACCACAATAAATGTATTTGACCATAAAATAATTGATTAACCTTTGGTTGGGTCCTTAAATATTCTATAATCAATGAACTTTAATATACTCAATATTATATCATAATTTCATTTTGATTATAGTATCACATAATTATGAGTAATTGGATTTATATCTAATTCGACATTTATAATTGATTAACATGTATTTGTGGTTATTATTAATAGTATTTTAGTTTCTTTTTATTAGTGTTTTTGGTATAAGTTTGACCATTTAAGCTTAATTTTGTATATTTAGACTTTCAGCTTATTTTACCGTGTGTTTGGTCTAAATTGATGCAAATAAGTGATTAATTGTATTTTTTTTCACTTTATAGCTAAGTAACCGGAAGAGTTCAGCATGTTAGAGATGAATTATGATGATCGAGATTCAAAGATCGAGCTTTCCGGTGAAGAAGTAGCAAGAATTGAAGTAGACAGACTTTTTAGAAGGGTTATTCTTCTGGAACCGATGTCTATTGAGGTTAACGGTTACACTCCAACCGTTAGCTGTTACCGCTAACCTTAACGGTTACTGAGAACTGATACTGAACTGTTAGCTGTTACCGCTAACCTTAACGGTTACTGAGAACTGATACTAACGGTTAGAATGCTGAATTCAGAGCTAACGGTAAATTTCCAGAACGGTTTCCTTACAACCATTGTCGTCAGCCAGAAATGCAAAAAAAATATATATACACCTAACGGTTGCTACTAACGGTTGCACCAACCGTTAGCGGGCCCAGGAAGCCCAGAAAAAGATTTTTCGGCCCAGTTCGCGGAAAAAATTCTATAAATACCCTCCTTAATCCGAATTTCGATGATCTATGTCTGTGGGCAATGCTTGAAACCCTAATAACCGTCCATAAACATAATCCTAGGGTTTAGAGACGGATTACAACAACAAAAACGCGGAGATCGAAGAGCAACCCAAGATTGGACGACGACGAGTTCCCGAGCCCGTTCGACGCCGTTCATCGTTTCTCGACCGATCCGCTGCGTTTCCTCTTCGGAATAGCCGAAGTACTTTCAGTTTCCAGTAGATTAAACAAGTACTCTTAAACCTTTAATTAGTTTCGTAGTTTTAAATCGTCACTTTCAAATTTCGAATATTATTTAGTTTACGTACGTATTTTGTTTGGATTCGTTGATCGTATTTAGTTTATAATTAGTTTTTCATGCTTTATGTTGGATGTGTGATGCGTTGTTTTGTTGAAATTCATTCATGCATGCAAGATATAGTTTGGTTAAGTTTCAGATTTTGTTAACCGTTACAGTTAAAGGTTACAGTAACCCTTAGCAGCAACCCTTAGCACTAARGGTTAGCAGCAACCCTTAGCAGTAACCCTTAGCAGCAACCCTTAGCAGAAAATTATTTCTTAGATCCTTTTAATTATTAATTAGTTAATTAATTAGTTAATTAATCTAGTTTAGTTAATTTAGTTGATAATCTAGTTCTAGATAATTAGTTTAATTAGATTTAGCCTTAATATAGCTTAGTTCATAATGTTTAATTTAAATTCTTCAAAACCCCCCCAAAATGTATGTATAATTTATTTGCTTGAGAATTGAAGAGAAATATCCGATAAGACCGAACAGTTGTCCTCGAGAGAATCGACTCGAGTCAAACTCACCATCCTACAAGTTCCTCGTACTCTTGCGAGCAAACTTACATGCTTTATTAAATATTTTAAAAAAGGATGCATAAAATTTTGGTTCAAAATTTTGGCGCCGTTGCCGGGGACAATGAGTAGGAATTAAGGATATTTTTCTTTTTATTTTCTTATTATTATTTGTTTTTTATTTTTGCACTTGGTTTTGGGATTTCTGCCATTTGGTATGTTGATGTGTTGTTGAGTTTATGCAAGGTAGACGATCACTTCGACACGATCTTGCACCATTCATTGACAACATCCATCGTTCGAACCCACCGAGACCAAGACCCACTTTTTCTGAGAATGTTTCTTCTACACCAACCGACTTTGTTTGCGATCAAGTTCCCAACACGATGTTAGAGGCACAATCGATTCGAAGCAATGAGTCCCCACCGAGATCACCTCCACGCCCAATTCGAAATAGGTATGGGAGTGAGCCAATTGTTTTGCAAGGACAACCACAACCCCGAGCCTTTTTCGCTAATTATTAGCAAAACGGGGAGAATGCGAGACAAGACGCGGGACAAAATGAAGGATTTAACCCGCAGCACAACGTGATCAATCAACAACCCAACATGGCGAATATGAGGCAAAGCGAAGAGATGAACAACAATGGTATTCGCCAACACAACATCGAGAACGCGGCATTTAGGAATGGTGAATTTCTACAGCACAACGCGTATGCTAACAATCAACGGCACGTGAACGATTGGATGACAAACCAAGATCATGGCTATGAGCAAAACAATTTCGGGAGGAGATATGAGCATGAGAATCTTTACGCTTTTGACAACCGCTACGCGAGAGTTAACGACCAAGTTAGAGAACCAAGGGGAGATCGTGCACCAAGGCAGTGCGATTTAGCACGTCCGAAGGTGGTACCTTTTAGGTCCGCCATTGTTCTTGGACCTACCGCACGGGCAATAGAGATTAAACCACATCAACTGAACTTTCTTCCGACTTTTCACGGAGGTGCCCATGAAGACCCCTTGGCGTTTTTAAACTACTTTGTTGATGAAGTTGGTCGATTTGTAGTGCATGGCCTAAACCAAGAGGAGGTGCAGATGATTTGCTTCCCTTATAGCTTGAAGGACAAGGCAAAGTCTTGGCTACTATCTTTAGAGCCTAATTCACTCACTGATTGGGAGATGATAAGCGAGAAGTTCCTCAACCAATACTATTCAGCACAAACAACGGGGCAACTTCGGAGGCAAATTGCTACCTTTGAACAGTTGGAGGGAGAATTATTTCATGAATCATGGGAGCGTTACAAGACACTTTTACAAGCATGCCCCCACCATAGTTATTCTCCTGAGATGGTTAATCAATTTTTCTTTGATGGTCTGTTGAACATGGGGAAAAGTGAAGTTGAAATAGCGGCCGGAGGAGACTTTGGTGATTTAACGGCCCTCGAGGCAAAACGAGTTTTGGAGAAGCAAAGCGAGAAATCTAGACAAACTAACTCACGACCTCGTAAATTGAAAGTAAATGAATTTTCCACCACCGAGACAGATAAAGAAGAAGGAGTTAAGGTTTTGGTTAAAGATGGCCAATCGATCAAGGAAATAATTAGGGAAGTACTTAATGAAGAATTAACAGCATCGAGAGCCCAACGAAAAAGTCAAGTTTCTTCAAAGGAGACCGTAGCGACATGTAACCAGTGTGGATCCCCCCAGCATTCAGCAGACGTGTGTCCAAACAACATTGAGCAGCATGAGGATGTTAACGCGATCCAAAATTATTCGAATCAAAAGAAGTACATGCCGCAACGTGATAATCCTCTTTTCAAGTGGGGCCCAGGAAACCCAAATCATATGCCACCTGATCCGCAATATCCTCCGTCACAATATGCTCAAGCACCACTGCCACCTCCACAAAAAAATACGCAAGGGCAGGTGCCTACGACATTTCAGTCAACGGATTAGCTATTGGTTTGGCAGCAGAATCAAGTGGCCGAGACTCTTAAAAATCGAGATGGACTCGTTGAGGTTAAAAGCGAAATCAATGACATGAAGAAGGCTATATCTGAGAATACAGCTGGGCAGAGGAAACTTGAAGTAGAAATAGGCCAATTATCAACTCACTTAGCCAAACTTTCAGACAAAAGAGGTAAACTTCCAAGCCAAGCAGAACAGGCATCGGTAGTTCATGTCCTTCGCAGTGGAAAGAAGATCGCTAATGGCATCGTGGACGAAGAAGATGAGGGGTTGGGTTCAAATGAGAACCCGTCATTATATGTGAACCTAGGGACTCATCTTGACCATTAGATTGGATAATCTTGATGGTTGAGATCATGACATGTCAGCATGGTAATAATGTAAAAAAATACATTAATTAATTAAAAATGGTATTTTGGACATATATCAACGTTTACAAAGAGCACTACATTGTTCTTTGGAAAGCACAATAGATTAAGAAAAAAAACACTACGATTGTATACAAAAAGCATCGTAAACTTCGTCTATAAACTGCAAATTCAAAAATTTGAAATGAAACTCAAATCTTCAACAAACCATAACTTTTTCAAATTTTATTCGTTTTGAATGAAATATATATCAAATTAATCACATTCTCAAGATCTACAATTTAAGATACATATTGCATGTTTTAAAACGTAATATATATATATATATATATTATATATATATATATATATATATAATTAAAAAAAACTGGACTGATCTTAGCACTACAGTACTGTGTAAAAAGTACAATGAACTTGGACATATAATTGCACTGTGCAATATTAGATCTAAGGCCAGGATTAGTCCCTAGGTTCACATATAATGACGGGGTTCTCATTTGAACCCAATCCTATATATATATATATATATATATATTGTAATTAATTAATTACTTTAATTATATATTATATGAATGACCATCCTACCTCTAAACCCTAGTCTTGTATCTATAAAAGGGATTTTAGTCACCATAATAAACTTGTCTCTTGATCATTCTCTCCTTTCTTTTCTTAGTTTTACAACACGTTATCAGCACGATAGATTTGAAATAACAAGTTGTGTTTTTATTTTCTTGGTAAAATATGTACTCATGTATGAGATTTATTATCAACTCATATTTATCGTAGTATTATTGCGAAATACGATTTCACAATTCTTAATATTCTTGAAGATTATTAAAATATATAAATCATGGTTTCTGAATAAATGTAATGGTATATATATTGTAATTTCTTAGTCGAGTATGATATGTTCATGAAGAACATTACAAGATATATAATCCATATTTTTCTTATGAAAAATAATATATAGTATTCCAGAAGAATATTAACTATGCTATTGAAAAAATATTTTTTTTATTATATGTCTTATTTATTATTAAGAGCATTATTTACATGTCATTGTTGTATTATTTACATTATGATTAAGTTGTTGTTCCTGAAGTAGCACAACTAATAATAATATTTCTTACGAATATTATATATCCCTGGAAATCATTTATATTTATTTTTCAATTTTATATTTTTGAAGAATATTTATATATTATTCCTGAAGTAGTGCTCTTTATGTCAAATATTCAATTGGGTATTTCTTACTTTTGAAAAATGACACTTTGTCATATGCAATATTAAAAATCAAGTGTACTCACGAAGGAGTAACACATCAGATCAATCATTACTACTTGATAATGCCCCGAAGAGCATATTTATTATATAAAACTTATCATTTTTGAAAAGTATATACCATAAGTATTATTTATATGTTATGGATTCTTATAAACTTCAAAACTCTAAATTGATTGTATTCTTGAAGTAGTACAAATCTCAATAATATCACAAGTAAAGTTTTTTTGTAATTATTTTGATATGATTTAGAATATTATTTTTTGTAATAGTTTTGATATAAAATAGAATATTGTTATAATCAGTTGGACAAAGTGGTTAGAAAGTAAAGATAAACCTCGAAAAAAAAGAGAGGTCCAAGGTTTGCACTCTTATTAACACCATTATAAAGGGTTAGGGATACCACTTGAGTTACAAACTCGTGGTGGTATAATTTGGAATATAAATCAACCAGAAGTTTGATTTTTTACTTGAAATATCAATAAGAATTTGAGACAGTTTATTATCGAATTAATTTGTACTATAAACTAGTACTAACTCAAATATTCCAATATTGTCCCGAAAGTTCAATAAAAGGTCTAAAAGAGTTATAATTTTTTTTTCATTTTGAACCCGAAGTTCAGTACTATCATGATTTGGCATGACTGGTATGACCATCCCAATTTATTAATTTATGAAGAGTATGAAGACTCTTCTATTTATTTTTAATGCTACATGTTCTCAACAAAACTTAACCATTCAATTATCACTAGTTTAATTGGAATTAGGTTCCAATAATATTCATATTTTATATTACGGGGTGAGATTTTTTTTGGGCCCATTCACCTTCCATGTGACTTCTAGATATTTGGATCCACTAGAAGATTGCATGTGTTATTATCTCATAACCAGAAGTTTATGAGAATATATGCTCTATTGGCTATGAGAGCAAAGTACCGTATGTATCTAATAAATACACTTATCATTTGTTAGTAAATTTATTTTCAACGTTTATTGATGATTTATATTTTGTTGACTATGGTTGGCAAAAGCAATTGATATGCCTTATGATATTTGTTATATCACTTGATGAGAACATCTTTTGTAATTATGTGAAATTAATATTTCACAAGTATGTCAAATATGAAAATATATGTGAAACCCCTGTCTATGGCTTACAGTCAGAAGTCTCCATCAAAATTTAAACAAGTGTGATATTTGTAATCACCCCACCACATGTCATAATGGATAGCCAATGCTGAGAACATATCAAATAGAGATATATTTTTCTCATAATTTGTTAGTCATTGTATATTCTCAGCATTAGGGGAAGGATAGGCATATGTTATGGTAACAATATATATATATATATATATATATATATATATATATATATATATATATATATATATATATATATATATATATATATATATATATATATATATATATATGAATTGGGTTCAAATGAGAACCCCGTCATTATATGTGAACCTAGGGACTAATCCTGGCCTTAGATCTAATATTGCACAGTGCAATTATATGTCCAGGTTCATTGTGCTTTTTACACAGTACTGTAGTGCTAAAATCAGTTCAGTTTTTTTAATTTAATTATATACATATATTTCTTAGATTTTAAAACATGCAATATGTATCTTAAATTGTAGATCTTGAGAATGTGATTAATTTGATATATATTTCATTCAAAACGAATAAAATTTGAAAAAGTTATGGTTTGTTGAAGATTTGAGTTTCATTTCAAATTTTTGAATTTGCAGTTTATAGACGAAATTTGCGATGCTTTTTGTATACAATCCTAGTGTTTTTTTTAATCTATTGTGCTTTCTAAAGAACAATGTAGTGCTGTTTGTAAACGTTGATATATGTCCAAAATACCATTTTTAATTAATTAATGCATTTTTTTACATTATTACCATGCAGACATGTCATGATCTCAACCATCAAGATTATCCAATCAATGGTCAAGATGAGTCCCTAGGTTCACATATAATGACGGATTCTCATTTGAACCCAACCCTATATATATATATATATGAAATGTATATGTCATGGTAACCAAAAATATTGAATGCATAAATATAATCCTCGCAAAGTTTAAAGCAAACCTGAAGTTTGTAGCAAGAATTTGCATTTTAGATTACTGACTATAAGGCTATCAATGGTTTTCAAGTTTAAAGACTCAAACTTGAAAGTTATATAAAATCCTATAAAAGGATTAAGATGGCATGCCTGAAGCATGGTAACGATTGATTCTAATATTTATCATTTATATGGAGCAATTATTTGTGATGGTCTTCTCACTAAACGTTATACTCCAATAGAGTAAACAGACATAACAAATTATAAACCCTTGAAGAGGTTCAGGTACCTGATGATAATTTTAGAACAAAGAGATCTCGATAAGTTATGTTTATATAATTGGATCAAATAGAATCAATAAGAAACTAGTCGACTATATTTATACTCATGAGCTTAATGATAGCGAGGATGATATTTTAGAATTAATTAAATGTTATTGACACAATTGTTTGGCCAAGATTGAATGTGCAATCTTATAGATTGCTATATGTTTGACTAACATTTCATTCATATGAAATATTTTGTCAATAATATACAAATAAAGATTTATGCTTCAAGAGCATTCTTTTACGTGGTGTATGATATTGAAACTTGAAGTTTCATTCAACCGACAATATAGAACAATATCATGAATGAAATGAAATCTTGGAAGGATTTTGATATGCTTGTTTCACAATTATAACATTGTCATTAATATGATGAGATATGCATTGTACTCTTTTTCCTTCACTCGAATTTTTCCCATCGGGTTTTTCCTTGGAAGGTTTTGATGAGGCACATTCTTTGCATAATATTATATTTCTAAGTTTGAAAATAGACAAATGATAAACTCGAGTACTACTACCAAATGAAGTCATGGGGAGCAGTTGTACTCTTTTTTCTTCGATCAGTTTTTTGTCCCACAGAGTTTTTCTGACAATGTTTTAATGAGACAGCAACACTATAAGTGTGAAAAGAAATATTTCGTATATGACACAACTCATATTTGACTACATAAAAGGTGACAAGATAAGATATATATCTCTCGAACTTCTACACACAAGACTTCCAAAAGAATGGCGATATCGATATCCACCAAATTCGCTCATATGATAATTTGGCGGACTTATTCACAAAAGAATTACCAACATCATCATTTCAAAGATTTGTACACAAGATTGGCATGCGTCGACTAAAAGATCTACAGTCATGATTTTCAGGGGGAGTAGGGTTGTACTCTTTTTCCTTCGACCAGATTTTTCCCCATTAGGTTTTCCTGGCAAGGTTTTAACGAGCCAGCATTTTTAAGGTCATTCAAGGGGCAGTGTTGTAATTAATTAATTACTTTTATTATATATTATATGAATGACCATCCTACCCCTACACCCTAGTCTTCTATCTATAAAAGGGAATTTAATCCCCATAATAAACTTGTCTCTTGATCATTCTCTCCTTTCTTTTCTTAGTTTTACAACAATATATATATATATATATATATATATATATATATATATATATATTATATATATATATATATATATATTTCATCTGCTAAAAGCAATTATCGCATAATAGATGAAAACACACTGCTCATCAACATGTGCGTAGTTGGATGAAAAACAAGTTTTTAATCGACCAATAATATCTTTATAAAACTTATCCATTAAATATATGATTAGAGTAGATTTGTCCTTATTTTTATTAGCTTTTTAGTTCGTTTTTATATTTGTTTTTGGTATAAGTTGGGTGATTTAAGCATAATTCCGTAATTTTATGATTCCAGCTTATTTTTACCGCATTTTGATCTAAATTGATGCAATTAGGTGATGTTTCGTTGTTTTTCACCTTACAGCTAAATAACCAAAAGAGTTTTAGCGCATAAAAGACGAAGTTCGATGTTCAAAGGTAGAAGAACAAGCTTTCCGGTGAAACAAGTAGCAAACGATCGAGAAACGGAGACCGATGCTCAGTCGCGTCGACTGACGCGACCGTCGACGCACCATCGATGCTAGCCGTCCCCAGCGAGCCATGCTCGCGTCAGTCGACGCAAGGACGACGCTCTGCCAATGCGATGTTCTGAAGCGTCGATGTCGACGCACCAAGGTCGACGCAACGTCGACGCTAGTTGCTGAAGCGTCGATGTCGACGCACAACGACGACGCACCTGCCAGCGACGCGCGCACCCTGCCGACCGCACATGCCGAGCACTGCCGACCAAGACTGCCGATACCCGCCGAGCGCCTGTTCGCGTCAGTCGACGCTCCGCCGACGCTCATTCGACGCGGCGGCC
>BMAC01000020.1:2549464-2576345 GCA_014905375.1 Phtheirospermum japonicum
ATCGAAGAACAACGCGTCCAAAACGTCGAATTCGAGTTCGGGATCCATTCTTCGCCCAAGATCAACGTTCAACCTCTGGAATAGCTGGAGCTTTTTACTGCTTTCATTAGTTCCAATAAGTTCTCTAAACTCTTAGTTAATTTAGTAGTTAATTTCTAGTTTAATTGTTAGTTTAATTCTTAGTTAATGCTAGAACTAGTTTAATTAGCTTAATCGTTTACGTTTGTTATTGGATGTTGGATAATTTAGTTGATTTATGCGAGTTGATTTATGCTTAGTTATTCGTTAATCTTAYATTCATATGATACATTGCTTAGTGATAATTTATTATATTCATGCTGTTAGATTAGTTGCTATTAATTCTTAGTTCTTGAGTTCAAATAGTTTAAATAATTGCTTGTAGTTGGTAATTTAGTTTAGAGTAATTAGTTTAAATAGATTTATTTTAATTATTGCTTTAGTTATAATGACCGAATTAATCTTTTCAAACCCCCAAATGTATATGTATGTTATTCGTAATTGAGAAAAATATCGATAAAACCGAACAGTTGTTTCCTCGAGAGATACGACTTGAGTCAAACTCATCACCCTACAGTTACCTCGTACATTTGCGAGCAAACTGACGTGCTTTTAAATTATTTATTAAAAATGGGGTGCACAAAAGTTTGAGTCAATATATTAATTATATACACCATTAATTAGAAATTAAAATTAATTAATTAATATCTAATCTATATATATATATAGCATGTTTGCCACATATATCTAACAAGATATGGAGAGAATTTTATAGTTTTAGTTTAATGTAAATGGAGAGAGTAATAATGGAATAAGAGTGAAAAGTAAACAAGATGAGAGAGAGAAAGAGAGATTAAAAATAAGTAGAAAAGATGACACAGAGATGCATAAAATAATATGGACATGTCCAGACATGGTACGAGACTATATCACACTAGGTGAGGAGAAAGTGAAGAAAAAATGGCGTGAAAATGTAAAAAGTGATTTAAGAAGCTGAAGATTTAAATAAATTAGATAACATGTGGTTTATATGTTAAACAAAAGGCAAATACTTGTGTTAGGCCAGATTAATGGGTCATGATCCGTTAGGCTATCTGACCCAATACTATAATGTATTAGTTTTTGTACTGTGATGTATTGGTTTTTGTACTGTAAAGAATTAGTTTTTCATAAATTTTTGACCCGTGCTATGATGTATTGGTTTTTGTACTGTAATATTTTTGTACTATGATGTATTGGTTTTTTATTATAATGTATTGGTTTTTGCACTATAATGTATTGATGTGAAATTTTGGCCTAACGCATGATCCGTTAATTCGGACTAACAAGAGTGTTGCCCTAAAAAAAATGTGTGTTTCGTGTGGATCCCGTTGTTTGAGAGACCACAACTGACTCAATGAATAATTGAATGTAAAAAAACAATTTGTAAACCTGAGATGCTCTAAGAAATGGTGATTGTAAATTCTTTTTTTCACATCATCTTTTACCTGCTATTTGGATTAGGTTTCTTTGAGATTGTGAATCCTTTTATATAGAATCTCGAGTATTTAGAATTCGAATCCTGTAAATAGTAAGAATCTTTGTTTATTATACGATTCAAGATCCTTTACTTTTAATCTTAGATGTCAAGTAATGTCTGAAAAGTGGATGATAATATATTTTTATATTGTGTTTAGTAAATTTAATTTCTTAAATATAATGATGATGTGATAAAAAAGATGAGTGTGGGGTTAGGTGTAAGAAATTATTGCTTGTGGGTTGAGAATCTGATTCGTAGAATAAACGAGAATTAAGATTCAGAATCCCAATTCAAGTATTGAGAGTTTTAGACCAAATAGCCCCTTAGTAATTGTGAAAATAATGGGCAAATTCATCGTTGTTGGTAAGTTTTCTTGAGATACATGTTCTCTCAGTTTTTCTTAATTTTTTTTTTTCTCTAAGAAAGATAAATATATACAATCAAGATAACTTAGGCTGCACTTGCCCATGTTTTCCTCTTGGAAAATTTTCATTTTGAAATTTATCTTTAAGAAAATGTTTATATTTTAACTTACTATTAACTTTTTCCCCCTCAATCATTTCAATTCAATTTTTGACAAATCATTCAATCAACAATCACAATTACATATTTTTTCATAAATTTTACTATTCACTCACTTACATAACTTTAACTAATCAATTATTTTTTATCATGATTTTATTTTTTGTATTAAATTAATTTTAATAGTATCATTTGTTATTCTTCAAAACTTTTTTCCTACTATTTTCTCGTATTTCCAAAATGAAAACATGGAGAATTATTTCCTCAGTCTTCAATCAAAGTCCAAAGCAAAAGGATAAAAAAGGCAAAAGCCACCAATTCGAGTTGGTGAAACTCCGCAATGAAGAAGGAAAGAACCTCGACTCCAATTTTCGCTTTGATACTAGTATTGTACTCGTGCGTAAGTAATTATATATATGTATACTTAAGTTATATATATATATAATATATATATATTATATATATATATATATATATATATATTATATGTGTGTGTGTGTGTGTGTGGTGTGTGTGTGTGTGTGTGTGGTGTTGTGTGTAGGATTAGGTTTCAAATGAGGAACCGTGTATGTGTGTGTGTGTGTATTTCGGTAAGAACCATCACTGGTTCTCACACCAGAGATGATTTTTACAATAACCGCTCCCAATATATAAATCATATCAATATTATTAAAGATCGAATAGTATTAAAAATGATATAACTTGATTCACAAAATGATTGTTGTTAGACGAAATGTACTTTACAAATTATGAAAACTTTCCTTATACACAACATTTGTAGTTTTGTTACTATGTTCATTCTCATCATCGTCGATCAATATTTTTAAAACCTTATAATTGGTCACCCTTGATATAGCAACATACAACTGACCATGACTGGAAACTGGCTTCTCAGGAAAAGTCCAACATGAGAGAAAGATTGTCCTTGAATTTTGTTGATCATCATAGCATATGACACAATCAGAGAAAATTGTCATCGCTAGAACTTGAAAGGCAACCTCGTATTAGATGGTGTGACAGTTATTCAAGGATGAACAACAATTAACTTGCATTGCTTCCTTGAAAAATATTAGCATATACAATATGATCATCAAGTTTTATAACAACCAACATTACACAACACAAGGGAATGATCGCTATTTCTTAACAACATGAGATTCTAATTTTTAGTTTTAGATCATAGTTCGGCAACCCAGAACATTTAATGGTGTTAAAAACTCTAGTGAGTGAACGTCCTACAATATGTCAATGTTTGAATCAGATTTTCATGCATTATCAGAGCTAAGATATACTTTAAATTCTCCATCATTTTATGACATCATATATTTATTAATCAAATCGACAACATCAAGTGTTGGGGAAAGAATAGCACGACCCTCCTAATAATCGATGCATTCAGTAGTTTTTCCAAATTGTGGATATGTGCTCGCGACAATTGACGGAACATGGTCACCATCATCTTACAATAATAGATAATCTGGATTTCAATTTGAACGATACCATCATTTGGTCCCAACTATTACATCTCTTATACTATTTATCAAATTGACAAATTTCTTTAACTTGACACAATTGAGATCATAATTGTGATTTTGCAGCACCCCATTCTTGTATACTTCAAAACCATGTAATAAGTTCATAAATGTGAAGATTTGATCACTATGTGAACTATGTGTGGTCTAGCGCCTTTTGGAACAATCGAAAAAATTTGATGAAAATCTCCACCAAGAATTATTATTTTGTTACCAAATGGAAGTTGCGTATTATAATTGTTTTGCGATCTCATCACGTCTTTTAATGTTTTGCCCATAATTTTAAAATAATGGTTATGCATCATTTGAGATTCGTCCCAAATAACGAGATGTGCATCCATAATTAATTTTGCAAGTGGAGTACCATTAAAGATCGAAATATTGGTGGATATTAAAAGTAACCCTAAATCTAAAATGCCCAGTTCTTCCTTTTGAAAGAAGAAGGGAAGTCATGTCGTTAGATTTTACATTAAGAACAACTCCACTATTAGATTTAATTGTTGTAGAAAGCGTCCTCTGTATCCATAGATCAGAAACACACCACCCTTGGTTAAATGTACTGCATCCATGACTTTATAAATTTTGGCGGAATATAGTAAATTCGTACTAATGAAAATAAATCTAGTTCCTAAGTGTCCATTCTTTTGTTTTTGAGTACTAATTTTTTTTTTAGGAAACTCGACATAAGGCAAACTCCGTGCTTTTAGATTTTTCTTATTTGCCTCGAACCAACCTAAAACATGATATGTTATTTTTGACTTGTGTTTCATTGCGTTCAACTGATCATTATCATTATATAATACATTATGCTCTTCTGGAAGATGAAAACTCAAACACATGATAGGTGGAGTTTTATACTGAATTTCATAAACTAATATTCTCCACGCCGATTCGCATGAAGAAATGTAATGCTCTTATGAAAGATGAAAACTCAAACACATGATAGGTGGAGTTTTATACTGAATTTCATAAACTAATATTCTCTACGCCGCTTCGCATGGAGAAATGTAATGACAATCATAATACATTTTGATCTCATCAATCTTTTTATCCTCTGCATCCGCACATTTGTTCTGATAGAATGTTATAGTGAACTTATAGTTACATTTGTTGATATATTTGAACAAATACTTGATAGATCTAAATTGGTTACACTATTTAACATTTAAATGCGCTAAATAATTCAATAATAGATAAAAAAAATTATGTGAAACGACCTTCTAGAGAACCGCTAGTAAATGTGGCAGGCAAGACAACATGAGTACCAACACTTGAGCCATCTGTTTCAACTCATAACACTACATCAATAATCCTACTGTACATCTCACTTCATAATTTCTTTGATGAGTTCTAACGTTCCACAATTTTGCAGATTCAATAATCGTATATGCATCAATTATGAATTATTGTGTGAGTCATCGACTATATAGAATAGTGAGTACCTCCGTCTCTCTTTCATACAATTGGTGAGAAAAGAACTCCATGTGGCTCACATATTATTTACCCTTGCCTTTAGGTTTTCGAGTTTCAGAAAAAGATATGTCTTCTCTGTGGTTGTCTTCATCACATGGAAATAGTAATGGATAGTGTAGAGCAACGTACGAAGGATGCAACTCGTTGATACGTCTCGAATTATCAGATCTCTTTTCTACTGAAATTCTCTTGTTACCACTTTGTGGATCAATATCACCAACAACTAATAGACAAAACTTGTCCACTTCTAGAAGTTGCGCGTCCTTCCATCCTCACCTCTTCTCCTAAGTAGACACAATTTCACTTCTGCAACACCTTCATCTCCAAAAATATTTGTTTGGTCATTCTAAATGAATTAACAAAATTATTTTTTATTATCCAATATGGAATGTAGGTCTGCTACAAATCTGGTATGGAGAAATTAAGTATGCCATGAATGCTTTCAAGATTACCGTCATTAGTAACATTTTCGTTTAGAGGCGACTTTTCCTTCTTGGTTTTGGAATGAGTTAATCTTTTTACAAATCTATTATAGTCGATGGCACAATATTCATTCCACTCGATGCTGGTTTCGCACTTGTATTGTTTTGCATGATTATTGAGATAGCAACAAAATACATTATTTTATGAAATCAACTCAAATCAAAAGTATTGAATCATAATAATATTTGATAAATAACACGTTGATAGTCAGTAAAATAAATACTACATTGTATTGCATTGTGCAATTTTGCATATTTTAATTAAAAAAGTGGTCAAATTATTTTTGAGAAAAAGTGGCAAATTTGATATTGTTGGACTCACAATAAAAAACAAAATAATGATGTATTCAAATGATCTTATTAACTTTTTTAATATTAATTAGGGTATCCTTCCTATTTATATTAAGAGAATTCCTACATAATTAGAAAAAGAAATTGAATCATCATTAATATTAAATATTATTTATGAGATCAATTCAAGTAAAAAGTATTGAATCGTAATAACATTTGACAGATAAAATGTTGATAGCCAATAAAATAAATACTAAATTATGTTGTCATTTTTATATAATTTAATTAATAAAAGTGATTTTATATATATATATATATATATATATATATATATATATATGTGTGTGTGTGTGTGTGTGTGTGTGTGTGTGTGTGTGTGTGTGTGTTTAAATGATCTTGTTATTTTTAATATTAATTAGAGTTGATGGTAGATGGTAGTTGATTGTAAATTATAGTTTGGCAATGATTGATGATTGATTTAGCGATATAAATATTATGGAGTGATATACAACTAATATACATAAAAAGCAAGAAAAATATAAAATAATAATAAATATAGATTTCTAAGAAAATATATAAAAAATAAGAAAAAAAAACGATACCAAAATATTATATATATATATATATATAAAGGCTAGCGTTTCTAAAAATATTTCTCAAAATTTTTCCCGCCCATTTTACTTACTATTTGTAGTTTATATAATTATTTATGTAAATATTCTTTTGGAGATTATCATTTATGTAACGAAAATATTAAATGTATAGAAGAATTATGTATAATAATAAATAAGATCTGAGAAAAATAAATATAATATAAATCTTTTAAAGAAAATATAAAATATAAAAAATTATTTAAAATAAATATATAAATATATGTAAATAATTAGTTAGTAAATTTGAATAACCCAAAAAAGCAAAAGTAAAACATAAATATTTCTCAAATGCTTTAAATAAAATCAAAAATATTAATAAAATTATATAGATAAAAATATAAGAATTTATAATTAAACTATAAATATTTATTTCATAAATATGAAATGAAACTAAAAATCCAACAATCAAATAAAGTTAAAGAGAAAATTCATAAAATAAGTTAAATTAACTCAAAAAAATTCATAATTAGATTCTATAAAATTATTAAATAAATATAAAAATAAAAGAATCGGTAAAAATATGAAATTAAATAAAAGGCAATAATAGCAACTACAAAAATATTGTGTGTGTATGTGTAAGAAATCTGAAAAATAAAATATAAATATATAATATATAATATATAAATAAATATAAATAATTAGTATAACCTGCAACACCCGAAAAATTGCTAATATTGTAAATTATAAATATTTATTTAATAAATAAAAAAATAGAAAACAAACCAAAGAGTTGCTAAAATTATAAATTACAAATATTTATTTAATAAATACAAAAAAAAATAGAAGACAAACCAAAAGATTGCTAATATTATAAAAATTAAATAAGAATTCATAGTACAAAAAAGTAGCATTAGATTATAGAAATTATTAACTAAATACAAAAATAAAAAACAATCAGAAATAACAAGAGATATAATATAATATAAACAAAATTAGGAAAAAAATAATATGAATAACAAAAATATAAAATTTATAATTTGATTTAAAAAATTATTTAATAATTTTATTAACTAAAAAAACAAAAGATAGTATGAGTACAACTAGAAAATCGATACAACGAAGACAAAAAGAAAAATTAAAATCGGTAACAAGAACTTGTATTTTCTTCCATAATATTATTTGTTGACCAAACCAGGTGATACGAGTACAAATCTAATGGCGTCAAATATTTCAATTTTCTATATGTGACTCGAGTAAATTCGGATGACACCAAACTTTGACCCTAAACGTATCACAAACTTGACAATGACACTTTTTTTTCTTTTTTATTTTTTTTCATTTTCCTAAAAAAAATTAAAAAACTATATTATGAACATAAGTAAAAAGTTAATAATTTTATGCAATTGGTTGATTAAAAATCGAAATCAAAATTATATGTGGGCAGAACACAAAAATGATTATATAATCGCATAACATAAAGAATTCAATACATTATTTAAAAAAGTTAACTAAATAATTCTTTATGAACGTTTGTATATTAATAATTTGTGACTAATTACTATGACTTTAAGTATTCAACATTAGAAATCCACACATAAATGATTTATTACTGTTGGTTATATATTTACTTTCGTATAAACTGAAATCTCTATATATATTTTAATTTATTATCGGGTTCTCAACTGACTCGATGACTTGGTGGTTAATTACTCAGTGACTATCTCGAGTCAATTACCGGGATGATTAAAAAAAATAACTATAGTAAATAGAATACAAAGGCCCTCAATTAAAATTTTAATACGATGCCTCATTTATTTGGTATTTCTTTTTTATTTTCGTAGTATTTTTATATTTTACTATATTTATATTTTTTCTTTATTTTCTAGATTTAGGAGATGATTTTTTATAATATAACATTAATTAAGTATATTACCTTTTGTTTTAAAATATTTTAAGATTTATTTTATTATATTTTATAACTTCTTGATCTTTGTTATTGTTTTATTATCAACTTTCAATAGATAAAAAAACTATTTAAAATTAAATTTTATATATTTATATAATTTAATTTATCACTATCGCCAATTTATTCTTTCAATGTCTTTAAAATAAATATTTAGAAATTAATGATATTTTTATTATATTTTTATCTAATTTCAAAATAATTTCATATTTGTATTATTATATTATATTATATTATAATATTTATATTTATATTTTATTTCATTTTAGAAATCATTAAGAACTATTTATAATTAAAACATATATGTTATATTTATTTAACTAAATTCATATTTTTCTGATTATTTTATTATTTGTAGCATTTTAAGTGTGTTTTGGTACTATTAGGATTTAGTAAATGATTATTCGAGATTTAAATTATTTTTAATTTATTCTATAGAATTATTGTGAAATAAGATTTATTTTATATTATTTAAACTATTACTATCTTCAACATTTTTTTAATTATTTGATAAGTATTTGTATATAAAATATATTTCTTATATATAACATATTTCATATTCTTTTATGATTTATTTTATTATTTTATAACATTTCATTTTTCTATTAAAAGATTATTTAGAATTCATAATATTTTAATTCAATTTTAAAATAGTTTAGGATTTATTTTATATGATTTATAATATATATGATTTTTGTGAATTTTTAATTTTAACTTAATTAATATATATTTATAATCTAAATACAATGTTTTGTATTTATTTAGTTGTTTATATATTTTTTTTCAAATTTATATTACAAGTATTATACTTTTATTGGTTAAAGGTTTATTTAATAATTGTATAATTATGTTGATATAAATTATATCTAAAATAAAATTTACAATAAAATACGACTAAAGTACAACTAGATTATTCAGTTGTACTCAAACAGATTGATGTGATTGAATTATGACATAGTCTAATTATAAACTTTCGTGTACATGTTGACAAACAAGTGCAACGGATACCGATAATTAGAAAAGTCTAAATTATAAGATCTTCACTTTGTCTTTGATACGAAGACTAAACTAGGATATGGACTCAAGATTTTTAATAAAAGTGACTGATATGATTGTTTCGCGACTAACTAAATGGGAGAGCTTGAAACTATTGTCATGTGAGTTAAACTATAATTTGACGTATAATGTAGTATGCAAAAAATTAATTGTTTTAGGGCGCGAATATAGGCGCCCCGTCTATTCATGAGTTCACCCCAATAAGAAAAAATCAAAAAAAATGCCAAAATTACGCCCCCCACCCCATAAAATACTACACTCCCAAACACATCATCTTTTCTAACCCTTCATCACACCGCCCATCACACCGTCGAACATGAAGAAGAGAAAACGTGATGGGTGGTGAAAGGCAAGTGATGGATTTAGACGACAAAGGGTAAGAAACAGATGCAAAATAGGTGTGTTCGTCTCTGGTTTCTCGAGCATAAGTCATGTGTTTGAACTCTTTAATCGAACAATACAACGTTGTTCGAAAAAAATCGAACAAGCCTTAAAGGGGGCGTTCAGATCAATTTTTCAAACATGTGTTTTGTGTACGAATCAATTTTTCGTAGTTGTATTTTGTGTTCGAATTGATTTTTTAAACATATATCTTGTGTTCGAAAGTTTGGTTCGAACGACTTTTTTCAAGATATTTCTTTCTTTTTCTTTTTTCAATGGCACGACGGCGGCAGCGTATTTTTTAGTGCATGTTTTGTTTATTTTCTTCAATAGACGACGGCCATGGCAGTGGCAGCAGTGATGGGCGACGGCTGGAGTGGTGGTGGAGAGTTGAAGGAGATGAAAGATTTGGGGGTGTAGGGTTTAAATATAATATTGACATTTTTGTGATAACATTTTTAGTAGGGTTAACTAATAAATAAAACGAGATGCGTATATCCACGCCATTTGTTATAAATTTGCTCGTGTTGATCAAATCGTGACTTGATTATTTTGAGTTATTATATTACATTAATAATTAATAATATTACACTTACATCCAATGAATTTACACCATTCATTTCAGTTCGCTCCGTGCATCGCACGGGTTAAGCACTAGTTTAATTAATAAAGTGATAAAGTTATTTTTAAGAAAAAGTGACAAATTTGATATTGTTGGACTCGAAATGGAAAAATAACGAAAAAAAATGAAAAAAAAAAACTTAAAATAAAAATCAAAATAACATATAAGTGATCATGTGTTTGTAATATCAATTCTTTTTATTTTTAATGTTAATTAGAGTATCTATCCTAATTATGTTAATAAGATTCGTACATAATTAAAAGAGGAAACTAATCTTAGGTAACTTAAAAAAAGAAACCAAATCATCATAAATATTAATTAAGGTATCTATCATAATTATGTTAAGAAAATCCATACACAACTAAAAAGAAGATCTTTCATGTTATTTACTTGGCAAATTTTCTCTTTCCTACTCATCTTATTTTCTCTCTCAAAGGATAGATATAGATTTCAGGCTCTCGACTAAAGTCATGCTAAAATATTGAGTTGAGTTTAATAATCTATTGGGTCAAGTTATATTATTGGAAATGACTACGGTGTCGTGAAGGCACCATACCTCCCAGTTCCCTTTTATTTACATCCCTTAATTTTACCATTATCCATAACCAACTTTGTATCTAATGATTCTGATTAAGTGGAGAATGTTACATTCACGGCACCGTAAAAATCCTCTATATTATTAGGCCTAATAGACGGTTGTATAAAGGTGTTTTTGAGTTTATAAATCTCAAATTCAAATGCATATGCTTAATGGTTATGAATGTTCTTATTAAACTATAAAGGGGAAAATACATAAATATCTTTTTTTTTAATAAAAAATGAATACACGATCGAATAAATTTTTATTTTCAATACTAACCTATAAATATCTACATCAAATATTCGAATAAACAGTTTTCTTTTGTTTTTCTTACCAATGAAAAATAGTAAACGAACAACAACCCAGACAATAGAATTTTATCAAGAAAAATAATTAATGCTCATATTTTATCAAGAAAATAATTAAGAAAAAAATAAAAGCATAAACATGGTTTCCCTTGATATTCATTAATATAAGCTAATAATTCGGGTCAAGAATCTGGGAATAAAGTAATATTTCATCCAACACTCTCTTCTAAATTAATCAATTTTTATAGCTTTTATTTACAAATAGAGTAAAAAAAATTTTGCCTCCTGAACTTAGGGCATTTTGACACTTCACCTTCTGAACTTTTTTTTGGTGCAATTTGCCTCCCGAATTATACGAAAAATTTCACTTTACCTCCTGGGTTCGTTTTCCGGCAAATTTTCTGGTGGAAGGTGACACACACGCGTATATTGAAGGGTAAAAGCGACTTTTCAGCCTTCCTTCCCCCCGCTCAAAACCTAGACGCGTGAGAGCAAGTCCACAATTCCCAGTTTGTTTCCAATTATGGTTCAGACGAAAAACGAAGCTCTCCAAACTCCCCAAATCGCATTCAATCAAAAGTTCACATTGAAATCCCGAAATTCACATTAACGGTGCAATGGGTTGGAAAATACGAGAAGAAGATGCTCCTGATTATGGTAAGTCCGTATGTTTTCAGGGAATTCAATTCCAGGGTTGTGGGGAGATTTTGGGCGGTGGCCGCGAATCCCCTCCGCCGGCCGTCTCACAACCGCACCATATTTCCGTCCAGCACTTTTAAATCCTGGCACCTGTACCACCTCATATCTCCCACCGCCCAAAATCTCCCCACAACCCCAAATCCAATCATTCTATAATTTCCCCTCAGCGAAAATTCGATTCTAGGGTTTTCCCCTCCAATCTCTCCCAGTTGACCAAATTATTCCCTCCTAATCGGTGGCATTTAAAAAAAAAGGGGGGGAAAAAGGAAAAAAGAAAGGGTATGATTTCACCGGTGGTTTCTATTCCGTACGCCCCTCTCAGCCTCTGCAACACCGCCAGCAACAGCAGCACAATTAGCTCTAATTCCACGCGATGTTACTTTCCAGTTTTGTCTGTTGATGACGAGATCACGACACGATATAGAAGGGTTTCTTGTGCTTGCGTGGCTCTGCCTCAGGACTTCACACCTTCCAAAATTTCGCCGGAAACCAGATGGGCAACAATGAGGGCTGAGGGCAAAATTGAATGGTATATGTATATGTGAAAGTTAGAGTAAGTAATTTACTATTATATCCTTGTTCTAAGAGTTGAAAAGACGCTTTTACCCTTCAATATATGTGTGCGTGTCACTTTCCGCCAGAAAATTCGCCGGAAAATGAACTCAGGAGGTAAAGTGAAAATTTCGTATAGTTCGGGAGGCAAATTGCATCAAAAAAAAGTTTAGAAGGTGAAGTGTCAAAATGCCCTAAGTTCAGGAGGAAAAAATTTTTTTACTCTTACAAATACTATCCCTCAACATAATCCTACCATGATTTGCAACTTGCTTGGGTTGCTGTGTTGGGCTGGATCCATAAATTACTGCCCAGCCCATTGTACAGTTGGTTCTTAGGAAAATGAGCTGGGCCCGAGGGCTGGCTGAGGTTACCTATTGAATATTATCCGCCCTGTAACTTATTAAATGTACAACTATCTTCACCTTTTTCGGCTGGCACTGCTCTTTTTTTTTCAATCTTTTTCTCATTCTCTGTTATTTTCATTCAGTTATTCGTGTCTCTGACTTTTTATTTTCACTAATAATAAGTTTTTCTTCGCGGCCCTTTAGTTTTTCTTTTTTTTTTTTTTCTTCTCTATTTTTGAAACCGTTACAGTATTTTTTCGCTCATAATTTTGTTTAACTTTAATTTATTTTTTACACCACTATATTATGTAATTGATCGATCCGGTGCTTCCATAATAACTTTTAACAATCAGCGTGTTTAAGTAATTTTTTAACACCAATTTGGTTTATATCATGTAATAAATAGGTGTTTTCATATAAATAGAAACCATCCACTTTTGTTAACAATAAGTGGAATTTAGTGTTCTAAAAATCGCTAGGCGGCTGCTAGGCGTCAGGCCAGTGCCTAATGCCTAGGATGCCTAGGCGGGGCCTAGACGGAGCCTAGAATTTGAGAATAAATACCTTAATTTACAAAATTACATCCAACCATTTAATAGTTCAATATACTACTTGCTAACACAATAAAGTTTATGACAATTCAAAACTAAAAGTAATGATTACAAGTTACAATTGACAAGTTTAAAACAATTGTTCAATTCAAAATCCAAAACAACATAGATGCATAAGTTCATTAGTCAAATAACAATACCATAGTATTCATTACAAAATTAAAATAATCAAAAAATAGGCCCAAAAATGACGTCGTTTTAGGTTAGAAAATATTTTTAAAAAAAGCTGGTCTGGCGCCTAGGCGCCGACTTGAGCCCGAGAGCGCCTAGGCGGCGCCTGGGGTGCCTAGGAAGCGCCTGGGGCGCCCAGCGATTTCTTTTGCCGATTTTCGAAAATCGTAGGCGGATTGATGGTGCCTAGCGCCTAGGCGGCGCCTAGAGCGATTTTTAGAACAGAGGAATTTAATAATTTTTTGATTTTTTTTTTCAATTTATATTATTCGTTGTTTGATACTTCTAGGATCCTATAATTCATTAGTTGAGGTTATATATTAAGTTATATTTAGAAAAAAAAATAATATTTTTTTAATTAAAATAAGTCACAATAAATATTTAATTATTTTTTAATATTAAAATAACGTGTTCAAATAGCCCATGTAATACACAACGCTATTTACGCCATGCGATATTGTGATCAAAATGCAATGCGTTGCGTGATACGCATTTTATCCGTCTTAAAATCTTTCCAAAAATACTTTTAATTTATCCTTGTCATTCTTCTCTTCATTCTTAAATGTACCCAAAAAATATTTGACATATGAATTTGGTTTTGATTTCTAATTATAATTCTTAATGCATGATCGATTTATGTGTATGATTGAATTAAGATGTCAAGTTGAGTATTATAAGTTATCGAAAATGAATTGTAATGATTGTTGTACCTTTCACAAAGGCAAATGGTACTCTTCCTCATTATGTGTATTTTGTTTATTATCCATGAATTATGAATGAAACAAACTTCCGATTTTTATAGAAATTATTGATTTTCCAGTCTTCCTCTGCGCATGTGGGTTTGATTTGTACATATTTGTGTGTGATTTTCGTGTATTTCTGTGTCTTGTTATGTGTGCTTTAGTCGGGTTTTAATCGTATTTAGTATTCTTTTTCCTTATTTTGCGTCTTCGTAACTTTTGTCTTCTTTTTAGTATTTTTCGTATCTCTTTTACTTTTTGTAGATTTTTATGTTAATTTGCTTTTCTTTGTTTTAGAGAAGTCGATCAAGTCTAAAAGCGTTCACGAGGATCACACTCGACTCGATTTGGCAAAAACACGACTCGAACCCGCGAAGCACAGTCGTCGATCGACGTGTGCCATCGATGCCCAATCGACACGTCAGTCGACATGCCATCGATTGGGCCATCTTCCAGTATCGGTGGTCAAGCCAATTTTGGTCATCTTGGGCAAAATGACTATTTTGCCCACAATTTCACCTCTATAAATATAACATTTCATCTTAAAAATAAGAGCTTCTTGAACCCCTTAGGGTTTGACAGCCCTAGGATGTTCTTCATTTTCCTTCAACTTCTCCATTATTTCTTTATTAATTTCCATCTTTTTAGCTTTGGGTAGAATATAGATTTTTTAAGCATTGCTCGGATGTTGGACGTAACTTAGTTTTAATTCGTGCATTTTCTCATTCGAAGGATGAAATTCTCCATTGTTTATTAGTAAGCTTTCAATTTTCTTTCTTCTAATATTCTAATTTCTTTTTTGTTTTGATTATGAGTTTTTCGTGTTGGGTTTGTGATGTTCTTCATTCGTAATTTTTTTCTTACGTTTTTCATGGTTTTTTGTTATATAATTGTTAGAAATTCATATGATTATAATTATTGTTACACAATGCTTATTTTCCCATTGTTGCTTTATTACAGGTTTTTGGTCTCTTTAATTATGTGTATGCTTGCATTGAGTTTGAATTGCTGCGTTACTTGATGATTCGTGTTTAAAACTCATGGGTCTAGTGCCCAGACGATTTTAGAACCATCAATTGGTATTGTTGGATGTTTAGTTTACAAGTTGGGATTGACAACCATAACTTGTAGATTAAGTGTTCGATCAAATGCCAATTGTGATCGTGGAGATGATTCTAGAGCCCTAGCCCGCCGTTTCATTAATCTTTTCAAAGTTTTTGATTTTAGTTCTCGTCATTTAAATCACCGTCTTGGATATTACAACTTTAAAACTAAAATTAGACCGCGCGTTTAGAATAGCTTTTTCCTAATTTTCTTATCCGTGAATCAAACACGGAAATTTGCTTTCGATTAGTCTTCCTCGAGAGATTCGACTCGAGTCAAACTTTCCACTCAGGGTCCGATACCGAGTACCCAGTATTCTGTTCTCTTGCGGACAAACTTTTCTAATAAAAAAGTAAGTGCAAAAAGTTCGACTCAGGGTCCGATACCGAGTACCCAGTATTATGTTCACCCCTAATTTTAAGTGTCAGCAGGATTAGTGGGAGTCTAAAAGCGCCATTTACAAATGCCCATAAGTACCACTAATCAGCTTTTCTTGCACTATTAATTATCTTTATTGATTGGTATAACTTTATTCCATTTGTTATCATATGATCTCGTTAATATTGCTTGATCATCTTGTGTGAATTGCGAATAATCGTTATCGACGGTTGGTGTTATCTTGTTATTGTTATTGAATTTGTGGTATTGACTGTTATTGTATCACTGTGCAAGTACATAGAGCATTAATTGAGCAGGTCACATGTGGTTTTTGTTTGAATACTCGTGGTACCTATTCCCACTTTTCAGATCGGGTCGGTAATGACGATGAGATTTGTGTTGTAGATTGGGTATGTTCTTAAAAACAACGTACCATGAGTTTAAACCCCACAGTTGAAGGGACATCGAGCCTACTGAGAAGGATAAGGAGATCTGAGATTTTGGCTTATTTGGTGAGAATGGAGAGTGTGAAAGATTCGGTGTTTGATCAACATCGATCCCACCTTTAATGCGAGTTAACCCAACTCGGAAACTAAGTACTATGCGTTGAAGTTGATAAGACATATTTTTTGTACTTATTGGAGCCTTATTAAATTAGGTTTCAACTACTGTTTGTACGCTTTTAACATCTTTTTACTTAATAATATTTTAACCTTATTACGTGTTTGGTTGTTTTATAGAGTTTTGAAGCTATTTTGGTTGGATTAAGTTTAAAGATGAAGAAATGAACTGAATAAAGTGAAGATAAGAATCCATTGGACCTAGGGGCGGTAATAGCTGGCACGATAGCACGACACGATAAGAACACGATTACAGAGACAAAGACACGATAAGGCACGACATGACACGAAACATGACAAGAAAAGCACGAAATTCTAAATAAGTTTGATTTACACTTATTGTTTCATTTATGATCAAATAAGATAGACAATAAAAAAATAAGATAGTGCGATACGAACACGAGACGATAACATGATTTGCCAGCGTTAATTGGACCAAGATTAGAGCAAACCCACGAAGTCAAAGAGTCAACAGAGCCCACAAGACCCTTAGTGACCCATTAGCGTTCGATAACCGAGTCGCTAATATGGGCCATTTTCAAGAAGACCTTTAGAGGTCTCAGTAGAGGTGGGTAACTGGGTTGCTACAATATTCCATTCTCTATAAGACTATTAACAATTCCATTAGTGGTCGATAGTCAGGTCGCTAATGGTTGAAAAATGTTAAAAGACGTTAATAAATCAGGTTTAAAGGCCAAGATTTCTTTTTGGACTAAAAAACGAGGTCAAGAAGCTTGCCAAAGACATTCTTTAACATCTTCTATGATCTTGAACACTCTTGACCACCAAAAATACACCAAATGTGAGATAGAGAGATTAAAAAAGATTCGGAGAGGAAACACAAAGAGAATGAAAGATCAAAGGATCCAGGCATCCCTTACGGTTTATCTTTTCTAGTTTTCCTTAAGAATATTATGTGTTCGATGAAAAATGCCTATATGAATGTTTCATCATGTCTATCTAGTTTCATTGTGCTTTGGGGTTTGGTAAATGATGAGCAATTTACGTCTTGAATCTTTCTTTCAATCAAGCATTAGTTCTTTTAATATTTTTGATTCTTGATTTACATATATGCATAATTTCTTGACAAACATTTTATACTCATTAGTTTTAACAACTCATAAATCAAGAGATGGGTTGTTAATAGAATTACGAATTCAAGATGTTTTAATCAATAAAATCAATGGGTTTTAGATTCAGTAGTGAAGTCGTGTAAATCTTTAAAATTTTTTGGAGTTCTATATGTGATCTTGATAGTGCATCTCACATTTAGAATCCACAGTTCAGTCACCACGACAGAAGGATTAAACTAAAATGCTGATTGACTTACAGTGAAATGAATCGCAACAATACTCGAATGTTTAAACATGATAATCATTAAAAGTTCATTGTAATCCTAAATCCCGCAATACCCCATTCTCATTTGAATATCTCTATTCTCACTGGTTGTTATTTTTCTTGGTAAATTAGTTTAATTAGTTTATTTGTAATCATCATTTGTAAATAATAAAATCAACATCTCCTTTTATATCCGATTAAATAAAATTAAGTAATTAATAACATTACTTGTCAATTTCTAAGATTTCACCTCTTTAGAAATCGACCTTTCTCACCATGTACTACATCTACACCTTACGCTTTCAGTTAGATAGAGTATATATTAACAAATAAGTTTTTATCTCGAACCAACCCCTGGTAAAATAGGGAAACCTCGAGAGTCCATATTGTGAAATTAAGTACTACGAGTGGGAGTCACCTCTAAAGCCCCGTACCCAGACACTCACGGTTTGGTTATGGAATGAGACATATTTTCATGTTTGTTCAATTGTTAAACTTTCCATTTGTCCATCCGTTCAACTACGTTAATTGAATTATTGACTTAAATATTTTAATGTGTATTTTAACTTTGTTAAAATACAGAAATTGTTGTGAGTTTGATTATTTGTGAACTGTTGCTTGAGATATTGATCGAGTACTTGTTGCATGCACGAAATGATTTTGCGCACACTTTTATTAAATTATTTTATGAACCCATGCATGCCCAAATCCCACTCAGTGAGCTCATATATAGCTCACTCCTCGTTTTTTTTACTTAATAAATTTTTTAGATGATTTTGCACACCAAGTGATTTGACATTTTTATAAAATTGTTTTTTGAACTCCTACATGCTCGAATCCCAAGCTCGTATATAGATCACCCCACATTCTTTATTTATTTAATAAGATTTTCAGATGTCGAAACAAGGGACACTACAAAAAAAATGAGATTATCGCCCACACATAAAGTTAATTATTTCTCCCAAATGTCCCAAGGGAAACTGAACTGGGACTTCTCGGGTTTGAGAGGCGGCGGCCTTGACGCTAGGCTAAGTAAGTAAATGTAAGATTTTTTTTTAATATTTACTAGATATATTAGTTAAAGTTGTAAATTATATTTAAGCAATTATATTCATATTATATATTATCATTTAGAAGTATATTATAATTATATTATATGCAATGATAATCATATTATATAAATTAAATTAAAATATGGATATATTTAGACATTTACAAATAAAAATTGAAAAAAATAATAATTATAATTGTTATTTAAAAAATTATGTATTATATATGATATATATTAATTAAAGTAATAAATTATATTTATAATATATTAGATTATATATATTATTTAAAAGTGTATTCTAATCATATTATATGTATTGGAAATTATTATATATGTTAAAAATAAGGGAAAATGAACTTTTTCGTCCTGTAAGTTGGCATACTTTGCAATTTAGTCCTTTTTTTTTGTCTGTTTTCAATTTCATCCAATTTCTTTTAAAATATCTGCAATTTAGTCCAATTGTCACTGGAAAAATCGAAATGCACCCTAATTTGCTGAGTAGACGCCGATTATTGCTGACTTGACTTCAAATTTGGGGATTCTTGGCCGCGTGTAAATAAAAGAATTTAAAATTTATTTTAATTGCTGTGTTGGCATAAAAAGGGGGGAGACTAGTTCCCTCTTCAGTTCATCCCGTCGCCCCCAAAAAACACCGATTGAATAACTCCACACTACAGAGAAAAAAAGAGATGAAAAAAAAAAGATGAACATTTCATCAAACACTTGGACTGCCGTGTAATTAATACTTGGGCTGATATCATCAACCGCGCTAACCTTGGTATGGAAGTTATGCATGAATGTAATGCTCATAACTTCCCTCTAGACTTGAAAATAAAAGAAAAAGGGAAAGAACAAAATATCAATTTTCATTACCTGGGGCAAAACTACCGGAATAAGGAGGCGGACATAGAATTGCGCGGCCAATCTCCGACAAATTGGAAACAAATCTAGCAACATAGAATAACATCACCAACGTTATCACCAGCGGCATCAAAATAAACTCGATGATAAAAGTAACCGACCCAAACAGCATCAGGGCAATAGAGATCCCAATAAATAGCGACCCGAAAGCCGCCAGAGAAATCTGTCGCGGCGGCGATGAGGAAGAGAGCGGCGGCGAAGATAATACAGAGAGATTGGGGGAAAGAAACTTGGAGCGGCGGCGAGCGGAGGATGTGAATGGTCATGGCGCAGAGCTCGTATAGTACTCTTATTTGCTGATCTTGTTCTCTTATTTTCTCTTTCTTGGCCTTGGTGTTGCTATTGGGAAATATGAATAGGAAAAGTGGTGTAGGATTTTAGGTTAGATTTGATGATTGAGTTTCGAGAAACGAGAAAATTGGATAAGATAATCAGACACGGATTTCTTTTGCACGGATTGTTCCCCATTTCTGCTAGGGTTTATTGGGGGCGACGGGATGAACTGAAGAGATGCAAACACTATGCCAACACAGCAATTAAAATAAATTCCAAATTCTTTTATTTTCACGCGGCCAAGGATCCCCAAATTTGAAGCCAAGTCAGCAATAATTGGCGCCTACTCAGCAAATTAGGGTGCATTTCAATTTCTTCGACGACAATCGGACTAAATTGCATGTATTTTAAAAGAAATCGAACGAAATTGAAAACAGGCAAAAAAAAGGACTAAATTGCAAAGTAGGCCAACTTACCGTACATAAAAGTTCATTTTCCCTAAATAATATTACTTTAAAAATTAAAGTTTATTTTATTTTAATAATGCTAAAATTACCGAGAAAATACACGTCTCTCGGTATTCTTAGCCCCTCTGTAATTTTAGTATCAAAATTTATTATACCAGCAGAACAAACGGACTAATGACTCGTCCCTCGCTAAATACATTGGTAATACTACCCCTCTGATAAGTCCAAAAAGTTGAACTACCAAATAAAGGGGGTACTAACCTCAAAATTGAGATCAGCGACCTAAACGGAATTTCAAATACGTCAAAGCGACCTTCCCAATCTCTCACGATCCTCCAAGCGACCTTGCCGATCCTGCAAAACAACGCCTAGAACGGGCCGGATTTCGAGCCCGTTAAGGCCCTCCGACGCTTAAGTTAATAAGCGAAATCACCACTTCTTCTCTCAACAATAATGCAATATAATGATATCATAGGCTTAAAATAATGAGAGGTATGCTCCTCCTTTTATAGATACAAGAGAAGTCCTTGGTTACCTTCTCCTACCACAATTCCATAAATACAACAACTGTCTTATAATTAGGATTCCTCTCATATAGTAAATTCCCATAAACAATAAACCTCTCAATAAAGTACCAAAATAAGCCGGAGCTTACGGCCCACCAGGCCCATAACAATCCACGTACATCAAACCCACAAACAGGCTCAAGTACTCAGCCCAAATTACAAGAGATCGCGACCCTATATGAAAAGTCATCCCCATACTACAGGTCGCTACTCTTCACAAACAGCTCGCTAATACCAAAACAGCTCGCTCACTTCTCAAAATCACAACACAGCTCGCTCATCTTCTAGGAGGAACACCCTCTCCCATAAATGAGGTCGCTTACCACAAATAACCTCATAAATCAAATAATATTACGTATGGACATTTTGGTCCGCATCAGCTAGTCCCCCATGTTCTAGCTGATTGAGGTATGAAATCAGGTAGGACATGTAAAAACAGAATCACAAGAGCACAACCACTTAAAAACAATCAATAAAACAAAAACACATAAGTAAATCACCATTCCACCTTACCAAATCATTTTTCAGGATCACACAATCCTACAAACCGAGCCATAGTACCAATTATCCCACTGTGAATTGGCAAGTATACTTGCGACCTGCAAAAATTCAGCTTACCGAGTTCGCTTCTTTTTAAGATAGCATGATCACCTCACGAGGGACGATATGCAAGTCCCCAGACCAAGTCCCCAACTTTATATATGATGGCCTAAACCACACAACTTTTATTCACCGACTTAAAATCACATTCGGGCTCAATAATTTCAAAAACGCAATCAAAAACAAATACAACATACAACACGCACAAATCACCCCACCACTATACATCAATCATCCCATAAGAATTTACCACATAAAATCGCGACCTCAAAAAGATCAGCTCGTTGAGCTCGCTCATCGCCCAAGAAGACATACCTGCGAGTCCCCAAGTCGAGTCCTTAGACCCATACCTGACGACCTAAAACCATACCCTTCTACAGCATGAAGTTATAATCGGTCACAATAATACAAGAAAATCCAATTGTAACCATATGACAATAACATGGGACTGAAAACTACCTAGTCCCCAATGTTTAATTAATATAAGTAAAACAAAACAACTAGGCCACATCAACTCAATAAAGCTCGCCTATATAGTCCCCCAAGCTAATACAATCAAGTAGTCCAACTAGATTATCCCCAAAAAGTAAATGTCAAATAAACATGATTTGCACATAGGTCGCACAAAATCGTAACCAATCCCAATCATATTTCATATCCTCATAAGACCATGAGATCACATCACGAATCACAAATAATCCGATAGAGCTAAAACCAGCTCGCATATAAAACATATTAGCTCGCACAGACATAACCATCCATAATATCAGAACACAATATCTTGAAAAAGATGCGTAGGTCAATCATACCTCTTCCAAACACATAATAATACAACCACAACTTCTAACCATATGAAAACCATGAAAATAACTCGCCAAGTGTTATTTGGAAAATGCCATCCGCCCCGAAAGGGTATAACGCACAGAGCCCGCCTCAACGGGTAACAAAACAATCGCCCCGTAGGGTAAAAACACACAATCCGCCCCGAAGGGAAAAAATGCACACAGCTCGCCCCAAAGGGTAATGAAACCAAAAACCATGTACGAAATAAAACCCATAAGCTATTATAGGTCGCAACCACCAATCACACTTCGTCTTACGAGATCGCAGTATCCTAAAAACAATCAACCCTGACTTATTAACAATCCCATCAACCAGCACTCCGAGCATATTAGCTCGCATAAGAACAACCATCTATATGATCATAAGAAAAACATGTAAAACAAACACCACAACCACTTAGTCATAGAAAACCATCAGAATAGCTCGCGCAACTCTATTTATCATATATCACAAGAATTACTCAACTTCCCCAAAACACAAACTTCATGCGGGAGAAGTGCCCTCCGGTCCAGAGTTACCTTCTCCCGCCATAAAAAAACACAACTTTTAAAAACACTAACTCTTCACACTACTTCACAAATCACAGCCTCTCAACATTAACCTCGTACGGGAGAAGTGCCCTCCGGTCCAGAGTTACCTTCTCCCGCCACAAAATCACAACACTTGCCTCAAACACAAACTTTCACCACAACCTTTCAACACAAACTTTGTGCGGGAGAAGTGCCCTCCGGTCCAGAGTTACCTTCTCCCACCCCGCCGACCTAAACAAGCGTCAGCCCACTATCACTTTTACTTTCACTGCGAGAGAGGTGCCCTCCAACACAAGAGTTACCCTCTCCCCAGCCTGCCGACCTAAAACAAGCGTCAGCCCATAACCATAAAAACCATCACCGACCTAATAGAAGCGTCGGGTTTTAATCATCATCGACCTAATGAGAGCGTCGTAATTTAATCGCCATCGACCTAATGAGAGCGTCGGAATATAATCGTCATCGACCTAAAGAGAGCGTCGGAATTTAATCGTCATCGACCTAATGAGAGCGTCGGAATTTAATCGTCATCGACCTAATGAGAGCGTCGGAATTTAATCGTCATCAACTAGATTATCCCCAAAAA
Source organism: Phtheirospermum japonicum (assembly GCA_014905375.1). Taxonomy (NCBI): domain Eukaryota; kingdom Viridiplantae; phylum Streptophyta; class Magnoliopsida; order Lamiales; family Orobanchaceae; genus Phtheirospermum; species Phtheirospermum japonicum. The sequence goes on from BMAC01000020.1 coordinate 2,573,202, forward strand.
GTAAATGTCAAATAAACATGATTTGCACATAGGTCGCACAAAATCGTAACCAATCCCAATCATATTTCATATCCTCATAAGACCATGAGATCACATCACGAATCACAAATAATCCGATAGAGCTAAAACCAGCTCGCATATAAAACATATTAGCTCGCACAGACATAACCATCCATAATATCAGAACACAATATCTTGAAAAAGATGCGTAGGTCAATCATACCTCTTCCAAACACATAATAATACAACCACAACTTCTAACCATATGAAAACCATGAAAATAACTCGCCAAGTGTTATTTGGAAAATGCCATCCGCCCCGAAAGGGTATAACGCACAGAGCCCGCCTCAACGGGTAACAAAACAATCGCCCCGTAGGGTAAAAACACACAATCCGCCCCGAAGGGAAAAAATGCACACAGCTCGCCCCAAAGGGTAATGAAACCAAAAACCATGTACGAAATAAAACCCATAAGCTATTATAGGTCGCAACCACCAATCACACTTCGTCTTACGAGATCGCAGTATCCTAAAAACAATCAACCCTGACTTATTAACAATCCCATCAACCAGCACTCCGAGCATATTAGCTCGCATAAGAACAACCATCTATATGATCATAAGAAAAACATGTAAAACAAACACCACAACCACTTAGTCATAGAAAACCATCAGAATAGCTCGCGCAACTCTATTTATCATATATCACAAGAATTACTCAACTTCCCCAAAACACAAACTTCATGCGGGAGAAGTGCCCTCCGGTCCAGAGTTACCTTCTCCCGCCATAAAAAACACAACTTTTAAAAACACTAACTCTTCACACTACTTCACAAATCACAGCCTCTCAACATTAACCTCGTACGGGAGAAGTGCCCTCCGGTCCAGAGTTACCTTCTCCCGCCACAAAATCACAACACTTGCCTCAAACACAAACTTTCACCACAACCTTTCAAGACAAACTTTGTGCGGGAGAAGTGACCTCCGGTCCAGAGTTACCTTCTCCCACCCCGCCGACCTAAACAAGCGTCAGCCCACTATCACTTTTACTTTCACTGCGAGAGAGGTGCCCTCCAACACAAGAGTTACCCTCTCCCCAGCCTGCCGACCTAAAACAAGCGTCAGCCCATAACCATAAAAACCATCACCGACCTAATAGAAGCGTCGGGTTTTAATCATCATCGACCTAATGAGAGCGTCGTAATTTAATCGCCATCGACCTAATGAGAGCGTCAGAATTTAATCATCATCGACCTACTGAGAGCGTCGGAATTTAATCGTCATCGACCTACTGAGAGCGTCGGAATWTAATCGTCATCGACCTAKTGAGAGRGTCGGAATTTAATCGTCATCGACCTACTGAGAGCGTCGGAATATAATCATCATCGACCTAATGAGAGCGTCAATGAGAGCGTCGGAATTTAATTGTCATCGACCTACTGAGAGTGTCGGAATATAATCGTCATCGACCTAATGAGAGCGTCGGAATTTAATCGTCATCGACCTACTGAGAGTGTCGGAATATAATCGTCATCGACCTAAAGAGAGCGTCGGAATATAATCGTCATCGACCTAATGAGAGCGTCGAAATTAAACAATCATCGACCTAATGAAAGCCTCAGAAATTAAACAATCATATCACCATCAAGCCATATAGGATCAAAACAAAACTGACACAAAGTTCTCAGCATGTATTCCAACTTTGAAGATTAAACTGCTTTTATTGGAAATAAATTGAAAACCAAAACACATACCACTGGGAAGCCCTTCGCGTCTAGTTTCCAACGCAAAAATCGGATATTAAAACGGATAATCCAACAGTGAGTTATGACCAATTTACTGAAGTGTGGCAGTGCAGTATTTTCATACAGGAATTTGAAAGGATGAGCAACTTTTAGTGTGTTCATAACCATATAAAATCAAAATAAGTTCTCATCAACCAAATGTTAAATCTCCCCATAAAATAAAATCACATAAATCCAATTAGCACTCTRCACGCATGATTAATATCTCATCATTCATTCTATCAAAACCATGAAAAGAATTTCAAAACCAAATCTATCCAACCCCATGGATAATTAATATTTTATATAATCACATAAACCATAACCACATCAATCAACCAAACCATACCATTCTCATTTAAACACATCTAAAACAAAATAAATACTTATCTCGATTTGTGTTGATTTTATTGTGTTATGTTGATACACGGCCTCATCACCTTATATTTCGAGCAACAAAATGGAGCATCCCTTGAAAATTTGAACACGCGACCACACCGCGTTTGTTTGCGTTGACCATTCCCGGGTTAAGGTCCAAGCAACACATAAAGTAATCCTCAAAAACCAACATTAATACAAACTCAACGAATAGACCTTACTCAGTCCGTTAGTATATGATCAATAAATAAAACGCAAGCATCACAACCTTTATTCGTGTTCACAAATCTTCAAAACTTGATCTCCACCACTATTCATATTTAACCACTATATATCGTACATATTATACCCAAAATTCAACCCCGTCCAATAATTAAAGTGTACATAACTTAATTCTCAAAAGAAATTAGACAAGCAGTTTTTGGAAACAGGATTAACTCTATTTAAAATTCGTTACAAAATTTTCCCAAACTCATAATCAGATCCATACCGTTCATATTGAACTTCAACATGTTTCGATTAATATATCCAATTTTCGAGTTGATCCAACGATTATATTATGCACAATCGTATTTTGAAAAACACTGCGCAGGATTTTCCGAAAATAAAAACTGCTTCGATCGAAAATTTATATAAATTCCCTCACATTTCAAAATCCAATCTCCACCGTTTAAAACGTAATTTAAAAGGTCCTTGACATTTTATAAAAATTTCAATGTGATCTAACGGTTGAAACAGTAGAAAACGATTTTTAAAGTTTATTGCGCAGTCAAATTTTAGACCTACGAAAATTGTGTACCTCACGTCTTTCGCTCAAGGACTCGATGTCCCTCTTTCCCACAGACGGCGGCGCCAATTTGATAAGTTCAAAAAGTTGAACTACCAAATAAAGGGGGTATTAACCTCAAAATTGAGATCAGCGACCTAAACGAAATTTCAAATACGTCAAAGCGACCTTCCCAATCTCTCACGATCCTCCAAGC